>JBBDHG010000210.1:1312500-1680000 GCA_037951165.1 Lophius americanus | reverse complement strand
AACCTTTTTTAATAACCTGGCTTCACGTCAGAAAATAAATCAGCAAGGAAAAGTCTTAGAAGCTTATTAGCTGCGGGTCAAATGTGACCAAACATTAAAGGCGGCGCGGCGGCGGTCTAATAGACCGCAGACTGTTTGATGTCGTGTATGTCATCAGGCGGGACCAGCAGCGTCTTGTTGAGACCCCCAGACACAGCTCAGTGTGACACAAAGTACAGCCGCCGCCATCGATCCACCGTCAACTCACCTTTGGTCAAACAAATGCGGTTTGACATTCACTCTCATGTTTTATCTGCCGGAGTGGATTCGCTTCAGACTGTAGTTTAATGATGCGTTTCTTGGCCAGCGCCATTTTTCTTTATTTTCTTTGATATTCCCCACAGTGTTTTTTTCCCTCTAGAAGAATTTAAGTCCGCTGGAGGTCTGCTAACTTTTATAAGTCGTATTTTACTCACAAGGGGGGGCATTTATTTGAAAAACTTGTTTTTCCAGACATAACTTTTTTAGATTTAGGTTTAGTATGAGAAGTGCAATCAGGGGAACTGCTTGTACAATGCAAAGGATTGGGGTCTTTTTTGGGATATACCCTTTCTGTCATGGATGACGGCGCAGGATTATGTTTCTATGGACTTAAAGTAAATAATGAGAGCTGTTCATCATGTGAATGTTCAGTTATTACCCAACAATAATCTTGTTTTTTGTTACCTAAATATATCTCCTCTGACAGTTTTTACATTTTTTGGAATCAAAGCGAGGAAATGGGAAAAAATAAGCAGAATCTGAATCATGAAAATGCAAAGGACACCCGCCGCTAGTATTGACACAACAACTAACAAATACTACACGGGTTATCAGTCACAGCTGGGTCTACCCGACAGGAAACACTATTCTGACACAACAAGCACCTCCAACTCTTCACTCAACACCAGGAAGGTCTGAAACTACAGAAACATCCGGCCTCCGTTGGGTTCATCCCATTCTCATATTCATAGAACTTACCCGTGCATTAATGTCTACGATGCAAAAGACAGGGACAGAGTGAAGCACAGGAGACGTGAGATGTCAAACCGCTGAACCAGATGAAAATGAAAAAGTAGAGCAGGGAACGGCAAATGTGTCACGGCTCAACATCCATGAGGGAAATCCGGCTCGGCTGAATCTGGACATACCTTGGCGAGGCTGGCTGTAAAGAGCACACATTCAAAGAGCTCTCCCATCTTCTGGAGGAACTCGTCCACATGGGGCCGTTTCAACACATACACCTGCAAGACAGACCGCAGATTTTATAGCTAGCTAGAAATGAGGACGGCACACGCGAGGTCAGAGATGTGTCAGACTCGAGGTGGGATCGTTATATTCAGGGTCTTTGTGAGACGTTTGCACTCAGGGTTCATCGTCTGCGACCAGCAGCTGACACCCAGAGCAAGTAATCATGAATAGGCCAACCAGGATTCACACAGCCTATCCTGGATTACTTGAACTGGATCACAGCCCTTCTCTCAGGATGACGTTAGTAGAACTCTTGGCCCTGAATGTATATTAAAAAGAAAGAAAAGGGCATACTTCACTCTACATGTGTCTGTATTGTGCGTGTGTGTGTGTCCAATACCTGATGAACGGTACCATCGATCTCCACCGGAACAATAAAATCGGCGTTGCTGATGGGCTGCAGGGGGAAACAGAAATCCATCAGTATGACACAAACGGTGGTTGTAGTACCGAAACACGCCAGCAGGTGTCCTGCTAGAAACACCAAACACTTGAAATTCAGTTTGTCAAGTCTGTGGCAGGAGGAAGAAAACAATCTAAACCTCTCCTTGCTGTCAGGCGTTCCTTCTGAAACATCTCTGGTAGCCTAACGGGTTGGTCGTCCTCCAGTTGCTATACGGGACAATTCTTGTCAACATTGATTGCTCTTATTAATATCCTGCTTTTATTCTAAGAGCACGTACGGAACCCTGGCATTGACCCGGATGTTACTACTGCCCATCCCTCACCAACTGTTCAACTCCTGGATTTGTCTCTATGGTGACGTATTGGGTTTTAGTTTATCCTTATTTCTTCCTTTCTATATTTTCTTTATTTTTTGTTTTTCTTCGTATATTTTTCCCGCCATATTTTTTCATATTTTCCAGGCTATACATAATATCTATTTCTTTTTTTTTTTTCTGTAAATGTTTCTCTCTATTCTTCTTTCAATAGACATTGTCTTTCATCCTTCCTTCCTCCCCTGTCAAATATGAAATACGCCTGACTCCCATTCTAATTTATAAGAATAAATCCTACAATCGAGATCAAACTTTTCAGGGGATTGAAACAATTCTTTTTCTATTTACACATTTTTTGGGAATAGATTACACAGTCGAGCCAAATGGGGATCGATGCTAGACGTGGAACGTCTTAGCCTGCTCACACTGGTAGAAAAAGTACACAACAGCAATTAACAAAGTATACTTTTTGGCCTCTCTCACTTTGAAGGAGCTGTGGACGAGTGTTTCATCCAGGTCAATCACCACACACTTCTTTCCATAGTCAGATATTATCATCTCAGGTAGGAGGTATTTGGCTGGTGGCTGTGGGGAGAGGAAATGGTAATATAATGTCAGATATATGGAGGGAGAGGGTGAGTAGTAGTAGAGAGAGAGAGAGAGAGAGAGAGAGAGAGAGAGAGAGAGAGAGACATAATACAGCAATAGATGCTTTGCATAAATGACTGTTCAAGGATGAGCAGGAAAGCCAACACCAAGTTAAGAGGAGCATCAGGGAGATAAAGCCAAGACCGGAATGATGCGTTTAATGGAGCCGTTGCTTCCAAATTACACCCCGTGGGTTTGTTCCGTTACATTATGCATACATCAGGGAAACCTGCTACAGCCTTAGATTTGATAGAATCAGAGATCATCACAATTTATTATTTTCAGGAATTCTCCATAAGTCTAAGCAAAGGTTAAATCTCTGCTGCTGTGGAGTCGTTTTAGTTTCGACTGAAATCACTCAAAAACTCTCAGTGGGAAAATACTAATAAACTTAAGAGTCATGCGTGAACATCATCAGATTATTATAATTATGCGTTAGCGGAGGAAGCTTTTAACGTCTAACAGATTTCACCAGTGCATTGGTATGACCACCACAGAAGAATTAGCTTAACCCCTTTATTAATTAAGCTGGCAAAGCAAACCTAATGAAACTTAAACTTAACTCTTCCCATTAGGAATCATTTGCCTGGATAAGCAGCAAAAAAAAAAACTGGATTCAACTATTTGCAAGGAAGCAAATTAGGCAGCAATCCATAGCAATGAATTAACAGAAAACGTTTTACTCTTCACCTTTCTTGATAGTGGTGGGTAAAACGTAGGATTGTTTTGGGAAAGCGTACAAACCACCAAAGGTCACTCATGCAGCTCAGGTACAGAAACACCATCTAAACCCCCAGGTGCATAGGTGCACCTTCATCACAGACACGGATGTGAACCGCAGTACGGTAGAGGAGCAATGCTTTGTGTGGAAAACTGGAGCCCACACAGACAGGATGTGCCAGCACCAGCCCACTCAGCCTGCATGCAAAGGAAAAGACAAAAAAGGCAATACATACACTAGGGACAGGGATGACCTCGACCTGGTCACACTACAACACAAGAGAGATAGACAAACATATACAAAAACAGGGTGAGGAGAAGGAAGGAGAACCAAAACAGGAGACTAAACAAGGGTCCGCGAGGATGAGGGAAATTGAGCGGAGCTGCGTCCGACCTTGGGAGGCGATCCGTTCTCCTCAACAGGTGGAGGCAGGGAGCTGGTGTTGGTGTTGGCTGCTGGCGGTTCCACATTGTAGTTGCGGAAGCAGCAGAAGAATGTGCTGAAGATGCTCCGGCTCCTCTGCTTCTTTAGGCTGATGTTGGATTGGGACGCTGTCAAGGCAGAAAGAGGGGGGGGGGGGGGGGGTGGGGGGTGAACGAGTGTTTATGCAAATCTATGTGCTATCATTCAAAATGGAGCAGGTTGACGACGGGAAGCGTTTGAATTTTGGGTATTTGCATGCTGAGCAGCAGATGCAGCAGGAATAACTGGTCGGAACTGTTCCAGGTGGTGTTTTTTTTTTTTTTTTTTTTTTTTTAAGATCTCCAAAGCGGCCGCTGTGGTGTGAGCAACACTCAAGAACAACAGTGTGTGAGACCCAGAGCGTGTGCGGCGACGGCATTGGTGGTCATTGTGTGGACGTGGATGAGCAGAAACACCGATCAGAAAATAACTTGGCAGGCAGGGTTACTTCATCAGTCACACACAGCGACAGTTTGGAGCATGCTCTTCTCCGATTGCAATTCGCTTCTCATTCCAGGACTACAGAGCAGCGCCTAAATCAGATACTGAGCCTTTATTAATAGTGACATGTTGGGAGCTGCCACCAGCTCCTCCACCCTCCCCCTGTTGTGGATCCCGTCAACTGATAGGCCCACTATTCTCCGTTTTGGAAGCTTGCCTACGTTTCCCCTCCCATGTTTCGACGAGCAGGTGAGTGACTGAAGCAGCCTGGACATGCACACTAGTGGAAAGGGGAGGAAGAGGAGGAGGAGATGGTGGGAGGCCCTGCAGAGCCTATACAAGGCTGCATTCCTCTCCCCCCCATTAGTCCCCCCTCCCCTCTGCTCACACAGCCGGAACACTTTTGCAATTGACGAACAGAGAAGAGCAAACAGCATTATGTCATGTCTTTTTGCATCTTGATATTGTGCCACTGTGTGCTCCTGACCTTAAACCAGTACCTACCAGATATTTGACATAGAAAATAAAAAAAACTGCATAGAGAAAGACCCACCTCAAAGGACTGGTGATAAAAGTAAGGATGTGTCAGTGTGACGGTCAGAAACGTGAGACAACCACACGAATATTAGAATTATTAAATCAATCCAGTTCTGTCTGGTGTTTTTCCGACTGACCGTCCTCTGTGGCCGTTCTGCGTGCCACAGAACTCTGAGACCACAAAAGCAAATAATGAAAGGATGGGATGTGGACTTAGCATACTATAATTTTGAGAGGATTATTCTGATTCTATTAAAAGGTATCGGACGCTGACAGAGTAACAGTACGTCACGGCTACATTGAAAACATTCAATCTCTCTCATTTTTCTCTTCATCGTTGGCTTTAAGTCACATTAATTACAATCTTACAAAAAAATTGTTAGTATGTAACTATATCGTTTTATTTTTGACCCATTTTGGACACATCATATAAAAACTGAGGATGGAAATTTAGGTCTTATATGTGCATAGATTCCAAAGTTATGCAAATACACCTGATAGTTGTAGAACTATTTTAAGTAGATTTTCTGGTGTGTCGTTCATACGAGGCTTAAACTAAAGGGGAATGGATAACTAGCATTTCCAAAAGATACTTTTGTTGTCAGGAAGCAAATACCAGCAGCACAGGAAGAAAATCTCTCCATTCATTAGGTCTGAATGGAGAGATTAAAAATCGAGGGAAAATGGACCGGTGATCCTGTCAGGTCATGATTATGGCAGATGAAATTGCATCATGGGAGCAAGGTTTATAGCAAACCAATCTGAGCGCCACGTAACGCCGTTATTATTCCATCGATATTACATCACGCAATCAAAGTCATCTCCATAATGATGTGTTAACGCAAGAAATATAATGGAAAAAGGAAACGCGGATGAGACCGGAGTGATGATGGAGGAGAATAACTGAAAACTGAATCAGGTTATTACGTGAACAGATAAAACCATATCAGTGCCTTTACTTTGCAACAGGTAAGGAAAAACATTTTCATCTTCTTAGTGTCCAAAAACAAAACGTGACACAGCAGAGGAGGACAGGAGATACACGAGAAAAACCTTAATACTCTATATTATTTCCGTGCATAAAGACCAGCATAACCATAAACTGATTACCTGATGGGAAATGTGTTTGGAGATATCGCCAGAGCTTTTATATTTACAGAAAACAATGTTTCAACAATGATCAAATAGCCTTAACAGACAATGTGAACGATGTCCCAGTTTTGGTTGGAGCTCAATGCTCTAGGATGATAATATCTATCTCAGTACGGTTGGCTTAAATCTGCAAATACCCTAATCTGGACCACATGACTACCTTTTATAAACTGGACTTTGTCTTGTCAGTTCAGTTTGGACTGGTACAAAGAGGCAGCTGCCAGCTTTCTGTGACTCATCAATAAAACCGACTGACTTTGGCACAAACACGGTCAAAAAAAACAAACAGTCGGTACTTCAGAGGCCCCCCTCAGAGCAGGTCGTGACCACAAACACATCACTCACCGGGCTGGATGGAGGGCTTTGACTCGGGTTAACTGCGTTTTAATAATACATTGATGAGTCAATCTCCTGAATGATAAACCAGTAGGTGTGACAAAAACTTTCTGGGGAAAAAAACCCCAAAAATCCTCCCTCACTAGCCACAGTGTGTGTGTTCCAACACAGACTTATGGGTCAAGGGTTAGTCTTAGTAACACACACTTAAAATTTAAGCAGCGCAGTTATAAAGTTTTGTATTTGGTCCAATAAAACTGCTGCACTGAGAATATTTGCCGAATATAATATTATCTATAAATATAACTATAATATAATATTTGTCGTACTATAAATATCAATGTGGATTTCAGCTCAACCCATGTTGATCTAGATAGTACGTGTGACTGAAAAAGTGGATACAGCGGCCCAGGACTAAGTGATTATGATGCTGTGTGTAGTGAGTGTGTAAATAGTGTGGGGAAAAAGTGCTGACACACAAAAAGCAGAATCCAATCATCTCCACAGTCCAAGGCTGCAAGGCAAGAATAAAGTTTTACCTCGGTTTTGGCAAATATTAACTGGGTCAATTAAACCATAAATAGAACCGCTGACCTTGCACGGCTTACCTGCTGATCCTAAACCGCCAATCAGATGAGCGGCTCTGGTGTTCAACATTTTTCCAATTAGCGGAATATTAAATTTTGCCTATAAGTTTGCATAGACAGAGACAACTCTACCTGTAGAGTTCACTCAGAAGGGTTGCTCAACAGTCCGCCCACAGCGCTATCTGATTGGCAGCACATCAGAAGTAATACCCATCAACACTGAAGGCCACTGTACCGCTAATATGAAAATAAGACCACACATGCCCTGACGAGGAAGAGGAGCGTTTTTTCGAAGATCTTTTTAATAGGTCTTGTCGTTTTCAGGTCATCATTTATTGTCCACCAGGTTGAATGTATTCTTTTAAAGTGTGAAAAAGGGCAGAAATAATAGCAGCAGTAATAATGATAATAATAACAACATACTGTAAATCACATTTCCATAGAAGACAATCAAAAAGATCCTAATTTAAAAAAACAAAACAAGCTAATCTAGTCTCCCTACTCAAACCACTGAAAAAGCCAAGTTCATTGCAAACAAGCAAGAAAGTCTCTTTGGTCTACTAGAATCTATAGATTCCATCCATCCGTCCAGCCATGACTTCCAGGAAACCGGGGCATAAGGGTTACCCTCATCCTTCCGTCTGTTTATCCAGATTTCTTCATTCAGACATCTATCATTGGACAGAACTTTGCACATTTACCTGCGTCAGGGGTTTTTTGGTCGATCAACATCAGCATAAACTCATACTAATCTGAATTTTAAAAGCAAAAACTAGTGATTTAAGTTCTTAAATTAAACAGCAATACAATGTTTCCATACAATGGTTGAATTGGAGTATACATAAGCAGAACACTGTCATTCCGAAAGAAAAATGCAAGCACCTCAAAGCTGGAGTAGAGTAAATGTACTCATTACATTCCACCAACAGACATCAGGCAAGCCTTCTTTTGTTATCTAAATACACAACCATTTGTCAAGCTGAAGGAATGTTTTTAACAATCTGGCAACAACACAACTAAGCAGAGCTTATTTATATAGTATATATCAATATGGAGGTTATAAAGTGCTTCACAAGCTGTCAGAAGATGGAGAGCTTCATTAAAAATAAGAAACACAACGAAAGAAAAGGAAACCTGGAAGAATAGATCATAAAACGAGCAAAGCCAACCACGAGATATCAGAACACAGGTAGCTATCAGTCACTCTGAGCTCTGCAGGCTGATAAGCTTTTAACCTTCACCGTGAATGGAAGTCTGCCTCAACACTCAGCCACAAGTGCGAACGACTTTAGGAGCACTACAATCAAAATGTAGACAGATACGCGACCCAAAAACAAAAGGACTTGAACTTGCTTGCCTTTCTCTGTGGAGTGTGCATGTTCTGTTGGGTTTGTTTTAGGCGCTCCAACCTCTTCCTCTAGTCCAAACACACGCAATATAGGAGAACTGATGAGTCCGAATTGCCCATAGAGGTGAATTTGAGCATGGACTGTTGTTTGTACACCTATCAGCCCTACGATTAACAGGCATCCTGTTCAAGGTGTACCCCACATCCTGCCTGATGTCAGATGGAATGTCTGCTTTGCTGCCGCACCCCGGTATCAATGCAAATAGATGGATCTTACTATTTTTCCCAAATTGAATGACGGATATTGTCATGTGTGTGTGTGTGTGTGTGTGTGTGTGTGTGTGTGTGTGTGTGTGTGTGTGTGTGTGTGTGTGTGTGCGCGCGCAACGTTAACCATTGTGGGGCGCATGATTGCAACCGGCATGGAATCGGCTATACTGAGACTGCTCAGTCGGTCACTGGTCATATCAAATTAAGCCTCCTGGCGCCGATCAAGCGGCTGGCGGGCCAATCGATCTGTGCACCTCTAATTTTGGACTGTAGGGGTAAACACAACATGCCAACAGCACATATTGACATTTACTCACAGCTAAGCCCATGGATTTAAACTCAGGACACTCATGTTATAAAAACGATTACAAAGACCCACTAGGCCACAAAAAAAAGGGGATTCCAAGAATTAAATTAACTGGCTAAGAATTTAGATTTATTCCATTCATCTCTAAAATGCACTTGCTGGTCAATCGACTTTAAACACAGAAAAAAAACTCCTCCTCATGAACACCCTTCAAAAGCCCAACCAGAAAAAGGCACCCACAAAGACCAAAATAAAAACAAGCTGTCATTTATTTCCCAAAATGAAAGATTTTATGACTGGGAGTAAAAGACATTGTCATCATACTTGTTGCGACTAGTTTTGCTTGTCCTCGAGGTCAGCGCTGCTCTGGCCAACAGGGCAAAGAGTCTATATTTAGGCGGCAGCTTGGCAGCCAAAGCAGTGTGAACGGCAGGCGCATGTCGTAAGACAGCCAGCAGAGGAACACTGAGAGCAAAGGTGGTCAATTTTGGTCCAGACAGTTTGGAGCCTGTTCAAGCAATGGAAGAATACCTGACAAATTCCTATGTGACAGCTGCTGGGGTGGAAGTGTAACCTGATTTGCAGTAGGCTAAGAATGAAAACTTATTGGTGAACTTTATAATCAGCTGTATTCTTTAAATATGTTCTGGTCTCCTGGGGGTGGGGGACACATTGGCATATTAAGTATCACGGGTGTAGGTTTGGCAATATGCCTTCGACAGATGGAGCCATCACTTAATGTGCACACACACTGTATCCATCAACATACGTAAAGTCGACTGATGCTATCCATGCACTTTGATCCAACCTCAACGTGCGAGGCCGATGCGGTGCTGAGTATTGATGGACCAATCACTGAATCTCAATTTGCATAACAGAGGGCTCAATCTCTACTTTATGAACAGGTCATGCTATTCTCGTGAAAATCAGATCACAAATGTGAGCAATATATAACTCCATCTTCTGTTACCGCATTTCCAAAAGTGTTTTCGAAACCTTTTTTTAAGTATGACAATGTTTGTGAATCAGCAGTCGTGTTGTAAACAGACAGGAGAAAACCAACCACGGCCCACCCCTCTCTACGTCACCCACCAGCCTGAGCTCTGAGTGCTTCCAGATGTGCCCTCATAGTATTTTTTCTGTCTAAACCATTAGTGTTCAGGCTATCTATTTGGGGCAGGCTGTGCAGCAAATCAGGGGTGGAATTCCAACATGTTCCTGGTTTGCATGGGAACATGATTTGGTGACGGGGGGGGCGTTGCAAGGGATATGACAGCCCTGATGCTGTACCTCAAATGTGTGAGATTTTTCCATTGCACAATCTGAAGTCAGGCTGGTGTTCATTTGCACAAGTTAACCTTAAAACCAGTTACATTGGGAAACTGAGAGCCTCCAACTTTGGAAAGTATCAAGACTGCCATGTGACACCCCATGTGACGCAGTTATTTGTGTTTTTGTAGAGAACTCTATAGAATCAAAGGAGATGATGCACAGTATGGTTGCATGAAACAATGTCTTAATTGACTTAACAGAATTACTGGAAGGTGATATATGCTTTAACTGTACTAAAAATTGACATATATCACGATAGATTTTGGCATTATCTTCCGGCCCTACATAGTATGGCCATGGTTTCACACTGAAACCTGACCGTTTTTGAAAATGTCCAAAACAAATCTAAGGAAAGACAATTGTACTAATCCTTTGATGGTGGTAATATTTGGCTTGGCACCAAGGTACGAGTTCTGTGTGACTCATTGTGAAGAAAAAAAACGGAAGAGTTAGGAAACCAACAGCTTCATCAGTAACCTACTTTAGGCTCTAGCTCAGCTGTGCCCAGTGTGAACGGGCAAACATTCCAGCCAAAAGGAGTTGTCATTTAAACTTTTTACATTCATTGACTAGGTATAGGTCCAGATTGAAGCCCTAGCATGCATTCCAAACTAGCACTGAGTTCAAGTGAATATAAATATTTCATATAGGTACCAACTTGTTAAATGTAACTATGAATTAAACAGTCAAATACTTGACTACAAAATCTTAAAGAAAATCCAATCACAAGGCCTATACAATGCCTTAATTTTAATAAAATTATATTCACCTCAATAGCCAAAGGGGAAAATATAAAGACATAATATTAAATGAACGAAAATCTCAACTGAGTAACTTGTCAGGACTTATCAAACCCACTTACTCTGAATAACTTTACTGACACTTATCCCACCTCTTTGACAAACCAAATTATAAAAGGCTTTTAATTAGAAAATAACTGTTTTTTGACAATTCATTATTGAGACATAACATTATGTGGTGAAGTCTGCATAGTTCTACTACCAGATATTCAGATTGGGGGGGTAAGATCTCCCATAACTGCCAACTACCAGCAATGATAATCTCACATGGAGCACGCCAGGTCAAGTTACATAGTAGTTACGGAAGAACACCATTACGCCTCCAGAAAGGAATCTGATGTCGTATTTGAAAGACCTATGCTCTGACTTTATTATTGGTCTGACATGGGAGGTTTGAGATGTGATACCGATACACGTCCCACGGGCCTGGGTGACCCGGAAAGTGTTGGAGTGGCCCCAGGAATGGGAATGAATGGACATTAGCAGCTTCAGATTGTGAGGTTTGACCTCCACTGCAGGTCAGACTAAAGAAATAGTGGAGTAATGCTTAAGTGCAATGGCCGTGGGAATGAAACATGGCAATCTAATTGCAAATTTACCACAGCTAAGAGCTCAATGAAATTGAAATATGATCAGAATTAGTATAACGAATATTGAAAATGAGGAGCCGTAGTGACAAAATAAGGGAGGTCAAAATCAGATGACCTAAAAGCAAATTTAAATCTGCATTGTATGAGGTGAGCGCAGTCAGGCTGACTTTGTTTACCAGGAATATATTTCACTCCGTGGCTCCTTACAGCAGATCTTTTCTACTTGCATGCAAGCTTGGTCAGCAAAAAACTTTTTTTTTACCTCCCAAACCAAACCACAATGAACTTAGTTCGTCCCTTGCAGTTGTGATTCATCAAGTGAGTCAACTAAATAATTTAGACCAGTAGCAATTATGTAGACAAAGCACATAGATAATAATATGATTCAAAAAACTGAATCATATACTAATGTTGATCAATAAGTTTAGAAGGTTAAAACCACGATTGGATAAGAACAGACCTCTTGATCTGGAACCGCTCGGCAGACTGAACGCACAGGAACAACGCTTAGCTAGCTGAGCTTGCATTGCTTTTTTCCCATTAAATCAGATTCGATACTCGTGCTGTTTAATGAGTTTTTTTTAATCATACTTAAATTGTATTTTTACGCAAAGCTAACACACCAGTCAACCACTGTCTTAAACTTCTGAAGCTGCTAGCTAGCTAACGTCTGTGGAGAAAAGTAGTTAGCCTTACTAGCATTAGTTAGCAATCGTTTAATAACTTTTTTTCTTACCTTTTTCCTGGTTAAATATTACTTCCTCCTCCTTTGGGTTGGACACTTGTGTTATAATGGACGTGTGGTCCATTTAGGCGGGTGTTTATTCCTGATTTTGTCTTTGAATGTTACGAATAGCTTCGTGTGCTAACGGTAGCTAGCCGCTTACGCCGAGAAGGAGTAGGCAGCAGTCCGAGGAGAAGGCTTGTAGCAGCGGGTTGAGCCAACCAGCCAGCACGGTGGAGAATGGAAGCCAGGGAATGGCTGTCATTTAGGACTCTCCACAAAATATCATCGCTGCAAACAAACAATTACAGCGTGGGTGGATGTAAATAAATATCCGAGGAGTTGCTAACTAGCCGAAGTTAGCGGTTAGCTCCTTCTAAGCGGAGTCCAAAATGTGAGGCCGAGTCTGGAACGAGGCTGAAAACACCAGGAAGCCCGTCGGATCGTTCTAGTCCAAAAACACGTAAAAACCGCGCAGCCGTTCAAAGTCGGAGTTGGCTAACACTTTTAGGCAAACACTTCATATCAGCCAGAGCCTACGTTCCCTGTGCAACATGGAGGCTTTATGTATTTAGTGTTGCATCTGAAGCGGGGGCGCGGAGTGGGAGTGGGCGGTTTGTTTCAGTGATGGATTCTCTCCGCGCCAGCTACGCCTCTCAGCCCACACAGCTGGCTGGACGCGGCTCTCTCCCGCTCCCCTTCTCCTTCACACACCTAAGATGAGCGCTTTATTGTCAGCATGCAGACATTATATTCAGGTAACCGCACTTCAGGGGACTGAAGGAAAACCTGGCTAAGCCCTAAACACACACGGCAGATCTCTTCTAACGATCCAAACAAAATAGTAGACGGCGATCCAAAAACCTCTGTGACTACTCTCACCTCACAGTACCACCGCGAATGGACCGAGCGCGCCCCCCGGTGGTTGAACAACGAAATGCCGCCACCGGATTTATTATGATCAGATGATCAAATCCTCCCTGGCTGTCATTCAGTCAGAATCAGCATTGGATTAGGAGGAGAAAGATGGATTCAAGGTAAATATCCCGGTTCCTTTTATTTTGTCTTGTGTTTGATCAAGTATGCAGATAAAACAGTGTCTATTTCTTATTTCTTATTCTAAGAATGTATGTGTGAATGTATATCTTTGTAAAATGACTCTTTTTCTTACTTTTATTGTAATATAAATATATATATGTCACTATATATATATAAAAACATATATATATACATAAATATATATATATATATATATATATATATATATATATATATATATATATATATATATATATATATTCAATCATTCATCCGTTCTCCAAAGTATTCTTTACATCTTGCCCTCACACTTTCCTCACTTGTAAGCACATTTCCATCTCTATCCTCTATCCATCTCACTAATTCACATACTCCTCCCTCAGAATAGTCCCTACCACAATTCTACTCCATTCAACTTCGTGATAGAAAAGTTTTTACCTTCTCCGATGCTTCTAGCCTTGCTGCCTTTCCACCTGGTCGCTTGGACAAACGGTATATCCACTTTCCTTCTCCCCATCATGGCTGCTGGCTTTCTACCTTTTGCTGTCATTGTGCCCACATTTAAAGGTTCTACTCTCATCCCTACACTGCTGCCTTTCCTCATCTTTCGCCGTTTCCTGGCACGTCTTTACCTGCTGTTGAGTAGTTTAGTCTCTAGGATCGTCACGGCTTGTTTCTAGCATCGCTGTCCTGTGGGAACCACATCTTCCAACTAGAAAAAGCAGTCAGAGAACAAAAACCTACTTCTGAACCGACTTTTTATACATTAATCTTTTCTCCATGTCCTGTTCCTCTCCGGTATAAAACATCAAAGGAACAAGGTATAACAGTACCCGAGGTTTAGGGGGAATAACAATCATGTAGCTTTCTTCATCAATGTCTGAGTTGCTGCCAGCATCTAAATCTATGTACAACTCCGACAAACTCTCTGAGTATCGATCCACATAGAATCACAAAGAGGTTTAATCTTTATGACGGGTGTTTGGTCATTTCCTGTTTCTCTCCCAGCCTCACAAAAGGAACAAAAGGAACATCAGAGAAATCAAAGGAACAAGGTATCAACAATAACAAAAAGAACAACGATGTTATACTTTTTATTAAACACTGTGATACACGTAACGTCACCAAATTGTAAACATCTGTATGATATGTCAAAGTCTATCACTGGGTAAAATTTCACGCAAATCCGTCCATTAGTTTTTACGTCTTGGTCAAAACAAACAATCAGACAAACAACATCACCCCCTTCCTTAGAGAGTCATCTTCTCACATGATCAGATCAGACAGTCTTCCTCTTTGTGACAACGTCTGTGGAAAATAACAACAATCAGAATTTATTTGTATCACATGTTTCATACATAGAAGGCAGCTGAAAGAGATTTATATTTAAATATTAAAAAATAAAGAGCAAACTCAGACAAAAAAAAAAAAATACAACAACAAATATATATATCTTTATTATTAGAGATGATAATAAACTTTTTTCTTCTAACTGTTTATCCCGTTCAGGGTCCAATCTGGCATCTTGGACTTTGGACTGTGGGACGATGCCAGAGAACCAGGAGGGGAACCAACAGCAGAAACGGGCAGAACATGCAAATCTTCATTGAAATGCCAGAGGTGGATTTGAAGCCGGAACCTTCAAAATACAATAAAATTGTTGTGTGGAACTAAAATAGAAAACATTAAATAACTTTTAGGATTTTTTACTGTCATAAAACACAGTTTTATACTGAAAAACTACACTTTTTCATAAAATATAATGTGAAAATAGAAGAATGTCAGAAGTGATGGCCATGAAAATAGAGAGAGAACCATTAAGACAGCAACAATAAAAGAATATAATTAAAAATTGTGTCGCTATTATCATATAAAATACAACAAAGAACCTTAAATCCAGGGAGAGTACATTCATTTAATGTTTACTTTCTTAGTGGAGTATCATTTTACAGTGAAAATATAAACTTTTATTTGAAAAGAAAACGTGGGAAATTACCATCATGCAACAAGTAAAAGTGTTTCAAGTAATTACCCTAAAAAGTCACTTTATTATTCTATTGAAATTGTGGATTTTACTGATAGGTAATTTCAAAATTAAATCGTTTCACCATTCAGCAAGAACATTCCTTCATTTCTACGAAAATAAGACATTAAAAATATGTTATATATTTGTTTATTCCACAGTAAAAATATAAATATATGATCATTTATTGTCATTTTATGTTGTCTTTCATGAATTTGACCAAAATGTTGGTTCTTTATCATTTTAATCACTTATTATATTCCCATAAATTCAATGTTAGTAGTCAAACTTAAACCAGTGTTTTCCTATTGTGTTCAAGCAACATGAATAAATCAGATTACATTAAATTAATTAATGTTATACGTACTTATAAGTATGTATAAGTACGTACAATTCAATTATTACTTATAAAAGTAGTCTAAACAAAATTAATTTGTGTGTTTCGAAATGAATAACAATCATGTCATTTTAATAAATTAAAGTTCAAATGTTATTTTAAATACTATATTTGGGATATAATTACACACTTATATGTAATAAGGCAAAGTTCTAAACTCTCTCTACTCACTAGAGGGAGTTTTTTCATGAAATACACAGTTTTTTTTTCGGGCATAACTTCACATTTATTTTCAGGAGTTTCAATTAAGGGGATTGCTTGTACAACGCAGGGGATTGGGGGACTTTTTGGGGATAGTATTTAACTGTAAGCGACAAAGATTTTATATTTTTACAGTGTGGTCAGATGCTGTTTGGTCTCAATTTAGGACTAAAAAAACATGATGGAAAACCAACTATGTATCACTACATTCCTCCAATGTTTTTTATGATCTTCTTCATGTAACCTGAGCAGATAAAACAAAAAAAAAATATCATAGTAAAACCCTATTTTTTAACATTTAACATTTTTAACATTTATTGACTGATGCAGTTGCTCTCCTCCTCATGTCCCGGTGTCGGTGCGCTGCACTGAGATCTGATGGGTCCGCTGTGGACCACCCCTCACTGTGGTGCAGTAGTGAAAGATAAATATATCCCCCACCTCCTCCACCACCTCCTCCTTTCGTTGAGTCCGCAACATCCTGAGTGGCTGGCGATCGCAGGCAGCGGCGAGCCCCCCACAAGGCGGATGAATTAGAAAACCTGCTGCGACCACAGCCGCCCTTTCTTTTCCCCTTAACTTCTTTTTTTTAATCGAAGAGTGGGTCCGTCACCACTGCTGCCATCAGCTTGAGTGCAAAGAGGACACAAGGTTGGTGAAAATTCATCTTTTTTATTTTATTTTTTATAGGGTTAAACATAAGAGTCACTGACAGAAGCAGCCAAAGACTGCTGCTCACTTTGTAAGCAGGACGCTTCGCTGGGGTCCTGCTTAACCATGGTTACACTTTTGTGTGGACTGAACTTGTTAGTGCAACTCTTTTATCTTCATCCCAAAGTGTGTAACATGAACCTGGCACACACCCACACACACACACACACACACACTCCTACTACCAACTTCCACTGAAAAGTAGCCTGTTTTCATTCTCCGTTGCCCCATTCTGGGTCTTTCCAGTCCATGTTAAGTGTTCTGTGAAGTGAATCCCCGGCCCCTCTCAGATCACATAGCACTGCAGCTGCCCCGCCATACAGCGGACCAACTGCTAGAGCTATAATAGGAAGGAGAGGTAGGGTTGCGCAGCTGACGGTGCTGATTCCAAGGAGCCAGAGCGCTGCAGTAGGCCTACTATTTAAGTCCCTGCCCTGTTGAACCCAAAGGCTTATTAGTAAAATGTCACCTCCTCTTTAAAACACCTTGGTCAGATTCTGGTATGGAGAACATGTGCTGATTGGTTTTTGCCGCGGCCACCCTTGTCTGTTTTTACGTGAGGCACGGATTGTTTCGTTTCCAGATTTATTTCATTTCATTACAAAGAAACAGTGAAGAAGCATGGTGACAGTAAAAACGCCGGGGATGGTACCATTGTGTGGGGGCGGGAGAGACAGACATAGACCTACATACGGACTCTGAATAACCTGAACAAGCAGGAATGGGGCACAGGGCAAACAAAGGCGGACGGTACACGAGGGAAAGAAAGGGTTAAGGCAGATGTTTAACATTGTACTATGTCATTGATCTGTTTTGGGTCCTGAAAATTTCATTTAGCTCCTTAATACTTTGGGTTTTGGAGCCAATGGCTCCTAGTTATTTTTTTCTTCTTCTGTGGAGCCCTGATCCGTCCTTCAATTTGGGTGAAAGAAGCTGGAGCTCCTCTAGTGCTGGTCCACAGCCCGGATAAATGGGAAGGGTGAGGAAGGGTATCCGGCTTAAAACATATGTTAAATCCATAGGCGGAACACAAAACTGATTCCCCAACCGGATCGGTTTGGGCCAGGGTTAAATAATTCTATTACAGGTACAGTACGCCAGCAGGGTACCAACCTCTGGATTGAAACATGTGATCCGATGTGGCAACCAGGAAAGGAAGCAGCCTAAAGATGAAGAAGAAGAAGAAGAAGAAGAAGACATTCCATTTTAAAATATTGTCACAAAGGCGTCCCACTCACCCATAAAACACTCTAAATCGCTCAAACCAGCCCAAACCATCACCACCATTCACCGTACTGTTGTCAGATGTGTCTATATCGTCTTCACACTCCTGCCGCTCGTCTGTCCGGTCTAATTATCGTGTGCTTGGTTGCTTTTTTCGACCCGTTAGGCCTCCAGTGTGCAGATTCACCATGGGGATCAAGGCTGCTCTCCCCAGATATGAGCTGTATCTCTACACAGCTGTACTCGGCGTGGCCTTGATATGGGCAGGCAGTTGGATATTTGAAGCTTCAAGTGGTGAGTGCACGACACGTCAGGATGCTGTATGTCCAAAGCACGTATAAGCCGTCGGGGACGGTGACTCGGAGGTCGCGCGCGCAGCTGCAGAACACGAGAGTTGATTGAAAGTTTGCTGTAATCCAATTATTGAAGTAATAATCGTCCAGTCGGCAAATACTGGAAATACTGAGGAATGTTTGAATAATTGAACACATACAAGCATTTTATTATGTTATTATGATACAATATACATTTACATGCATAGAGCAGTGTTGTCTGCATAGAACTAAACATGGGAATGAGAGAAAAATTCATGACAAGTCATTCAGAAGAAGGATTATTTGTAAGATAAAATAACACGTCCCACGATAAATCCCTGTGGTACACCTTTTTTAAAAGTTGTTGCATTTTTTTTGCAATATATTTTTGATTAAAATCATAGAAATTTGATTTAAAAGTCTGCAAAAACGTCCTTTTAGACGTCTACCTCTTAATTTATTCAAATATTCCGCCTCAGACTTTGGCAAACCCACTTCAAGAGTGGAAACTATTTGTCCACATGAGGTGAAGGTGAGATTTCTCAGAAGAGGAAGACGGTGACTTAAGTGAAAAACCAGTAAAGGTTCTCAGAAGTTGGATTTGAACGTTCATCACTCTAATCTGTTTCCTAACCTTGGAGAAAATTGTACTCGAGTAGAATGTGATCTTTACGAGATAGATCTCAAAGCGATTCATAAGCTTGTGGAATTATGGCCAAAGCCTTTGGAGACAAACCTCCTCCTGGTGTCGAAACGATTCCGCCTAATTAACCAACGACCTGATTTTCTACATCTTAGGACCTCCTGCACGCTCCTATTAATACGAAGACAATTTAAAGATGCTATAATTACTCCGGTGATTTTACTCCCGATGGAATTATTCACACAGAGGCATCCAGTCTCAAACCATTCAACCTGAAATTCTGAAAAACATTTGCAAGAATCGAGACACTAAACTCATCACAGGCTGGTATTTATGGACCCAGTGGGATTTTCTGAGTGGTTCTGTCCGGTCGGTCTGTGCAGTCGGGCCAGAGCCTTTTTTTTTTCCTCTTTCTTAATCTCTGATTCTTCAAACGATCATTTTCATCTCTGTTTATGGCCATTTTCCCTGCGACAACAGCGCCGTGAACTCGTAATAAAAGCCCGGCCCCGTTCCCAGGAGTAAGAGGCTTTCCCCCGACCCGCCTCGCCTTTTTCATGGCCATTAGTATAATCAGGCAAAGCTCTAAGAGCTACTGAGGCGCCTGCCAATCGCATTTGATGCTGAAATGTTTCAACATCACTGCCACTATTCTGACTGTTAATCACACTTATTGTTTATTCTTCACATATATATATATATATATATATATTTACGCATTATGGAATCATCCTCGCCGCCTTCGCAACACTTCCTGTTAACATGATAAGTCCAAAAGCTATTTCAAGGATCATTTTCAAATTCTATACCCACATGAGACATTGGTGCGAGGAAGAACTGGATTGATTTAGAGAAGAGGTGGTTTTATGTTTCTGACACTAAAGCGAGCTTCATCTCCAAAAGATTTGCTTCTCAACCGTTGGTCTAATTTTGTCCGTATTTGATGCAGGAGAATCGACTACAGGAGATGATCTTGTATTTATTATATTCTACTATAAAAGATAATATTTGATTCAGTAGGCGGAGCTTCTTCTCAGATACTTTCCTAACTGTTAGTCCGATTCAGTCCAAATTTGGTGCATATGCATCTACTTATATCATATTTTAGTCTAATGATTTATATTCTATTTACTAGGGGAAGACTTCTATGAAAAAATGATTTTCCACATTTAATTTGAGGAAGTCAATCAGGGGGGGATTGCTTGTACAACGCAGGGGATTGGAGGCTTATTCGGTGATACGCCCCTGCCGTCGTAGGCCCAGTTTGATGCTCCATTCGTCATTTCTGGGTCAGGATTTTTTTTGAGGTTTTGCGGTGAACTAATCTCCTACAAGCAGATTATGTCATGAGTGTCAGCCTCAAAAACTAGAAAATCTCCACAAAGAGGACATTATGTCATACTTTATGTTATCAAAGCCACTAAATTCATCGTGAGAGATTGAAAAATCCCACCGAAGCTACTCGACCTTCTGACCCTCCGGGACGCGGGTTTCTCAGCACGAGGATCGGGTTTGACGCAGACGGCGTACGTTTGCTTTCGCTTCATACCGTCTGTGTTTCCGTTTGCTTCTGCAGAGAACGTGGACAGAAGGGCCTTCAAAGAAAGCGTCAAACCAGGATGGCATTACTTTGGCAGGAAAATGGTATTTGTGTCTCTTTACATGATCCCATCGTGAGACGGAGACTTTTTTTCTGTCATTTGCTCTGAACTTGTCTTCCTGCCCCCCAGGATGTTGCCGACTTCGAATGGATGATGTGGTTCTCTACATTCCGCAATCATATCCTTTTTGCTCTCACTGGTCACGTTATCTTTGCCAAGATATTCACCCTGCTGGCTCCAAAGGTGCGTGCTCTTGTGGGAATGTCCGTTAGCCTGCCTGCCCTGTAATCCGCCTGCCTGCAGGTGTCGTGGCATGTGTTATACCTGTAAACTGTATATCATACAGGTACCAGTGTGGGCGTTTGTGTGCATGTTTTTGTCACATGTGAGTGAACTCAAACTTTGCTCCCGTCCAAGAGGCGACGAGATTCTATTTAAAAAAATCATACGAATACATTAAATGTAAGAATTTTGCTGAATCGGGCTAAATAATTTTTTCTACTTTCTTTTTTTTTTTAACCTCAAGGTTTAACATGTTTTCATATTCCCAAAGAGTCTTTTTTATATATATCTTATTTTCTCACTAAGGGGAGCGTCTTTTTGTTTTTTCTACGAAAAACGTTGTTTTTTTGGTCTGTATTGCCTGGATCATCTCCTAACTGTCAAATTTAGTCCTGAAGTATGAATCAATTCAAACTGATCTATTTTGATTATACATTATTTTAATCTCGTAATTCATATTTTACTCACTAGGAGGAACTTCTTAATGAAAAGTATGTTTTTTGAGACAGAACTTCCTACCAGTTTGTCTGATTTGGTCCTAAGTTGGTACTTTGAATCGACTTGAAGAGATTTGTCTTGTACTATACGTCACATTTTATTCTATTAATCCATATTTTACTCATCGGGGGGGGGGGGGGGGGGGGGGGGGGGGGGCTTCATTAAATTTGAAGGACTTGGGTGAGGGTCTGGTTTAGTTAATGCACGAGCACGAGTGTTCCGTTTGTTAATCTGTTGAGTGCACCAACCACTGTTTCCTCTTGAGTACACATCTTTAAAACACTTCCTCTCCTTTTAAACATGTTTTCTGTCTTGTTCCATGTTTGCAATGAAGATTGGTATAGATGGATGTAAGGTAACACAAATAAACTTGAATCTTTTTTTGCTAACATTTGTCACGTCTTTCATTCAAACGTTTCATTTTCTACATGTTAGCTCCATCTTCACTAGCTAATCTTTCCATCGTGAAGCAAACCCATGAGTGTTGATTGGACCGTCTCCTCCTCCTAACATCACTCGCCTGTGCTGCATTGGTTTATGACTGGTAGAGAAATGTTGACACTGACGCCGGCCCCTCTTTACCCACAGCACAGGTCCTTTATCTTTGCTTTGTACGGTGGGCTGGCAGTGCTGGTCACCATGGGATGGACCTTCATGGCTCTGGTTCTGTCTCACTGCATCGTGCTCTACAGCGTCGCCCTGGTTAAGAGCAAGTGGATGTGCTTTGCTGCCGGTTTGGCTACGCTGGCCTCCATCAAGCTGGAGCCCTACAACTCCTGGCAGGTGAGTGGGTGATTCCAGGGTGTGAGAGTGTGTGAACGGAGAATGCAACAACGAAAGAGACAAAGAACCTTCCAGAGTCACGCCTACAGGCAATTTAGAGTCACTCATACACCTACAGAGAAAGTTTTTCTCCTGTGGGAGGAAGCTGGAGAACCCATGAAGACATTAGGAGAACATGCAAACTCACACACACTGAAAGGCCCAGGGTCTCAGATAACCCTTTTCTACCGAACTGGTTCCAGGGCTAATTTGGAGCCAGAGCCTGAATTATCAACAGTTATTTGCTTTTTAGTGATGTTGCGCGAGTTGAACCAAGTAAGTGCTGGCACAAGCACCAGGTCCTTTTCCACTAAAAAATAACCTGGTGCTAGTTCGGTGCTGGTGCTAGTGGCAGTACTTTCTTGGTTCAACTCGCTCGCATCCTAAGAACCTGTTCGCTTTTCCATTGGCAAGAAGCCAAGTCAGAGCCACTCCACTCACATCACAGTATAATGTAATCGGTTCTTGGTTCGGGACCAGCAAAGAGTTGGTGCTTGTCTGGCACCAGTTGAGAGAGCCAGGAGAAGGTGCTCAAGGCATTCGAAAAGCAAAGAACAGGTGCTAAGTCAGGTAACTCAGTATCAAAACCAATACTATTAAATATATTTATGACATCAGGATATACGGCAATAAGTCATATGAAATATAAAAAGTGATGTTGTGTCATTGTTACAGCGAAATAACTTTGTTATCTAGTGTGAGAATATTTAGTCACATCCACTCTGTGTGTAACGATGACAACAACAGAAGTAATGTCTGCGGGGGGTTTGTAACATTTTTAAGTGCTTGTTTGAATGTGCAACAATAAAGTCAAATAAAGTCCAGTCCCTATGCAGAATGATGTTTGAGCGGCGGGTCGTCTCGTCCTTCAGGAATCCTTGGTGACCGGATCCTTTGGCCTGCAAGACATCCTGTTCTATGGAGGCTGTGGCTTCAGCATCATGCGCTGCATGAGCTTTGCCTTGGAGAACTGTGAGAAGAAGGACGGAAACTACTCCTTCTGCGACCTTCTGAAATACAACTTCTACCTCCCCTTCTTCTTCTTTGGACCCATCATGACTTTTGACAGGTTCCACGCCCAGGTGAGGATCCAAGATTCCACTGAGAACGGGGGCCGACCAATGAGAACCTTTGAAAAGTCATGCAGTGGTGACTCATCTGGTTATATACAGCTGTAGAGGTAGAGGTCTAGATCTAGAGTTAGACATATCTATATCTATATAGATATATACATATCCATACATCTATATATGTATATGTATATATATGTATATATAGACATATATATCTATATGTATTTACATTATTACCAGCATTGATGTAACACTAGACTCTGTCTCAGAAGCTTTAACTGCAGCAGCTTAAGGAAAAACCCCAGAATGCATCAGTAACTCCTGACCGGCTCCTCCGATAAAACTGTTTTAACGACACAGGCAAACAACACCCAGCTGACGCGTAAGGAGAGGGAGATGTGGAACATCACCACCAAGGCCCTGCTGCATCTGGGAGTTATTATGGTGGTAGACGTCGTCTTCCACTACCTCTACATCCTGACAATCCCCAGTGACATGAAGTTGGTCACCAAGCTCTCTGACTGGTGTCTGGGTCAGTTTTCACAGTTTCCATCATGACTACGTCGCATCCAGCATTTACTAAAGGGGTACTATATAAATTAACGCCGGATTTCATGATTATGAGCTTTATTCTGCTATTTATAGCCCCGAAAAGCCCTCAATCCCCTGCATTTTACATGCAATCCTTTTGATTGAACTCCTCGCACTAAATGTGAAGTTATGTCCAAAAGACAGTTTTGGGGTTTTTTTTCGTAAAAAGAGTTCCCACTGGTGGGCAAAATATGAATTATTGGAATAAGATTCATGTTATGTCTGAACATCAGTGTTCTTCGTATAAAGAAATCCCGTTAGTTGGTAAAATATGAATTATTAAGAGTAAATATCTCCTTGAGATGATCATATGAACCAAATTTGGACTAAATTAGACCAACAGTTTGGAAATTATGTTGGAAAATCAATGTATTTCGAAAAAAGGGGCTGAAGCTAGTGGGCCAAAGATGAAGTATTAGAGAAAAACAGGATATTTTGGAAGTTATGTCTCCCACTGGTGAGCGAAATATGAACTAATAAAGTAAAATACGATAGTTAGGAAGGTATGTCAGCAAAGCAAGTATGAACTATTAGAGTAAAAATCCCCTTGAATTGATTCATATGTACCAAATCGGGACTAAATCAAACCAACAGTTTCATATTTTTGTCTGAAAATCCAGGTTTTTCCTAAAAAAAAAATCACCTCCTATCTATTCTACTACTATCTGTCGTTAACGCACCTGTGGGAAACCTGCTTCCTCTCCTTCTCTACCTCTGCAGCCGGTCTGGCGTATTCCAATCTGGTGTACGATTGGGTGAAAGCAGCCGTGATGTTTGGTTTCATCAACACGGTGGCTACTCTGGACCACCTGGACCCTCCTCAGCCTCCCAAGTGCATCACCATGCTCTACGTCTTCGCTGAGACGTACGTGTGACCCGTCTGTTGACCCAACAGAAATCGTAACTAAACCGACGTCGACCTCGCCGAGCGATGAATTTGGATTCAAATGTTGAAAATGTCTTTTTTTCAGGCACTTTGACAGAGGCATCAATGACTGGCTGTGCAAGTGAGTTTGAATCCCGGGTTTAACCGACAGAACCTGCAGTGTGCGAAGGATGACGGGGGATTCTTCGTCACGTTGAGTCTGACTTGACTTTTTTTCCCCAGGTATGTCTACGACTATATTGGTGGAGATCATGAGAAAATTTTCAAGGAGCTCCTGGCGACCTTCTGCACCTTTGCCATCACCACCTTGTGGCTGGGCCCGTGTGAGCTGGTTTACATCTGGTCCTTTTTCAACTGCTTCGGCCTCAACTTTGAGCTGTGGGTGGCCAAATTCTTCTCCCTTCCGCCGTTTTCTCTCATCGAGGTGAGATGAATCATTCCTTCGATCCTCAGTCCGTCTATGAAGGTGGACTCTGTGTCATTCCTCCTAACGTATCTATGCCCCTGTTGAATCCAGAGGGCGATGGGTGAAGCCATGTCTCGCAGGATCCGGGGTTTGTTCAATGCCGCCAACTTCTGGGCCATCGTCCTCTACAACGTTCTCTCGCTGAACAGTTTGGAGTTTGCCAAACTGGTGGGAAGACGACTGA
Organism: Lophius americanus; assembly: GCA_037951165.1. Classification (NCBI taxonomy): domain Eukaryota; kingdom Metazoa; phylum Chordata; class Actinopteri; order Lophiiformes; family Lophiidae; genus Lophius; species Lophius americanus. The sequence goes on along the minus strand of JBBDHG010000210.1, from coordinate 1,654,803 downwards.
TTTTCAAAGGTATCTAATTCATAATAGTCGTAATCATTTTTATGTTGAGTTGCGTTCCAAAGTGAAACAGATTAAGGCGAACAAATGCTGGTATATTTGTACAAAAAGGCGATTAAAAGTGCTTTTCCAAATAAAATTTTCTTTTTAATTAAACAAAGAAAAAAACATTCAGAGATTAAATCGATTTAGGTACACATTTAAATAAATATAAGAAATACAAGAGTTTGCGGTGCAGTGTAATAACTAAGTAATTAACCGACTGAATTAAAGGCAGACAGGAAGATCATCCTTGATTGAATATATAACACCTATGTCTCCTCATAGAAAGATTGAAGGGGAATAAACGGAACGTTGAAAACCTGCTCAGATGTTTGGTTGAGCACATTTTGAGTCACTATTTCTCATTGAAAAAATTGTGTACCACTTGACTGAACCAGTTTATAACCGGACCCAGTAGTTGCGTGTATATACTAAAGAGGAAGGGGCCAAGGATGGAGCCCTGGGGGACACCACATGACAAAGGGATCACAGAGGAGGTATTAATAATGCCTATTGAGTATTTAAGCCTGGAAGGACTTATTAAACTTAATATAACCAGGAAAGGTCTGCAACAAGCTGAAAATGAGCAAAAATGTGAACTTGAGTTAAAAAATACAAGGAACAAAATGTTATAAGGAGCTTTCTATGACATAAAAAAAAAAAAAAAAAAGTGTGCGACCTTGGGTTCAATTCTACGGCTCTTTTGTGAGATGGATCCTGAAGGAGATCAAAGACCGACATCCAAAGCCGAATCTCAAGTGTCACCATCTTCTTCAGATATCACCTTACCTTCCATCCTCTTTGTTGTTTTTCTTTGTTGTTTTTTTACGCCAAGAGCTAAGAATGTAATCCATCGGAACAGCCGGAGGCTGTTCACAGGATTATCTCCTATTTAAGACGTCCGCTCACGGCGTGACACAATGGCCGCTGCATTCCTTTAAAGTCAGGCTCTCCTGTTCTCTTTTCTTCTCCTTCTCTTCTTTCCCCTCCTTCCAGGTTTCCCTTTCTCCTCCCTGTCGGTGCTGCTGGTGACCTACTGCGGCGTTCAGCTGGTCAAGGAGCGGGAGAGACGGCAGGCCCTGCTTGACGACCCCGAGCCGCCGAAGCCCGCCGACGGCGGCAAAGAAAAAGCAGAATAAAGAGACAGTGAAGAAAAAAAAAAGAAGAAAAAACAAACCGCACCTTTAACAGCGAGGTGTTGCTTTGGACTGTGAAATACCCACAAGTGTACTTGCTGTAGATAATCGCCATGTCCTCTGGCACAAACCCTCCGATGGTGCATTTTGTATTTGTATCTTATCAGCACAGAAGATTGTTCAGTAAATGAGAGGTCAAAAGTTTCACGAGGCTTTATTTAACGTTATAAGTAACTTTACTCTGTGTGTCTGACTACTACTACTTCATTTAGCCTTCTCACGGCAAAGTTTAACCAATCTGAAAGGGTTAAAAACTTGAAATTAGGTTGTGATATAAAGTTCTATGGAAGCTGAGAAGGGCCACAGTGACAAACAATTATTTGGTGCCGTTGTTTTGTGATGAGGAGATAATTAACCCCTTATAACAAGAAAACAAGCAGCTATTATCTCCAGATAAGGAGTTGATCATCGTGACGGTTTTCTCATGTTAGTGAGAATTCTGAAGGTTTTTCAGGGGGTTTTATCACCGTATTCATTTATGTATGACGAGGATCATCCGCCGTTTCTCATATTTGCTGGGCTTCGCTTAACTTCCGTGTCGGGGGGTCATGTGACTCCGAATAAATCCTTAATCCACATTATGAATACAACAAGTGATAATATTGACAAAGGAGTTTCTGTTATTGATTAAAAAAAAAACATCCGCAGAAATCAAGCAGAAATTGCTTTTGTGGCTGCTCTGGGATCAGTATGAAACGTTGCCATGGCGACACCAGAAGTCAAATTGCGTGATTTGGTGGATAAAAGTCACTTCTACAGCAAGAATAATATATTTATTTGTTGTTGCTTTGGGTCCTGTGTATTATTATGTCATTATTAGGTTTGTTTGTTTTGTTTTCATCCATTGTTATTCTCATGTTTTTGGCTTTGTTCATTTTCCGGGTTGTGCTCGCGCCGTCGCCAGGGTAAAATCAATATGGTCGCTTGTTTTCTCTCCCCGGATAATTATCCCATTATCCCGAGATGACGATAATAATTGAAAAAATAATTTATTGCACGGCCGTTCTCAGCCTCCATACTTTAAGGAGTGCAATGATGAAAAGCAAAACAACAAATGGTGCTGTGGGGGGGAGGGGGAGGGGGGTCCTCCACAAAGTTTGCAGCTGATTTTAACGTATATTTAATCTCCTGTCATTGAGCAATAAAAGGAGTCACATAGTGAGGGATAGAGAACGTGTTTGGGATTCGATCCAACACCATACTGTCTGGATTACTGTAAGTGAGCCCGGGTCCTCAGCCTCAGGCTACCAGAGACAAATCCTGGCGAAGAGTCCGGATCATTCTCATCCTGACTGAGAGATTCTGCAGATTAGAGGGTTTTATTGGAAGGTTGTCATTTCAATGTTGGATTTGAAATAAAGTTTTGTGTCATCCCAAAAAAAAAAAAAAAAAAGTGTCAATTAAGAGTTTATTTTTATTTTTATATATATATATATATATATATATATATATATATATATATATATATATATATATATATATATATATATAGCAATTTGAGGAGGAGGTTAAAATTGAAGTATTGGTTTGTTTGTTTTTTGTACGTCAGTGATGCATTGTCTTATGTCACCACAAGATGGCGCCGTCTGACCGAACCGGGTTGTGCTCCATGTGCCATCACATTATGACGTATGACCAGAACAATAGAAGCCCTAGATGCCTGCACACGTCACACTCACGCCGATTACAACTTTACTCACTTTACTACGTGTGTGTCTGTGTGTGTGTCTGTGTGTGTGCCTGTGTGTATGTGTGTGTTTGTCAGTGTGTCTGGTAGTACGTGTGTGTGCGTGTGTGTATGTGTGTGTTTGTCAGTGTGTCTGGTAGTACGTGTGTGTGCGTGTGTGTATGTGTGTGTGTTTGTCAGTGTGTCTGTTTGTACTATGTGTGTGCGTGTGTGTGTCTGTGTGTATGCCTGTGTGTATGCGTGTGTGTTTGTCAGTGTGTCTGTTAGTACTATGTGTGTGCGTGTGTGTGTCTGTGTGTATGCCTGTGTGTATGCCTGTGTGTTTGTCAGTGTGTCTGTTAGTACTATGTGTGTGCGTGTGTGTGTCTGTGTGTATGCCTGTGTGTATGTGTGTGTGTGTTTGTCAGTGTGTCTGTTAGTACTATGTGTGTGCGTGTGTGTGTCTGTGTGTATGCCTGTGTGTATGTGTGTGTTAGTTTATCAGCGTGTCTGTTAGTACGTGTGAGGCAGTGTGCGTGTGTCTGTATGTGTGTACGTGTGTATATGTGTGACATCTTCTTCATCTTCTTCATTCTTAAAGAAGTAGGCCTACGCTGTCATCGCCTACAGAACGGACATGTCCCTGAAAGCCCCCAATCCCCTTCTTAGTACAAGCAATACCCCGATTGAACTCCTCATATTAAATCTAAGGTCATGTCTGAATAACTGCCCTTTCTTTAAAATTAAAAAAACGCCCCCTAGTGAGTAAAATATGTACTACTAGAATAAAATATGAAATAAACACGACGTATCTCATCAAATCAATTCATAGACTAAACATTTTGGACTAAATCGAAACCAATTTTAAAGAATTTATGGAACGACAACTTCTGCAGATAAAGCTCCTCCTAGTGTTGGAAATATAAAACCAACCGAAATCAATCCAGTTCTTCCTCATACTAAGATCTATGTGGGTGTAAAATTTTAAAATGATCCATGATAGGGTTAGAGTTAGGGTTAGTTTTAGACCTTTCAGGGATATAATAAATGAATCTGACTTATCTGAAGGTACATTAACCTGATAATAAAACCATTATTTTGTATAATCCTGGTGTTTGAATCTTTTAATCAGAACAAAAATTCTGGTTCATGGTTATATGATGATGATGACGCATCCAGATTTATCCGATGAGTCCGATTCATGGCTAATCCGAACATTTTCCTTTTGTGTCCATGCATGTTTTTCTTACGACATATGGTGTCAAAGGAAGTTTATTATCTAACATGCTTTAATTCCAATTTACCCCTCGTACCTTTAGACCATATATGCGTTAGCGTAGCGCCGCTGACGTTCGTGACACGTGGTGAACGGAAACTGTCGGCGGACTCACGCTCTATATTTATATCAACGGACGCAACAACTCTGAATAATTATGAGACACTATCGGAGTAATAATAGTGTCTATTATCGCCCGGTGAGTTGTTCTGCCATATTTAACACGCTGTCACCCCTCAGCTGAGGGAGTTGTGGGGGTCTGTGTGGGGCAGGAGTGGGTAGGTCCTCTCCAACAGAAAGGATTCCTCAGCTTTGTGAGGCTCCTCTCTATAAATACCTCTGACAGCCACGGACAGCTGCAGCCACCCTCCAACCAACCCCTTGAAAACTATCCACAGGCAATCTGAGCAGCCTCGAGGACGCCCACTGTCCTGCCCGTCTGTGGGGAGTAAGCAGGCTGCCCACAGAACCCAACCAGGACAACCCGGCAAAATGGCTGCTCTGACGATAGACCCAGCGGAGCAGCCTCGGATGTACCAGCAGACCCTCCTCCAGGACGGACTGTGTGACCTCCTGGAGAACGATAAGTTTGTGGACTGCGTCCTCAAAGTCCAGGACAAGGAGTTCCCCTGCCACCGCTTGGTTTTGGCGGCCAGTAGCCCCTTCTTCAAGGCCATGTTCCTGGCTGACCTGGAGGAGAGCCAGAAGCGTGAAATCGTCCTGAAAGATGTGGAGCCCGGCGTCATGGGGATGATCCTGCGCTACTTGTACACCTCTGACATCAATCTGACGGAGCAGAACGTCCAGGACATCTTCATGGTTGCTAACATGTACCAGATCCCCTCCATCTTCTCCGTCTGTGTGTCCTACCTCCAGGAGAAGCTGGTGCTGGGAAACTGCTTGGCTATCTTCAGGCTGGGACTGCTGCTGGATTGTCCCAGGCTCTCTCTGGCCGCCAGGGAGTTCATCTGCGAGCGCTACCAGGTTGTGGTCCGAGACCAGGACTTCCTGCAGCTGGGCCCCAGCGAGCTGGCCATCATCATCACCTCGGACGCCCTCAATGTGGAGCGGGAGGAGGTGGTGTTTGAATCCCTGATGGACTGGCTGAGACACGACGAGACAAACCGCGTGAAGGACCTGCCGGAGCTTCTGCACTGCATCCGTTTCAGGCTCATACCTTTGGATTACTTCAAAGAGAAAGTGGAGCGTCACCAGTTCCTCCGCTTCAGCCAGGAGATCAAGAAGGACCTGGAGCTGGTCAAGGATGCTTACAGAGGACGCCTCCCAAAGCCCAGGAAGCCCGGCAGCGAGAAAACAGAAGGGGGCGAAGGAAATGAGGATGAAGAGGAGGGGGAAGAAGGGTACCTGCCCGGTATACTCAACAACAATCCTCGCTTTGGGATGTTTGAGCTGGACCTCATACTCATGATCGGTGACGTAGGTACTGTGGCCTATGACCCGGTAGGGAATGAATGCTTTGTGGTGTCAGAGTCTACAGAAATTCCCAAGAACCACTGCAGCCTGGTGACGGACCAGAACCAGGTGTTTGTTGTCGGGGGAATCCTCTACAACGAGGAGGATAAAGATGAACCCTTCAGCTCCTACTTCCTGCAGGTAGCGTACGACTCAAGAACATCCATGTGTCACTTTTTGTTGAATCTCTCTAATAATGTTGGGTGCAGGATTCTTTCGCTCCTCTTTCATCTCGTACGTTTGTTCCCAGTTGGACCCGGTGAGCTCGGAATGGTTGGGGATGCCCTCACAGCCCAACCCTCGCTGTCTGTTTGGCCTGACTGAAGCCGAAAACTCCATCTTTGTTATTGGCGGGAAGGAAATGAAGGACGGAGAGCACGCCCTGGACTCAGTCATGATCTATGACAGGCAGTAAGTGTGGATAGTCCACTTGTGTTGGAGTCTCCTTCTGTGGTTTTGACGAGGTTTTCAGAACACCTGGAGAAGATCGGAGAAAATTCCTCCAGACAAAAACTCCCTGGCTCCTTCAGATTCTGAGGTCCACTTCTCTGCAGCAAATCCAACAGGAGTTCTGTGGGGGTTTAGGTCAGGTGACCTGGATGGTCATGGCAGAATCTCTATTTTGTGACCTTTGAACCATTCTTGGGTTGATTTTGAGGTATGTTTCTGATCATTGTCCGGCTGGAAGGTCCAATCACGGCCCACTTTAAGTCTCCTGACAGAAGCTTTTAGGTCTTCATCCAATACCGGCTGGTATTTGATGGATTCCATGGAACCATGTCTTTAACGAGATTACCAGGACGTATGGAAGAAAAACAGCCCCACAGCATCATAAATCCATTACCATACTTCACAGTTGGTATGAGCGGCTTTTCTCTATGGCTTTCTTTCTTGCTACGCCCCACCCATCTTAGAGGTTTGTCGCCAAAAAGTTTTTTGCAAGTCAAACCATCATTCCCACAGTGTATGGGGTCAGTTTGCAGACATGTCCTCTTCCATGCCTTACACTTTTTAATAATTGATCCCTCTGTTCAAACTCAAATGTCCAACAGCTGAGAGATTTCTTCTTCTCCTTTGCCAGATTTGTGCAGCTCTACAACTTTTCTTTGTACAACATTGCTGCGTCCTCAAAGAGAGTCAGGCCTGTGTCACCTCATATTTATTCCCCAGTAAAACAGGAAGTCGTTGTTCACCGATTCAGAGTTCCCGATCAAACAAGTGAAGCTAAAGAAATAAAATGGGACTGGAAAAAATGCCTCAGTTACCCTTTAATTAAAGGATTTCATCGGTGTGCCGACACGTTTACGAGAAAATATTTGTTTTACATGATCATTTTTAATTTTTACTCAAATAGAACGAAAAATGTTCGTCAATAATTTGAATGAAAGAACATTTTTTTACTGAATTTGCTCATTTTTTAAAGGGTGCCATCTGCGTTTATAAATGGATTTATAGGTTTATAAATGTTTATATGCAGTCAGAAGTTATTAGATAGAACCTATACTTTTCTTTGCAGTCAGCAAGATGATGATGATGATGAATGATTCTATCAAAAAGTTATTTCTGTTTGGAGATTGTTTTGGCTATGAAGCATTATTATTTTATTCATTCTTTTAATTACTACTCTTACTTTTCACTGCTTTATCAAACCATCATTATCTACTCCATGTTTGCAGGTCCTTCAAATGGGGAGAGTCCGACCCCCTGCCCTACAAGGTGTACGGCCACGGAACCGTGTCACACGAGGGTCTGGTGTACGTCATCGGAGGAAAGTCTGAAAGCAAGTAGGTGACGTTCCTAACGGTCCAAAACCTGGAGGGTATTTGACCATTTATAGATTCATTAGGAATCATTCAAAAACTAACAACACTGTGTTGGAGATTAATGGGGTGGAAAGTGTTCTGGTGGTGATCTTCAAGAATGAGGATGATGTTCAGAGCTGTAGCAGCAGCTGATGAGCCACACGATGAAGATCTGGGGGGAAAAAAAGTTGTGAAAGCTGGGCTAAGATAAGGGGTGGCAATTTGTGAGCAGCGGTTTGGTTTCGTGGCGAGAGAGAAAACTACGAATGAGGTGTTTGCGTTGAGAGGGCTGATGGAGAAGTTTGGAGAAGGTCCAAATCCACATTGTGTCTCTGTGGATTTAGAGAAAGCGTACGACAGAGTGCCGAGGGAGGAATTGTGGGATTGCATGAGGAGGTCTGGAGTTTGAGAGCAGTATGACAGCGGTCAGGTGGCGGATGGATTCAAGTTGGAGGTGGGACTGCACCAAGGATTGGCTCTGAGCCCCTTCTTGTTTGCTATGGTGATGGCCAGGCTGACAGATGAGGTCAGTCAGGAGCACATCAGGGACTTCCCATTCCCAATTTCCTGGGTTTCCCCAAAAATATGTTTCTGGTTTCCCTCTCCGGATCCTGAATCCGGATTCTACTAAACTCCACATGATGCAACTCAAATCCTCTCTCATGGTCCCGCCTACCTCCTCCTCCAGACTCCCCTCCCTAATCTCTCTGATGACACCTGTGAGACTTTCAGCATGACGCGTTTCAACTCCACGTTTGTTTGATGCAGGAAATGCATGAGAAGGGCCTGCGTCTACAACCCCACCAAGTTCGAGTGGAAGGACCTGGCTCCTCTGAAGAAGGCCCGCTCCTTGTTTGGGATCACCGTCCACAAAGACCAGATCTTCGTGGTGACGGGGGTCACAGACGACGGCCTCACCGGCTCTGTGGAGGTCTACGACATCGCCACCAACAAGTAAGACGGCGGTTCTCTCTCATGGGACCCACTTTAACGCATCACTATTTTATACACCATTACATTCTGGCCGACGACAAGAACATAAGAAGACCCACATACCTACACGGGCCCCCGATCAGAACTTTACCAACTTCACTGTGTGTGTATGTATGTGTGTGTGCGCCTGTGTGTGTGCGTGGGTGTGTTATTGTGCTTTTGTACCTCAGGTGGTCTGACTTCACAGAGTTCCCTCAGGGGCGGAGCTCTCTCAGTCTGATCTCCATGGGGGGTTTCTTATATTCTCTGGGGGGCTTTGCCATGATCCCCAGTGAAACCAGCGAGGAGCCCGTCCCAACAGAGATGACTGACATCTGGAGGTGAAAGGCCCTTCATTCCATCAACTTACCTGTAACAGTAACTTGTTCAGGTTTACTGTTTATTTCATGGGTTTACTTTTTGTCGTTTTGAAATTTACCTACATATACAAACTGACGTAACACATTGTGTTAATTAAGCAAGAATTTATCAACAAAATAACCATAACTGACTCAAAAAGTTAATAATTCTATGCTTTTTCTATCCATTCCCTATATTATAATTAAAAGATCAAACTCCCAAAAATACCCTTGCATGTCTAGTTATTTAAAAAATAATGAAATACATTTTTTGTTCCTAATATTTATGAGATGGAATGAGTCCAGATAAAAAATAAAAACATTCAGATCCAGGTCATATTTGAGTAATTCAAAGTTTATCTGCTGATTATGTAACAAATACCTTAAATCATCAATTCATCAAAGTAACAGAAGGATTTTCAGTCAAGTTAAATGTTAAGTTTATTTAATCTAATCCATTTTTTTTGTTTGCATTCCCATAACTTTACAGTATTTCATACTTATATTTTCTGACATTTTGAATTTTACATACATGAAAAATTCTTGCTTACCAACTGGAAACCTTTGCAGTACTTAAAGGAAAACAAACAAAATAATAATGAAAGCCTCAAAAATGAACTTCCTATACTTTTCTATTCATTATTTATATTATATTTTAAGGAGCAACACCAGAAAAAAAAAAAAAAAACCTCTCATATCTAGTCATTCTTTAAAAAATTAAATACATTTTTTTTGTTCCTTCTGTCTTTTTATTCGAAAGAGTCCAAACTATTAAAAAAATGATGAAAAAAAATGATTATATTGACATTTTGGATTTTACAAAAAAATGTGGTCGCAGAAATGCGACACTGTAAACTCTCCATAAATTCATAATTATCTAAAGAAAATTATGCAGCAATGAGAAAAACCAACCACTAAATGACTCCAACAATGAGACTTCGTTACTCTTTTTTTCTTTATTCATTCCCTTTATTATTATTAAAGGAGCAACACCAAAAAAAAAAAGGGTAAAAAAAAAAAGTTTTTTGAATGTTATTGTCTTTGTTGATGCTTTACGATCATCGCACACTGATGTATTGACATATTGATTTGTCCTTAAAGGTATGACGAGTCGGAGAAATGCTGGACCGGGATTTTACGGGAGATCAGCTACGCAGAGGGGGCCACTGTTCTCCCCGTTCGTCTCAACACTCTGCGCCTCACTAAGTTATAATGGACTGAAACAACAGTGCCATTAAATTAGTACTGAAAACAAATGAATGTACTCATTATTTATATTGGCTGAAAATTGACTTGAGAGCACAGAAAATGTTTTTCTGAAGGATGGAGGAATCAAATTGTACTGTTTTTTTTCTTTGTCCAGCAGGGGGAGACAGATACGTGCTTAAATGAATCCAAGATAGTTTACGAGAAAAAAAAAAGAAATCTAAAATGTTGATCTGTACATTTGTTTTTTTGTTACCCTATTTCATAAATAAATCTTTATTACAATTTGCTTTATTCAAAGCAGAAATAAAAGATGAACACTGGGGCTTCTTTATGTTCCGGTTTGAAGGACGCAGGAGGCCCGGCTGCAGTGCAAAATGTCTTTATTCAACATCATCTGACAGTTTGTTCGACAACATCTTTACAGCTGACGCCACGTTCTTTACAGGACTCCATATTTACACAATAATCTCATACGGCAACACAGGCGAGACACTTTTATTGACAGAAAGCATGAGCGAGGAACGTTTTGAATGTAAACATTGATTTCCAGTCGACACCTGAGCGCTACGAGTCAGCGCCATGAACCGTGTCCTGAATTCTTTATTTACATATTTACCTATACGACAGCTCTGTGTGACGATTAGTCTGAGGTATTTCTGAGCAAATGGCAGCCTTACACACACACAGACACAACAGGGGGAAGTGAAGTAAACGCAAACTTCTGTCATGACCCCCCCCTTATGCAATGTGACATTGGGACAGCCTGTTCATAATAAAGTTGTGAAAGAGTCTTTTTTTTATTTGAGCCACAGGAGGCTTCAAATAATCACATGGCAACACAATTCAACTCACGTCCCATGACATTAAAACACACAGCCGAGCCTGAATCTGTGGAAGAAGGTCATAATGATGCGCTAACACGCCGATCACCGTCTTAGCTTAGCATGTAAGCGGTTTGCTGATTATTACTAAATGCAGAGGTCAGCTGAGGCTCATGGGAAAGTTTAGCAGTTATAACATGATAAATGTAAGCGCTGGACATAACACTTGATTTCTCACGTGCTCACTAGTTCACTTTTATTACATGATGCTTGGGCTGTGGGAGGAAGGCGACGATAACCACACAAACACAGGGAGAACCTTCAAACCCTACACTGAAAGTCCTGAAAGTGCTGAAAGTCCTCAGGTCCTTTTCAAGTTCATGGGTTCAAATCCACCTGGTGAATAACTATATATTACATTTGTTCTTCACACGAGTTCCCTCCTGGTACTCCAACTTCCTCCCAGTCCAAAAACATCCGGTACAGGACAATTAGCAGCTTTAGATCGCCCTCAGGTGAGAATGTGACCCAATAAATGTAGTTGGAACTAATAATAGAAACCGAGTTGAATTAAGTCTGATAAATTAGGTTTGAACGAATCAAAGGAAAATATGTCGAAGCATATTAAGTTGGAAATAATCGAAGCAAAAAATCCGAATCAACCCAAATCAATTAAGTTGGAACTGATCAAAGTAACTTATTAGAATCAACTCTGATGAATTAGGTTGGTACTAATAAAAATAACCCTAGGTAGGTCTAGGGTTTTTCTGGCCCACTGTCAGCAGGGATAGACTCCAGCCCCCTCATGAACCTACGCAGGATAAGCTTATACAGTAAATTTAGTAAAATTTCCAGCAATACACCAAGTAGTTTTCCAGGAAATTACAAATTTAACCCCCCTGGTGGCGCCAGAGGACCTAGATATCTGGTCCGAAGAGCTAAAAAAACGATATAATACATTATATTAATCTCATCTCTAAATCAAATAATTTAAAAATAACCCCACAATCAGTGGAAACAAATGTGAAAGGACTGTCGGCGCAGTTCTTTGAAGTCGATCCCCGCCTACTTATTCACAAATGGTGGAGAAGAAAAAAGAAGAAAAAAGAAAAAGGGCTGAGTGACTTCGCTCAGAAAAAAAAAAAAAAAAAACCCTAAAAGCCTCGGTTATCTCACGATATCTTTCACAAGCTTCAGTATCACCTCTGGAATGTTATCCAGCAATAACTCATTGGAGTGTTCGCCCTCTTAGTCCGGGTAAGAACCCCCACCATGCTGGTTATGCTATAGCTAACCTCCGTAGGCCGCCGTTCACCGCCGCCCGAATGTCATTAATGCTGTTAGCGCCGGTCGCCGCGGCAACATGGGCTTTCAGGTTAAGTGCTTGGAGTCCTCTTGTGTAACGCAGCCTTTAATAAACATCTTTCTAGGCTGACGCCAGCCTCCGGCTGATCCATCTATTGCTTAACATCACATGGAGAACCCTCGCCAAGAGCTCCATTTCCCTTCAATTCACATTTGGATGAAGTAGATTTTTCTTCTCCCCCCCCCCCTTTCTGCCATCAGAGTTTTACTTCTAAAAGTCCTGATGTTAAAGTTGGAAGCGGTCCGGCTGACGCAGCTGGAATGAGTTTTTTGTGACACTAGAAGTTTTTTTTTTTAAACTTTTTTAAAGAAAAAGAAAAGTTGGTTCCAGGAGCTTTTCCGTGATCAGCTGGCGTTTTACGAAGGCGGTGCGTGATTTGAACACAAATGATCATCAGGAATGAAACGTCAGGGTCATGTGATGCTTCGCAGCGGTGCGTGCGAGTCACGTGACGGTAGTTTCAGATGACAGAGAGGCTCCCGTCACACGCAGACGCCCGCCGTGTGGTGGGGCTGCATTTGGTCAACATGGAGATCTGGGTGCTGAAGTTGTTGCCGTTGCTGCCTATGGAGGGCTGCTGGTATCTTGTGTTGGTACCCAGAATCCTCTGCAGCATCCATCTGCCCCACTTACGCTTGATCTCTGCCTGCACCTGAAGGAGAGGTGAGGAGTTGGACAAACAGGGTGAAGAGGGGGCGTTAAAACACACCGGATGGGGAGAGTATGAGAGTAAGAGACCTGAAGAGGACGGAAAACATCTTCTGTATCAACCTGGACCAGGACTGTTTCACCGGGTGAACCTGGACTGTTTCACCGGGTGAACCTGGACTGTTTAATTGTGTGAACCAGGACTGTTTCACTGAGTGAACCTGGACTGTTTCACTGTATGAACCTGGACTGTTTCACTGTGTGAACCTGGACTGTTTCACTGTGTAAACCTGGACTGTTTCACTGTGTGAACCTGGACTGTTTTATTGTGTGAACCAGGACTGTTTCACTGAGTGAACCTGGACTGTTTCCCTGTATGAACCTGAACTGTTTCACTGTGTGAACCTGGACTGTTTCACTGTATGAACCTGGACTGTTTCACTGTATGAACCTGGACTGTTTCACTGAGTGAACCTGGACTGTTTCACTGTATGAACCTGGACTGTTTCACTGAGTGAACCTGGACTGTTTCACTGTATAAACCTGGACTGTTTCACTGTGTGAACCTGGACTGAACCTGCCCCACTGATGCTTAATCTCGGCCTGCGCCTGAAGGAGAGGTGAGGAGTCGATCACACAGGATGAAGAACACAGTCTTCATCGGAGACGTGGAGAACATAAGACTTATTGACCTAAACAGGACAACAAACATCTTCTGGAGAAGTTTTACTCACCTCTCCGTTCATGAAGCAGTAAAGAACGGCAACAACGAAACCCTGAAGACAGAGAGAGAAGGAGATGAAAGCTAGCGGCTAACGAGAGTTGCTGCAAAAGTGTAACACCAGTGTGAGAGTGTAGCTGGAGCAGCGCTGGAAATGTTTGTGTTTGAACCATGAGGGTAAGATTATGAGCGTCTTCATGCTCAGACAGGAGGCTCATCAGTTATATCGCTGGGAAACTTTCCCAGGAGATATCATTCTGAGCAGAAACGGTTATAAATTAAGAAATGCATTCCACCGCGAGGTTTCCATGACTGAACTTGGCTCTCGGCGCTCACGTTCAATTTAATACCCAGTGAATCAGCAGCCATCATTATTCAAGCATGCACAATTAAACACGGCGACTGAACAGAGCCTTCATCGGGTTAATCAAACAGACGTTTGACAGAACTTTAGTCATTCACTTCTGGAGCCGCCGCCTTAATCGGGGCAGACATTCTGCACAAAACACAAGATGGCGATCCTGCCGATGTCAAAACAGAGAGATAAGGCCCGTATGGTGTTTATACGCCGCGCGGCTTCTGCCTGGACAGGAAGCTGTCGTTGTGCCAGCACCTTCTGAGCCGGGACGTGACGTTACCTGAAATGATCCCAGGATGAGGTCGAACACCATCCTCACTTGTGGGTGGACTTCATCGGGGATGAAGGCGAATATAATGTAATTTATGCCAAAGAGAGGGATCAGCAGCAGAGTGGATTTAGCCAGTCTCCTTTAAAAAGGGAACAAAAAGGGGGAAAAAGAAGAAGAAGTTGGAAAAAGTGAGGCAAAGTCATGCGTTCACTCTTAAACACCTGGGGTCTTAGGAGTCAAAGCCGTGAACGCTCGTATTTATCGGCCGATAAATAGTGAATGAAATGTCACCTGATAAGGAATAAATTCAACGGGAGATAAGCTAAGTGTTTACATTCCTCCCTGAAAACCTACGAGTACTGATTGGATTCCCTCCGTCCGATGTCGGGGCAATTCATCTTCTGCCGCAAAATCCGGATAATGCAGATGAAGAGGAAGAAGTTCACCTGCCGGCAGAGTGGAGGCGGGTTTATGTGACGGTTATTAGGCGGAGTGTAAGTGAAGCGTGTCGCGGGGAGACGTGCCGTGACTCACGAGTATGGTGACCAAAATAGGTGTTTTGATAATCCACCACGGATTATCATCAATTATCTCCCAGCAGCTGTCAAAAAAGAAAAGAGAAGAGAAACAGGAAATGAATTCACTGAAAATAAAGCTGTGGACGAAACTACAGCAGAGAGAAGAAAGATCTGGAGATACTTGGTTTATATCTTATTTAGCTGGAAGTTACTCCTGTGAGCTGCTATTTTATTTTATGATTGATTTTTGGTCGCTTAACCGACGACTGCATGAATTATTTAGTGTTTTAAAACTTGAAAGTGCTAATATAACTGAAATAGTTTTTTATTGTAAAAGAGGTTAGTTGGTCAAATGTGTATTATTACAGTAAATACTGTATAATAACAATGAGATGATGTCATTTAAATACTTATTTAAGTCATGTATGAACCAGTTTGAGTGTGTGAACCCGGACTGTTTCACTGAATGAGCCTGTTTCAGTATGTAAACCTATTTCCCTGTATGAACATGGACTGTATGAACCTGGACTGTATGAACCTGGACTGTATGAACCTGGACTGTATGAACCTGGACTGTATGAACCTGGACTGTATGAACCTGGACTGTATGAACCTGGACTGTATGAACCTGGACTATTTCATTATATGAACCTGGACTATTTCATTATATGAACCTGGACTGTTTCATTATATGAACCTGGACTGTTTCATTATATGAACCTGGACTGTATGAACCTGGACTGTATGAACCTGAACTATTTCATTATGTGAACCTGGACTGTTTCATTATATGAACCTGGATTGTTTCATTATATGAACCTGGATTGTTTCATTATATGAACCTGGACTGTATGAACCTGGACTGTATGAACCTGGACTGTATGAACCCGGACTGTATGAACCTGGACTATTTCATTATATGAACCTGGACTGTTTCATTATATGAACCTGGACTGTATGAACCCGGACTGTATGAACCTGGACTATTTCATTATATGAACCTGGACTGTTTCATTATATGAACCTGGACTGTTTCATTATATGAACCTGGACTGTTTCATTATATGAACCTGGACTGTATGAACCTGGACTGTATGAACCCGGACTGTATGAACCTGGACTATTTCATTATATGAACCTGGACTGTTTCATTATATGAACCTGGACTGTATGAACCCGGACTGTATGAACCTGGACTATTTCATTATATGAACCTGGACTATTTCATTATATGAACCTGGACTGTTTCATTATATGAACCTGGACTGTTTCATTATATGAACCTGGACTGTATGAACCTGGACTGTATGAACCTGGACTGTATGAAGATGGACTATTTCATTATGTGAACCTGGACTGTTTCATTATATGAACCTGGATTGTTTCATTTTATGAACCTGGATTGTTTCATTATATGAACCTGGACTGTATGAACCTGGACTGTATGAACCTGGACTGTTTCATTATATGAACCTGGACCGTTTCATTACATGAACCTGGACCGTTTCATTATATGAACCTGGACTGTTTCATTACATGAACCTGGACCGTTTCATTATATGAACCTGGACTGTTTCACTGAATGAACCTGTTTCAGTATGCAAACCTATTTCATTATATGAACCTGGACTGTATGAACCTGGACTGTATGAACCTGGACTGTATGAACCTGGACTGTATGAACCTGGACTGTATGAACCTGGACTGTATGAACCTGAACTGTTTAGATGTATGAACCATCGACCTCCTCACTGAAAGTAGGTCTAACTGATGGACGACTTCAAACAACAGGATAAAGACTAACTCACCCGGGATACTTTAAGAGAGCCTTTGTGATCACCCACGTTGAGATGAAGATGGTCGGAGCCCCTGGAAAGAGAAAGTGAGTTCAAGTCCAGAATAAACTCGACTTCTATTATGACTAATGACTAATTATGACCACTGTTCAAACCCGGCGGTGCGCCCCCAGCCTGTGCACACTGTTAATCCTCACCATGACTTTATTCCTGGAGTAATGTTTCATTTTACAAATTCTGATCATTTCTAACTGTGGGACAGTATTGGCACATCCTGTGAATCTGCAGGAAAGTCACAGTCTCCTCTCTATATCCAGCTGGAAGACACGACATTTCAGGACTATTTAAAGACGGACGTTACCGGTGTGACGGAGGAAAGAACCGACATTTGAGGAATGGATGTTTAACACACATCTCAAAGCAGAGTAACGCTTGGAATTCAAGGAGCAGAACCAGAAACTTGTAATGTGTGTCTGATCGTCACATTGAAGCATCTGTATGAACCTGGACTGTTTCACTGTATGAACCTGGACTATCTCACTGCATGAACCTGGACTATCTCACTGCATGAACCTGGACTGTTTCACTGTATGAACCTGGACTGTCTCACTGTATGAACCTGGACCGTTTCACTGTATGAACCTGGACTTTTTCACTGTGTGAACCTGGCCTGTTTCACTGTATGAACCTGGACTTTTTCACTGTGTGAACCTGGACTGTTTCACTGTATGAACCTGGACTGTTTCACTGTGTGAACCTGGACTGTTTCACTGTATGAACCTGGACTGTTTCACTGTATGAACCTGGAGTGTTCCACTCTATTAGCCTTTGATGTCTTCGTCATGCGGCCTGATATCTTTGATGAAAAGAATCCGATGTATTCACACATAATGGCAGACATGGATGCTTTCATTGATCGAATTACTTATTTTTCTGCGATATGCATCCAATTCAAGCATCACTTAGACACAACCATAACAAGCCGAGCGGAGCGGCAGATGCCCGCCGCTCCTAATCTCCCACGGAGGCTCATTGATATGCAGAGGACACAGGCGCAGCGTTCTCCTGCGCCTGTACGAAAGCTAAAATAATCTACATGAGATCAAGCATGTTGTGGCTGTTGAGGGACAGACACAACACTCAGGCAGGTTGCCTGGCGATTATGCCCTTAATGTACTTTTGATGATTTCTAGCCTCCACCTCGGGCAGATTGCGCTTGAGTGAGCTGTCAGGATTTGTCAACGTACTAGACTTAGACGTACCCCAACCGATCAGGATGTACCACCAGAAGTACTTCCTCTCAGAGAAGAAGGACACGGCCAACAGGGTGTGCAGGTAGAGGCCCTCCACCAGCAGCCAGAAGTAACTGGCCATGATGCCATAATGGAAGATGACCAACGCTGCCTTGCAGCCCACCTGCAGGAGGAAAAAAAAAATAAATCATAGCAGGGGATGTAATCCGATCAGCCATAACATTATGACCACTGAAGTCGGTATGTTGTTATTTAACTGCAAAAATGTAGTATTATTGTGACACAAAGATTAGAGTATAGCATAACCCAGTTTACTAACAGAGACAGTTATTGGAAAGATCAAAGCAAAGCTACATACACATTTCTGAAGATTGTCCATTGAGACTGAGCAGTAGTCACCAATGGTGAAAAGTCAAGGGTCAAAATGATCAGAACAGTAACAGCAAAAAAAAATATCTGCTCTGTGAAAATTGTCTCAAGGCTATTCTTTCAGATTCATTTTCCAACCATTAGTTGATCAGCCATAGTTTTCAACCGTATACTTCTCAGCCATAATATAATGACCACTGGCAACAACAGGCCCAAGAGTCTGACCAAATCTGAATATGGCCGAATATGGCCAAATTGTTTCTGGTTATGTGTTCCTGGTCTTCAGTGGTTAGTACCATCCAAAGTGTTCTATGAGAAGAAAGACTTAGAAGATATACTGGATTTATTTTGGGAATGATCCATTGTATATTTCGAGCACTAGGGGGAGTTTTATCTTTCATATCTTTATCTTTGTCAAGCATTACTCTGATTTATTCCAAATCCGGTGCATGAATGGACTCAAGGCGACCTATAATGTTTACATCCTGTTTTACTCTACTAGTTCATATTTAACTCACTTCGTTCATGCGTCTTCACGACAATTTGCAGCCAACATTGTTTTACGCAATCGAGAATTCATCGTTACATGTCGGTGTGTTTAAAATGTCCTGCAGGAAAACCGCTGCGAATCAACTCTATCCAACCATGTCCATGTTTGGATGCTGCCTTCGCCACATTTGTTGTCTAAATAATGTTAAAATGTAAATATACCCTTTCACCTACATTTACGTAGAAGATTTTTTCAATTTTTGTCCTCTGCAGATGGAAAACACTTATTTATATTGGTTAAAAAGCATGTTTTCTCTATTTTCAGACGGATGGTCCCTCGTATAAACAAATTGAATAAAGTAAATTGGATAAACTTGATTAATTGGAGTTTTTTTTCAGATAACAACCTGTTGGACAAATGGACTTTTGTTGGAATAGAACATTTATTGGGATTGTTGATTGGGAATAATGGACTGTTGGAACAATGGTATGGCACCAGTATAAACTACTGGTCATACTCTGGCTAAGAAGTTAACAGGTCAAATCTCTGAGTGCATTGTTTGCACAGCCTGTGGGTTATATATCGTGTTGTTTATTCCTCCATATTAGACATAGTCCGGCTTTAAAGGGACCATTCCAGTAAATGTTGTTACACTTCCATAATGTTGGAAGAATAAAATTGAAGATTCTCTGACTTTCAATCGTTAATCTTTGTCAAACATCTAAAAAAAAGCCCTGCCCATGTTCTACATGCCTCATCAAAGGTTATTTCTTCTTTTCAAGGTTTATTAAAGAAGAACCAATCAAGTAGGTAAAGAAAAAAATTGATTAAAAAGTCGCACTCATGGATTGAATACATAAGGTTTTGGTCCAGGGCTGGATTTTTAATAATTGGTATTCTCAAGTGTCATCTGTGACAGAAGTCGTATGTGTTCGAGTTGGCGTTGGGACTGCAACAAGGATCGGCTCTGAGACCCTCCTTGTTTGCTACGGTGATGGATGGGCTGACAGATGAGGTCCGACACAGGAGTCTCCATGGACTATGATGTTAGTGGATGACATTTTGATCTTTAGTGAGAGCAGGTGGAGGAAAACCTGGAGAGGTGGAGGTATGTGCTGGAGAGAAGAGGAATGAAGGTCAGTCACAGTAAAACAGAATACATGTGTGTGAATGAAAGTGAGGCAGGTTCAACGCTGAGGATGAAGGAGTCGAGGCGAAGAAGGTGCAGGAGTTTAAGTACTCTGGGTCAACTGTTCAGAGCTACAGGGAGTGTCAAAAAGAGGAGAATAAACGAGTGGAGGCAGGGTGGAGAAGAGTGCCAGGAGTTATCTGTGACAGAAGAGTAAGAGCAGGAGTGAAGGGAAAGGTTTCCAAGATGGTAGTGAGAGCAGTTCTGCTGGATGGTTCAGAGTTTTGGCTCTGACCAAAAGACAGGAGGCAGAGCTGGAGATGTTCAGATTTTCTTTGGGAGGATGGAAATGATTAGAAATGAGCCCATCAGAGGGATTAGATGTCTTGGGCCATGAGATGGTTTGGACCCGTGAAGAGGAGGGATAGTGGATCTACTGGTAGAAAGATGCTGTAGATGGAGCGGCCAGGAAGAGGAGAAAGGAGGCGATCAAGGAGGAGGTTTCTGGGTGTGGTGAGAGAGGACATGCAGCTGGTTGGTGTGACAGAGGACAGGGTAAGGTGGGAACAGACGATCCGCTGTGGTGAATATCAGCAAAATTATATGAAAAGTTCCAGTGTGGAGGTTTTCCTCTCCACAGGCCGGTCATCACGTCTGTCATCTTTCATCTGTTCAAAATCCGCGTTCCCTTTAAAAATGTTGCTCTCTAATGAAGTCGTTGAGTTTAGACGCAGCTGAGAGCGTTGGCAGCTGTGTTTGGACCAGGACACTCTATAAACCCGGAGGAGGAAATATCTAAACACGGCCATTAACCATCAGCGTTTACCAATAATAAAGCAGGTGATTTACGGCCTGCTGACCTCATGCCCCGCAGTCGTAAAGCCGTGGATTCAGCTGGAGCGAGATCTGAGATACTGACGCCGGGGACTTCAATCAATCAAATAAGAATAAAATCTCCCGAGTGCATGAAAGTGCACTCAATCCGGTTCCTCATCTTAGACCTCATCTCATCTCAGATCTCACGTCGTTGCTCCGATCATGCTGCCGTGACTAGAACCCGAACCTCCGCATGTGATTTATTGATAATGCTCCCTGAAATTCAGGCTTGATGTTGAGCAAACAGGCCCTCTCCCAACATCCTGCTGCAGAGATGAATGAGGAAATGTCATTTCACGGCTGGAAGGGACTCGGCAAACACTGCTACACCCTGAAGCACTCGAGCCTTCCAATGGTAAGTAAACTCTGAGACAAAGTATTTCAGTCACGAAAATCTAAGAGTATTCAAACGGATGCAAACGATCTTCTCGTACGTCAGACGGACATCTTCACTTAACCCTTTTAATGTCGGGCTCAGAAGTGCGGTTGAGCACATTTTGAGTGTTTTCTTATTGAAAAATGTGACTGAACTTTTTAATAGTCCGACCCAGCGGCAGCAGGGATGTGCTTTACCGTAAGGGGCCACGCATGGAGCCCTGGGGGACACCGCATGTCACCTAGGAGGAGAAATTAACCACGGCTGTTGAAAAGGTTCTATTCGGTACGACATTTTTCAACCAGGACACTCTCATAAGGGTCAAACAGTTTTTTCTGAATAGATGCTTTACCAAAAGGGTTCAGAGGTTTTCCTGTAAAAAACAGATAAACACTCTGAGCTAATCTTATTAAGATGGACTAGTTTGCATGACTATTTTTACTGGTTTTCACAGAAAAATGTATAATGTTATGTCAGATTTAGAGTATCTTGCGTATTAAATTAATAAATGAAACAAAACCTGCAAAGAAATAATTCTTCCGTAGTTGTTTTTGTTGTTTTGTTTTTTTTCCTCCTGTGAGGACATTAAAGGGTTATTTAATCTACAGAGAAGGTATTTTATTATGCGGGTTGGGGGAAATCCATAAAACGTATGGCGTCTCTCGTAAAAGGGACATGTTGGCGGGTGGGATGGAAGCACTCACGGTCGGCTGGCAGTCGTCTGACTCCCCGACGTCGTACAGAACCACGTCCTTGATGAAGACCGCCGCGGCTTTCAGTATAAAAGACACAAACAGATTCATGTGGATGAAGTTTCTGGTGCAGTGCAGTTTCCTGTAAATGCAGAAAAACATAAACCGCAGGGTGTTTTCAATCCAAAGGGGAAATGCACAACTCTCTAAATAAATTCACCCGCCAATTAAACATCTCAAACGAAGCGTTCCCTTGATCCGACCCCAAAAATGGTTTGATAAAGAGCCTGTTTATGGCAGCAAAGTAAGCAATCAGAGCAAATAACAGGAATATATTCATCCGTAACCTGACGGACTTTGATTTCATCAAAGAAAGCTCCTACTGCTGGTTCCCTCGATTGGGCTGTTCTCTTAATACCAAACTACAACACCTGTAATAGTCAAGAGTTACGTAAATGCATCACTGCAGGTGGATGTCGTTTTCCATCGAAACACGGTTTTGTGGTTTTTTGGGTTTGTTTTTTTTTTAGGCAGGAAGTAATTTGAAAGACCCTGAACGGAGGTAAACCAGGGGAAATCAGGAGTTCTGCAGAGAAAATGTCACTAATGTAAATTCTCTGTTCTGGGTGTTCTCAAACGAATGCCTTCCCCTGTCAGCTGATGACTGGGGTCATCACGGCAGGATAGGTCCGATTATATAATGCATCAAGCAGCTGCCTGAAGTCCAACATAAACACTTTTACGCATCCTGTGTCTCTGCTCAAAAGTCTAAACCGTTGGCATTTCTCAAGCCGGAGGAGTAAACACACATCTTGTTGTTTAGTCCGCCGCACACAAACACTCCAGATGCACATCCAACTGAACCGCCTGTGTATTAGTGGCCACACACACCAGCTACTTAAACTTATTTTAATGATCAGTGCTGTGTCACACACACACACACACACACACACACACACACACACACACACACACACACACACACACTCTCCGCTAACCCAGGAGGGGAGGTCACAAGGGAACGTGCCTCGAACTGCAGCTTTGACTTTATTGCAGTGGAGCACTTTGTTTGAGAGATGGTGCAACAAGCGATAAAGTCAAATTCGGACATTCTTCCCCCGCAAAATGTGGCTCGGCGTCACGTCCGCGTGAGAAAAGGAACACTGTAAAGCCACCATAAAATGCAGGGAGCACGATGTGGAACAGGAGGTGGACGGGTTTTATCGCTCATAATGGTGGGGAAAATTGTTTGATTCTCTTTACACAGGGAGATTAAGTAGCATTTTGTTGCTACCTGCTTACCGAAAGAGACACAGTATGACGATGGCGATGGTGAGAGAGAAGAGGGACAAGCTGTGACCGATGGTGTAGCCCACTTTGATGGCGTCGAAGAATTCTCCCTGCGAAAAAAAACACATTCAGTCGCCCTTAGTTCATGTGGCGTCAGACCTGAAGTCCCAGCAGCCACAGCAACGCGGAGCTGGAGGAAATTTTGCAACTCAGGTAGCGACACCGACCGTATTATCGTCCACGGTGCTGTTGGGATTGTACCCACAGTCTATTATATAGGAGTCTATGCTGATGGCGTTCCAGCCATCCTTAGTGCAGGTCTTTGACAGGTTACCTAACAAGAAGAAGGAGAGAGGGAATAGTCAACACTTCTGCTGGGATTCTTCACAAAGACTCCATGTTTTCCAACTATGAGTGATGCATTATGGGTGTATGTTTGTGTGTTGGGGGATGGACGGAATGTAGGAACCGCGAGGAAAAACGTTCTCTCAGTTACGTCACACTGAGATCTATAGGTCTCTCCGGAATACTCTCGTATACTAAAAGGAAAATGGAAGGAAAGAATGAGAGGGATCAGTCTTCCCACCGGAGATGCCCGGATGGTTCCCATGTGCATTCGTCTCCATTTTTAACTACTCTCAGGCAAAAGCACCAGGAGGCCAGCCGGAGATATTTTCACTCCAGTCGACCCATGGGGGCAGAAGTGAAAGGTCCGGGGGCATTAGCATGGCCATAAAGAGGTGAGAGACCACGACTGAGAAGGCCCTCCATAGACAGGAATAGTAGAGCTCTGCATGGTGGACCTATTAGAGCTCATTAAGAGAACATCACAGTGGACTCGGTAGAAAGGAACCCCTTAGGTAAGTGGAACAGATGCGATGATCGTACAGTCCACTAGGGCTCACTAGAGTTTATGCTATATTTGAAGAGCTCTAGAGAGCTCAGTAAAATGGGCAAGGAGACATTCTTCAGAGCTCAGAAACAGTCAATTACAATATATCCAATAAGTGTGGTACAGTAGAATAGAGCCCAGTAGAATAGAGCCCTTCAGAGCAGGAGTCAAGACTAGGAGTCAGTAGATGAGGATGGAGTCGAGTTCTTTAGAGTGTTCTCAGTAGGATGAAGATCTACAGAGAAGATGACCCTCAGTAGAGTAGATCTCTAAGGAGTAGAATGGGTTCACAATAAGTAGAGTACACGAGTCGATTGTATTAGAATACATTAGAATGATGTAGTACAATAAAAATACAGATTGAAAGGTAAAGGGTACATCATTTTACTTTACAGGGCTCTTTAAAGTAAGATAGCTTGATCTGAACAGAACACAAACACTAGGGCAGAGCTCCGTAGAGAACCTTACAGAACCGTTCTGATCTAGAGTGTAAAGGTCTGCAGAACGGAGTATAGTATATATAATTGACTAATACACTAGAGCTCAATAGTTAGAATAGAATAGTTTAGACCAGAGTAGAGCTGTGCAGAGCGGAGTACAAGGGACAGAACTAAGAAGAGTACCTAGACCAGACCTCAGAAATTTAGATTAAAGTAAAGCTCTGTACTCTACTGAACAGCTCAGTACTAGAGTTCTGCAGAGGCCCGTGGCTCAACGTAAAGTAAAAGCACCGAAGTGTGTACATTAAAACTCTGCAGACGAGAATAAAGTAGAGTAGAGCTCTTAGTAATGGAGTGCAGGATAGAGAAGCTCAGTCAAGATGTTAGACTAGAGTTGGACACAGCTTAGGGCTCAGTAGAACTGTTCTGAGCTCAGCGGTATAGAAGTTTAGAAGAGCTTTGAGGCATTACAGAGTTCTCTAAGGTTCAGCGGGGATCAATAGAATAGAGCTCTGATAAAGCAGCTCAATATTAGAGAGATCTGGAGTTTTCAGAATTGCACAAAAGAGAAGTGATCTGGGCTATTGTGAATGAAGCATGGAATCATGGGAGTTTTTGTGTTCTGTTAGGTGCGGTTAAGATTTGGACCCAATCTCTGACAACAAGGGAGGCAAACAAATGGTCAAATGAAGTAGACGTGACGAATAACCAAACTTTATCCGACATTAAAAGGAGATAAACGCTGTGTCTAACTTTTTTTTTTTTAGAAACAGTTCAAAGACTTCTTCCTCTAAATGTGCCTCACTACTAATAACTTACTGGAAGATGAAATATTCCCATTTTGGGTAACAGAAGCCTTTCACGTAAGCTGTAGTAGCATGACGTCACTGGAATATCCTTTTATGCGGTGGTTATAATTTTGTGGTTCTGGTTCCCCTTTTTTAATGTGAAGGTTAAGCTCTTTGTCATGTTTTACACATTGTATTTTTCTCTCTCTCTTCCTCTCCCCCCCTTGTCTGTCTGTCAGTCAGTCTGTTTGTCTGTGGGCGGGACTCATGGCTCCTAGTGTGTCTCCTCTTTAATGGTTTAATGACCTCACCTGTTCTCCAATGTCTTTGCTACTTTAATTTTTACATCTGTGTCCTCCTCGTCTTCATCAGTTCATTGATTTGTGATTCGTTGATTTTTTCGATAAACCTACTTCCTTTTTTCTTCTTCCCCCATTTCAAAGTAAGATATTTCCATGACTTGATAAAATCATGATGTGATAAAATCATCAAAAGTTTTTGGGCCATAATTTCTCAACCGTTGGTCCCATTTAATCAATGTAAAGTGCATTATAAATTAAATGTATTATTATTAAAATGTGTTGCATTTGAATGCACTTGAGACGATGTAACTTTTATATACAATATTTTATTCACTAGAGGGGTCATTTGTCTTGTTTTCGGACATAATTTCCTATATTTTGGTCTGACTTAGTCCCAATTTGGTGCACATGAATCGACTCTCGAGATCTATCTCGTGTACATCATGTTTTATCCAAATACTTCATATTTTACCTGAAAAACACGGTTTTGCACACATAGCTTCTTTTAATTTGAGGAGGTTTATTAGTGGGACTGCTTGTACAACGCAGGGGATTTGGGGGGTTTCGTGGACATCCATAGTTGTCGGGGACGACGGCGTAGGTGGAGTTTTTGAACTCCACGTTTCACATTTAATGACATGTTGTGTTGAATGTACAATCTGTGCAGATGTTCGGCTAAATCTAGAGCTAGAATGGAATAAAAGTGCCTCCAAATATCAGACAGGGAACGCGTCAAAGTCCAGATCGGACCGTCATCACCACAGGTTGATTATCCAGTCACAGAATGATCTTGACGCGTATCTAACCCCGGAACTCTGAGTTATTCTGATATCTCAGTCATTTTGTTCTTATTGTGTAACTTCTATTTGTGGCATTTCCTCACCTCTCTTCCTGTCAGGAAAGAGCGAAAGCTACGTGTGCTGGCGACAGATTGATCCTCGCGCTGAACACCGCTGGGGAAATTTTAAATGTAGGACATTCCTCGCGTTTCCCAACCGTATCGCTCTGAAGCCGCTATCAAATCAAGGCCGTGTTGGGAAATGACCAACAATCCAGAGTCTTAGAATGTGTTTGGCATTAAAATACGGTCACCTCACAAATACCTGAGTGGCGTACTGCAGAGAAGATGGAGGCTTAGCCTCCGCAAACAACACGGCGACACACAAAGGCGGCGATAAGCCGCTGCTGTTTCGGTCCATGCCACCGCTGGATCTGGCCTGTTTGAGGGATTGCCAGAAGAATGCTTTCATCATCCCCCCAAAACACGGCTGAAAGGATTTCCAGTGTCATGTACAACAACACGGAGGGCTCAAACCAGTAAATCTACCTGTCACTGTTTTAATTCTGGAGGGCTCTTTCTTCGTCTTGGCTTTTCGGCCAATGCTGTGGAGTTAAAGGCTTTATCCTTCCTAATCATGTCTCAGAGGAGGATCCATATTAGCGTGAAATAATGTCAGCTGAATATGAAGGCTTGAGGAGGGGGGGGGAACCTCCGACAGAGAGGCGGTGTCGCCCGTGTTATTGAAAGAGATGAATGACTGCGTGTTTGTCTTAGACCTCACTAGGTAAAGAGTTCATGAGAATGGCAAACTCCAGCCCCACTAAATTTATGACTTGACCCAGAATCTCTGTGGCGCCATGTTTCGTAATGCTTCTCTTGTGTGTCCGAGGCTTTTTAAATGAATAGTTGGGGCTGTGTCAATAACTTTTGCAACTCACTGTCAGTGAATAGAAGTGAAAAGAAGCCAAATTTACTTTTTGGCTTATAGTGCAATCCTAATTCTATGAAAAAAAAAAGCTGGGATACTTTCTCAATAAAACAGTGATGTCATCATTTGTTAATCCCTTCTGTCATAAACTCAGCTGAAAACAGTACAGATGATATATTAAATGTTTTAGCGGTGTTATGGGTGCCTGCTTATTGTTATTCTCAGTTGTTTAAGACACACAGTTTAAGAAGGTGCTGCTTCAAAATCATCCTGCAGGTACACAGGTGGAATCGTGCCAAATAAAAAAATCTCCCTTCAGAAATAAGTGAAGAACTGGTTCTACGCTGTCGTCATCTACAGCAAGGGTATATCCCTGAAAGGTCTCCAATCCCCATGAATGTGAAGTTATGTCCAAAAAACAGTGTTTTTATATAAAGAAAAACTCCCTTTAGTGAGTAAAAAAAATAAAATTTTAGAGCCAAATATCAGTTTTATTCATTTGCACTAAATCGGACCAGTGGTTGAGAAATGGGCCGAAAACTTTTTCTAACCATCACAATATGGTTCTTATCAATTCTTTCATATCCTTACGCTTGGCCAATTCTTCCTGTTTCCATCAACTTCAGTACAAAATGTTCACTTCCTGCCTGCCGCACATGTCCCGCCCACTGATCGGTGCCACGGTAACGAGATAATCACCATTATTCTGATTTCATCTGTCAGTGGTTGTAATGTTATGGCTAAACAGTGTAACCAACTGTTATAAAAAAATAAGCAATTGACGCTGGACAAATGAGCTCCCTGCTCATCATCCTACCTCTTTATGGACCGGGCCTGAACGTTCCCCAAACTCCAAAAAATCATGTTTCTCTGACCTCTGACCTCTGAGGGAACAGAAACCTTTTTAAAAATAAGAGAGAGTGACAAAAGTAGAGGGGCTCAAACTCTCTTAGTTCCTGTAACGCTCACATCACCTGTAATTTACAGATGACATAACCCCGGCCTGTTCTTCGTCCCATAATGAACTCCTCCTTGAATTACCTGAGAGCAGAGTTCAGCTTTAATCTCCGGAGGTCTCCACTAATTTGTTGATTTGCTGCATAATTTATAATCACTCACATCAGGGCGCTCATAATCCCTTCCCTCTCCTCTGAGGTCGGTCCTGTCTGTCCATACGTCTGATGAACCTTCATCTTTCCCCGCTGTAGTCTAATCTTCTCTGAGGTCACGCCGTCTCCCATCTGAGCCACATCACAGATTCTAGGAAAACTTTTTTTTTTAAAAAGACCTTCTCCTCCGCTCTGACCCTTTCGCATCACGATGATAAATCCCTGGTTTGACTTCCTCTCCTATCCTGAATGTGATGAAGACACTGGTCCGACTTCAGGAGCAGCAGGAGAAAACTCAGCAGAGGTGGGAAAGAAAGAAAGTTCTTTTCCAGTAATTAAGCAAAAAAAAATAACCCATGACCCTTCAGGGCAGACGCATTACTTTATCTCATAATCATATCTCCAAAAAGTCGGCGATATTATGGAGAGGTCACCGCGGATCCTTAGATTTAACGAGATAAATCAAAAAATATTTAATGGATCATTTTCAAACGTTATACTCACACAGACCTTAGTGCGAGGAAGAACTGAATTGATTTTGGGGGAAAGGGTTGCTGTATATTTCCGACACTAGGGGGAGCTTTATCTCCGAGAGTTTTTGGCCGATTAGATATTATATTTTACTCCAACAGTTCAGATTGTATTCACTAGGGGGAGCATTTTCAAAGAAAAACACTTTGGGGGGATAACTTCCCGACCGTTGGTCCGATTCAGCCCAGATTCGATGCGTATGAATCAACCTGAGGAGATCTACCTGAAATAACTCTGTTATATAACTCTGTTATAACTCTGTTATATAACTCTGTTATAACTCTGTTAACGATGTTACTCTGATAATTCATAGTTCTCCTCATTTGAGGGAACTTATTTACGAGGAAAGACATAACTTTTACATTTACATTGAGGAGTTCAATAAAGGGGATTGCTTGTACAAGGCAGGGGATTGGGGGTTTTTCGGGGATACACCCGTACTGTACGGGACGAGACCCTGAGACCCTGAGCAGGATAAGTGGTGACAGAAAAATGAATGACTGAATAAATACTCCTTCGACATCTGGACCGATTTCAGCCAGAATTTTAAAAATGACTTGTGCAAAGGAGAGACGATCCGTCGGTTCATCCTCATCACGCACGAAGAAGACGAAGCAGATCAGAAACATATGGAAGAAACTCGACCTTGAAGAATGATGTCAGCGGGGGTTTTTTTTCTATCTGCTTTGTTTTCACCCAACTGGTGTTCTTGATAAACGGCTGTGATAGAAGCAGGAATTAAGTTCCACAGCGCTGAAATTAATATTAAATTTAGTAAAAAATGTACAAAACTTATTTATATGTGAATTTAATGTCGTAGGAAAACTACGCCATGACTTGAGATAAATGCATAAAAAATATGTTTTTTAACGTTTGATTTATATCAAAGCGCATTTTTAGGTTTGAATTCCTCATGTGATAAAATTTTACACGATAATTGTCACTTTATAATGTTATAATATTCATGATTCATGAACAATTTTCACCTTTTGATTTTGTTAGATGTTTTTACATGATTATTTTCACGTTTTAGATGATAATTTCCATAATTTTTACACAATTTTACATGATCATTTTCAATTTATGCGATTTCTTTCAACGTTTCTACATAATTTGCATAATTTATATATACTATTCAACTTATAAAGTGATCATTTAAATTTTTTCCCACCTTATAATGTGATAATTTTCACATTTTGAGATGAAAATTTTCCTTATAAAGTGATAATTTTCACTTTTTAATTTGATATTTTTCCCATTTTTCACGTGATAATTTTCACTTTATAGCGTGAAACATTTTGCTACATGGCTATGATATGAAGCTCCTGCTTGAATGAGGAAACTTCTGTGATTCAATCAGGTTCTACTTCAGGCTTTGCTTCCTGCATGGCGACATCAAGACGTTTGTTGTTTTTTTTAAATCACTGTGGTGATGATGAAGATCAGTTCATTAACGTTACGACCGATTCAAACATGTGGGGGTGTCGAAGAAAAAAAATGTATTGATCATCTGGAGAGCAAAAACTCTCGTCAGTCCGCTGTTTCTGTACAGTCGGAAAAAGTTTCACAGACTCCACAACTTATAAGTGAAAGGATATGGAAACAGAAACCTCGCATCTCAATGTCGCCACGCCTGACCCGAAGCGTGAAGTAGAACTCGATCAGCTCGCGTACGTGACTCATTTTTTCTCAGTTTATCTTTTCTGTCAAGGCGTTTCCTCATTCGACAGCATGGAGCCCAAGTTATCCTGGTTTCATCTGGAAAATTATTTCAAAAAAAATAAATTCTGTTATGACATTAATGCGCTTACGTAGGTTTATATTATATCTCAATAAAAAAAAATGATAAAAAAGAAAAAAAAAAGAATAAATGCCATCCAATGTGATAAAGTTATTTAATACTTTGATTTTTATCTTTCTTTTTTTTTTTCACACAGGAAATGTAGCTTTCTTCTGCTCAAGTAAAGGTTACGTAAAGGTTGAATGCACTTTTTGCTACCTCAGCATTTTCCTTTTATTTTGCACCAAACACCGACTGGTTCTGTTCTTTAAATTGTGTGACGTCATGTGCTGAAAACGTTCAGCAGCCATTCGCTGTGAGGCAGATCATTTCAGAAAAAGAAAAAAAAAAGAGCTTCCTGTTTCATCTTTAAACACGTTTCTCAAGTGAAAGATCAGTCAAACCATCTGATCATCTGCAAAGGAGCGACGAAGGAGCGCTTCATCAAGGGACAAATGTAAAAATATGGACGTGTATCGCTTGTATCGGCGTAAACCTGTGGAACGGCCTTAACGAAGAACGACAAACAGCTGACAAATGTATTAAAAAAATAAGATGATTAATAAATATAGAACTGAAGAATGCTACAGTTTTGTATATGATGAAGAACATGGAACGTGTATATACAGTATATATGGTGTGTGTGTATGTTTTGTGTGTATATACAGTATATATAGTGTGTGTATATTTTGTGTGTATATACAGTATATATGGTGTGTGTATATTTTGTGTGTATATACAGTATATATGGTGTGTGTATGTTTTGTGTGTATATACAGTATATATGGTGTGTGTGTATGTTGTGTGTATATACAGTATATATGGTGTGTGTGTATGTTTTGTGTGTATATACAGTATATATGGTGTGTGTGTATGTTGTGTGTATATACAGTATATATGGTGTGTGTGTATGTTTTGTTTGTATATACAGTATATATGGTGTGTGTGTATGTTTTGTGTGTATATACAGTGTATATGGTGTGTGTGTATGTTTTGTGTGTATATACAGTGTATATGGTGTGTATGTATGTTTTGTGTGTATATACAGTATATATGGTGTGTGTGTATGTTGTGTGTATTAACAGTATATATGGTGTGTGTGTATGTTTTGTGTGTATATACAGTATATATGGTGTGTGTGTATGTTGTGTGTATATACAGTATATATGGTGTGTGTGTATGTTTTGTTTGTATATACAGTATATATGGTGTGTGTGTATGTTTTGTGTGTATATACAGTGTATATGGTGTGTGTGTATGTTTTGTGTGTATATACAGTGTATATGGTGTGTGTGTATGTTTTGTGTGTATATACAGTATATATGGTGTGTGTATATTTTGTGTGTATATACAGTATATATAGTGTGTGTATGTTTTGTGTGTATATACAGTATATATAGTGTGTGTATGTTTTGTGTGTATTTACAGTATATATGGTGTGTGTATGTTTTGTGTGTATATACAGTATATATGGTGTGTGTATATTTTGTGTGTATATACAGTATATATAGTGTGTGTATGTTTTGTGTGTATATACAGTATATATAGTGTGTGTATATTTTGTGTGTATATACAGTATATATGGTGTGTGTGTATGTTTTGTGTGTATATACAGTATATATAGTGTGTGTATGTTTTGTGTGTATATACAGTATATATAGTGTGTGTATGTTGTGTGTATATACAGTATATATGGTGTGTGTGTATGTTTTGTGTGTATATACAGTATATATGGTGTGTGTGTATGTTGTGTGTATATACAGTATATATGGTGTGTGTGTATGTTTTGTGTGTATATACAGTATATATGGTGTGTGTGTATGTTGTGTGTATATACAGTATATATGGTGTGTGTGTATGTTTTGTTTGTATATACAGTATATATGGTGTGTGTGTATGTTTTGTGTGTATATACAGTGTATATGGTGTGTGTGTATGTTTTGTGTGTATATACAGTATATATGGTGTGTGTGTATGTTGTGTGTATATACAGTATATATGGTGTGTGTGTATGTTTTGTGTGTATATACAGTATATATGGTGTGTGTGTATGTTGTGTGTATATACAGTATATATAGTGTGTGTATGTTTTGTGTGTATATACAGTATATATAGTGTGTGTATGTTTTGTGTGTATTTACAGTATATATGGTGTGTGTATGTTTTGTGTGTATATACAGTATATATGGTGTGTGTATATTTTGTGTGTATATACAGTATATATAGTGTGCGTATGTTTTGTGTGTATATACAGTATATATGGTGTGTGTATGTTTTGTGTGTATATACAGTATATATGGTGTGTAAGTATGTTTTGTGTGTATATACAGTATATATGGTGTGTGTGTATGTTTTGTGTGTATATACAGTATATATGGTGTGTGTATGTTTTGTGTGTATATACAGTATATATAGTGTGTGTATGTTTTGTGTGTATATACAGTATATATGGTGTGTGTATATTTTGTGTGTATATACAGTATATATAGTGTGTGTATGTTTTGTGTGTATATACAGTATATATAGTGTGTGTATGTTTTGTGTGTATATACAGTATATATGGTGTGTGTATATTTTGTGTGTATATACAGTATATATGGTGTGTGTATGTAAGTATATATATTGTGTATGAATGAGTATGAATTTGTACGTGTATATGAAGTTTGTTGTACGTGTCTGAGTGAGTGAGTGAGTGAGTGAGTGAGTGAGTGAGTGAGTGAGTGAGTGAGTGAGTGAGTGAGTGAGCGAGCGAGCGAGCGAGCGAGCGAGCGAGTGAGTGAGCGAGTGAGCGAGTGAGCGAGTGAGCGAGTGAGTGAGTGAGTGAGTGAGTGAGTGAGCGAGCGAGCGAGTGAGTGAGTGAGTGAGTGAGTGAGTGAGTGAGTGAGAGAGAGAGAGAGAGAGAGAGAATGGGAGAAATCTAAATCTGATTTCTCCAGTCTTCCAGCTGAAACGGAAAGTTCATCATCTCGGCGTGATAATTAAAGAAGGATGGAGATGTGCGGGGGTACTCAGAGGGGACGTACAAACCCGCTCCAATCCTACCAGTAAACTCTCAGGAGAATACTTTCCCCTCCGTACCATAATTAGTAACACTTCACCGCAGGGCCGCTCGTAGATAACGAGGAGTAAATCAAAGGCGGAGAAGTTGTTTATCTTTACGCGGCCCAGCTCTGCCATGTGTTCTGATACCTCGACTCACGTATAACAAAGGGTTGAGTAAGACCCAGGAGAGACTGGATCGAGGGGAGCGTGAGCCACCGCGGCGGCGCTCGGCGTTCGCCATCGTCCCTCGCGCTGGTCTCCAGTGTGGAGCCGAGAAACCGAACAGCAGGGAATGTCTGGAACCTCAAAAACAGACGGGAGGACTGGGTCTGGGTTTCAATGTCAAATGCGCCAGAACCACCGCTAAATTATAACCACGTACAGGTGAAGTCAGAACAGCATTGATTATCTCACTTCTATCACACCTGGTCGTGGGAGGGGCATACTACTGGCTGAAGGTAACATTTTTTCCTTGGGGTTGACGTTTTTGAGAGAGAGAGAGAGAGAGAGAGAGAGAGAGAGAGAGAGAGAGAGAGAGAGAGAGAGAGAGAGAGAGAGAGAGAGAGAGAGAATTCTAAATTAAATGTATTATTATTATTTTCCCATTTTTACATGATAATATTCAAGTAATAATCATTTTTGCATGACTTTACATGATAATTTTCACGCTTTGTACATAATATTCGCGTTATAACGAAATTCCCGCCCTAATATAATTTTTCCGTCTTTACATAAACATGTTCACGTTTTCTAAAACAATTGTTTTGACTTATTACACGATAATATTCACATTAAAAAAAATCATTTGATAACATTCGAGTGCCTACGTTGTAATTTTCACGCTGTAACATGATAATTGTCACATAAAAACGTGAAAACGATCTCGTTATAACAAACTACCGACGTTCTTCTTCTTCTTCTTCTTCTTCTCTCCGCCGTGACAATAATACGCTTCTGCAGATTCAAATCAACTCTTCATCAAATTTGAATTTCGTCTGAGAAAACAGGCGGGGGAAAAGGTCAATCGAGCCATAATCATCCGAGGGAATTTGAAATATAATCAGCTTATAAGAATTGATGTGACAAGCGATGAAGCGAGCCCCCCGTCATACAAAACCCTTTAAATGAACTATTATTATCATTATTGACTGAGCTGGATGAACAATGGAGACAAGACAAGATGGAGAAGATGGGAGCTTCATCATCATCATCATCATCATCATCATCATCATCATCATCTATCAACCATAGCGGGAGATTCCTTTTTCTGAGTTGATCGCTATCCTCCTGCCATTTCAAGCTCTAAACACGTGTTTTAGGAACATGACTCACGTGTCAGAACATCTCTGGAGAAGTAGAAGAGATATTTGGGGCAAGGTATGGTGACCACCTCTCCGACGTCGGCGCTCGGCCAGCAGGTGATCTTGTCCCACGTCCCGTTGCAACCTGAGCAGAGGAGAGCAGAAGAGTGAATACCTCAGTTCTACTTTAGTCATTAAGACCTAAGCAATCAGGAAACTTTTCCCCCAAATCAATCCAGTGCTTCCTCACATTAAGGCCTATGATCCAAACAATTATCCAAGAATACGTTTCTGACTTATCGCGTTAACACGAAGGCTCTTCGGCAGCGGGGGAGCGACGCAGGAGGATGACGGTTCCATAATATTTCATATTCATATGACTTTTCGGGGGATGTAACTAATTCTAGACTCAAGTGATTTGAAAAAAAAACACGCCTCCTTTTTCTTTTTTTTAACACCTATTTTACAAACGCTTGTACTTCCTTATCTCGCTATATAAATATCCATCCTAGGCCAAATGATCACTCCCTTGTTAACATAACACGCCTCTATATAAAGAAAAAGTAAATGATGTGTGCAAGAATAGCACAGCTGTGGGGCAACATGGACCGGGATCGGACCATTGGCATGCTGGAGGCGGGGCCGACACATCGTGAGGGTGACAAATGCTGGAATGGAATTCCACTGGAATGGTGAGCGTTCATCACCCCACCGAGATTTGTTTGTGTTCATGCCAGCATTATATAGCCAGAGCAACAACAACGGACCCCCCGTCGTGTAACAACCCAGAATCAGGATCAAAAGATGAACCAGCTGAACCAGACCAGCCGTCAGATAGCAGCGGAGACCATTTAGACTTTACTGTCATCAAAGAGGGGGGGGAGGTTCTTTCAGCAGCACCGTGCATATCGGACCTCGCGTGTCACACACACAATGACTTACGTGAAATAACAAACTGCAAGGATCAGGATCGTCCCAAAGGGGGTCCCTCTACACCTCAGTGCTCGGCACTGGCGCCGCGTGGAGGGCATCAGGGTGAGGTGGGGATTGAGTGGGTGTGTGATGAGCGTTAAACGAGGCAATGCCTGCTATGGCTTTACGCTTTTGTTCTGTGAGGGTAGGTGTTGGACCAATTACCTTAACAGCAGGTTAATCGTTAAAACGGGTTAAAACGGGTTAAAACGGGTTAAAACGGGTTAAAACGGGTTCTATTAACCTTTGGTGTCTCAGTTGCCTGCCGGTCAGAACCGAGTCTGTTGTCTAGTGTGGTTCTGAGATTCTTAACAATTTTGGCTGTTTGCCGCTTATCGATGGTGGGGTGTGGAGGTGAGGTGGGAACACCTGCGGACCGGTTCCTGAGGATGTAAAATGTTGTAGAGCTGCACAAATCTGGCAAAGGAGAGAAGAAAATCTCTCCGCTGATGAAGACGTCAGTGTCAACAGATGGATCCATAACTGAGAAGTTTTAAAGAGACCGTAGATGCCGAAAGTCCGTCTGGAAGAGGACGTGTCTACAAACTGACCCCGCACAGAGTGAAGAGGAAGGCTAGACTGGAAGTCTCACTAACCGCCATCAGATGGCGCCGACACCAACACAAGATGTTTGGGAGGGTGGCAAGAAAAAAAAGCCTGTGCTGGCGTCCACACGCGAGATAAAGCTTCGACAGTTTGACAAGCACCACTGGGACTTTCAGGGGAACAAGGTCAAAGGTCAGATGAAGCCAAAGTTGAGCTCTTTGGCAACAAGCATCTTCCAAGGTCGTAGACATCTTATTAAGGACATGGTTCCATGGAGTCCATCAAATACCAGCAGATACTGGATAAAAACGTAAAAGCCTCTGACAGGAAACTTGAAGTGGGCCTCGGTTGGACCTTCCAGCAGAACAAGGATCTGAAGCTCACCTTACAATCAATGCAATAATGGTTCAGAGGTCACAAAATGGATGTGCCGCCATGTTCATCTCAGTCACCTGACCTAAACCCCACAGAACATCTGTGGGACGTGAGGAGAGGAGAGTCACAAAGCTATTATAGACAGATATGGGTGGTCACATGACCTTCGCCACACTTGGATGAAGATCATCCGTCTAATAAATACTATGGTGTGAAGGTAAATCCTTCAAAGCGCACAGCAAACGGTTCCAGGCGAGGGTAAAGCGTGCACCGGCGTTCCCATGGCAGCCCAAAAATGTGGAACTTCATGTCGGCTGGTGTTGAAATGAGTAAAAACATCGCCGCCACGACGTAAAGAATTTTTTTGACACTGTTATTTGAATTCAGCAGACCACCGGGACCTGCTTTAAATCCACGTCTGCTCTCGGCCCGCTCTCTAGCAGGCGATATTTGCATCCTCAGCTCAGCTTCTACAGCCGACGGAATCCTTAGCGAGCAACACGGCGTCTAAATTGAAAAAAAAAAAAAATCATGAGCTTTTAATGACTTTTTAATTATGCAACGGCAGCGGTTGTGTGAAACCTGCAGTTAGGATTAATCAGGGCCCAGATGCTCAAAATGAACCCCAGATGATCTCCCTGTGGAACAAACCCCGATGACCCGCCAGCTGAACCGAGCAAAATTCCGTGTTTATCGCCACTTTGATTATCGTTTTGCTCCATAGGGTAAATGTCTTAAATGGTATTTAATCAATTAAAAATGAAAGTAAAAAAGAAAAAAAAGTGACTCTACTCTCAGCATGTGGTGGAGAAAGTGCTCAACCACGCAGGCTGTAAAGGAGAGCCGGAGAGGAGGTTTGAACAGCGTCTGTTGTCTTAAGAGCTTGTTGTGTCACTTGGATCAGAACGTACTTGTGGGTTAAGCAAATTAGGAAAGAACCACCAGATAATGGAAAGGCAAACAAGGACCAATGAAAACAAAAAAAGAAAAAAGCCAACGTACCTGTTGTTTTGTTCTCTACCTGAGCCTCACACATCTCCCTCTCCCTCTCGAGATCCTTCATCATGTCACACATCTGAATCTGCCCTGAAAGCACCTGCGGAGATGTCAGACACGTCATTGGTCCGCCGGTGAAGCCGGCATGGAGGACAGAGCGAGTTAATGCTGCAAAAGACGGCTTCACGTCTCAACGCAGGAGCATCTATTGTCTCCGCTCCTCCACATCAATCGATCAAACTGTGTTAATGTGGAACGTTTCAAGACATATCAACAGTCATTCAATGTGTTTTACAGGTGAAATCACACAAATGTTATTTCTAGGGCGCCGTTTCACCACAACTCTCGTCTCAGGGTGCTTTTTCAGAACAGAGCAGGACTTGTACGAACTCTGTGTTCGTTATCCTACAGAGACCCAGCTAATTCCTCCATGAGCAGGAAGATGGCCAGAGTGGCGAGGAGAAACTGCCTTTTAACAGGCAGAAACCCCAAGCAGATCCAAGACTCGGGGGAACGACGGCCATGACCGGCTGAGTTGGAAAAGAGAGAGAGTGTGTGAAAAAAGGAGGTTAGGAGAGGAAAAGGAAACAGCCGAGCCGAGCGTCCATTTCTCTCTCCACCTGACACCAAAATCCATCTTTCGCCTGCGCTGTTCCTCTGAATTAGCATGCGAGCGATTCACAGCTGTGGAGTGAATCTTCAGGCGTGCAGCTGGAACCCATGAGCATTCACCGCCGGAGAATAGACAGACCCCTCGGCAGGATGGGAAGATTTATGGCCCGTAGAATAGGTGGACGAGCTTCTCCTCTGTGGGAATGAATCAGGCGTGTAGTGTGTGTTGAGTGTGTACACACACACACACACACATGGTGATTCCCTCCCCTAATTTAGGTTTATGATTGATCCCACTCCTCAGACTGTGGTCCACAGCGCTCCATTGGACTATGATTGAGGAAGACGCTGTCAGTGATTGATCACAGGGGCTTTCAGCAACACAAGTTGGGGGCCAATAGGAGTAAAACTTCCTCATCATGATTTCATTCATCACTTCTCCCACCAGCAATGAAAACACCCCATCTCTCGCTGAAGATGCACGGAAACAGCCTGTGAGTGTGTGCGGAAAACGCAGAAAAGCCATTAATACATTCTGAGAGCTCTGACCTCCAGCTGAATGCCAGCCTGAACCACAGCCCACATGTTCCTCTGCAGGAGA
This sequence comes from Lophius americanus, assembly GCA_037951165.1. Classification (NCBI taxonomy): domain Eukaryota; kingdom Metazoa; phylum Chordata; class Actinopteri; order Lophiiformes; family Lophiidae; genus Lophius; species Lophius americanus. The sequence continues at coordinate 1,615,841 of JBBDHG010000210.1, read as the reverse complement.
CACTTGTGGAGAAGGACGCTGGAAACTCCTCAGAGAACATTGCCATGGTCTCCTGCTGGGAGACCCACGTGCATGTCATACTTCTGGTTATCACCTTGACCTCAGTCATGACATTGAATCATTACGACCACCGGCGCCAGTGATAAGGATTTTGATCTGGCAAAAAAAAATCTATTTTTTGCCTTCAGATTCTCCTGATTTGCTTCCACGCGTGAATCCAGTGCGAGCCTGGTTCACGCCCGCGGACATCCGCTTCTGTCTGCAGGTGAGGCTGCTTCATCTTCGCTTCACTACATTAGGAAAGCGCAAAGTGACGCAGAGGCGAAAACGCGCCCAAGTTTAAGTCATGAGAAAAGTCTGGAGTGTTTACTCACCGGTTCCAGCAGCATGCAGCAGAGCAGGAGGATGAACACGCTCTGGGAAACTTCCTCCGACATATCCGCGCAGAAAGGTTGGTAGGATAGATTATAAACAGAAATGAAAGAGGAGTCAAAGCGCGGCAGGGATAATCCGGAGCGGAATCTGTGCGCATTTACGCGCTGAAGGGGGGAGACTGCAGCTTCTCCGCTCAAATCCTCATACTCCCCCCTCTTCCTCCTCCTCCTCCTCCCACTCGGCCTTTACCTTGATCGCCCAACAAGTAACCAATGACAGCTGATCGGTGAACGTCAGTCGTTGAGGGCGTCGACGAGAAGCAGCAGCGGGAGAAGGAACCTGTGTCCGTAAATAAAGACTGACTCTGCGTGAGGCAGTTTCCACAGCTGATTGTGAAAACCCACTGAATATTAGAATGTAGGAGGACTCCAGGGTAATGTAATAATTATGTAAAGCACTCACTTATTCTTTAACTGTGGCGCCATTCGCTCAGAATCATTAAAGGGTTGAGTTTTTTTTAATAATGTTTTTAATGAATTCATTCATTATCTATCATTATGAATTACTATTCAGTCATTTTCTATTTTATTTTTTTATTTTTATCAAATTATCATAGTTCATTTTATTAAATAAAAACTCCACAAAAAAGGTTAAATCCGAATAAATTAAACAAAGTTCCATTATTATTACTGCCACTACTATTATTTTCAATGCTGTTGTTATGTTTTATTATTATTTATATATATATATACATTATTAGATATTTTTTTTGTATTTATTATATATATTTAACAACAACAACAACCACAGCAAAAACTCCAGTTGCTACTATTTCAATCTTCCAAAACTACCTGGGTGAGATTTTAATTTGCCCCCTGAAGTGGAGGCTGTATAATGACCGGAGGGGGTGATTGATCAACTTGCTACATATTTTAATATAAGAAGAGCTTTCTGTTTGATCTTTGAGCAAAGAAAGAACGAAAACTAATAGAAAAAGAAAATTGTTGGTGAAAAAAAAATACAGGATTTCTTCCAGAATGCCATTATTTGTAAGAATGTGCTTGACACTTTACTTTAAATAGCAAAGCATCATGGGACGGTGGAAAAAAATGTGGAAGAGGTATGGAAACAAGAATTTTAAAATTAAATTAAAACATACTGTAACCTGTCCAACATTTCGTAGTGACCAGAAACCTCCGCTGAGAAACAGTCGCTATCTTATAAAAGAAAAGTTATAATAGCTCAAATATTTCGGTACTTTCTCCTGCTAGTATAATTGGATGTGACAAATAAAGGCTTTCTACTTGTTATTGTTCTTCTTCTTATGTTTATTTTTGGAATAATTGAGACAAATTGTGTTACAGGAAGTAGTAACAGGAAATGCTTTTACTTTTAACTTTACCGGAAGTTATATTAGAAGGTTGACGCTAGCTTTAGTTCTGCCCGCACGCGACACAGTGAAGTCTGATTTCTATGTGACTGATTGTTGTAACTGCAGCATATCTTTAATTAAAGTGTTTAAGTTGAATCATACCTTTTTGTTTTGGGGGGAGTTAATCTTTTCTTACACAATATAACACTCTAAAATAACAAAAAACTTAAAGTATTACCGTAGCAGCAAATACTTAGTGGAGGCCAAGTTTTCCCTCCACGCAAATGAATCGTGTAGAATCCTATAACGAACTGTTTATTTCTAGTAATATATCCTAATTCTGAAACACGATAATTAAGTGTTTAAAAAAAACAACACACAATTCTTCACAGGCGAAGTTACCGCCAGATAAAACCGTTACAAATTACAATAAAAGGTTTTATAATGCTTTTATTATATCCCCGAAAAGTCTGTCATGGATCACTTTCAAATTTTACACCCAAGTAGACCTTAGTGCAAGGAAGGACTGGATCGATTGTGGGAAAGGTCGGTCGCATATTCCCGCTACTATAAGGGAAATTTATCTCTTAAGGGTTTCAGGACATAATTCCTCGACCTTTAGTCCGATTTAATCCACATGTGTTGCATATGAATCATCTCCAGGCATCTTGAACAGCTTAGATAGAATCTTGAATCATATTTCACTCAAATAGTTCATATGTCACTCACAAGGGGAAGATTTTTGTGAAACACATAGTTTTTTTTTACAGCCATTATCCGGCCATTTGTCCAACTATGAACAAATAGGATTTGGATTTAACCCACATGGATTACCATGACCTGGATAGAAGAGAATCTACAGAGACAGGGAGATCTATCTCCTATATTATTATTTCACTCTAAATGTTCATGATGTTCTTGTTAGGGCGAGCTCTTTGTGGAAAACACAGTTTCTCGCCCATTCCTTCCCATCCATAAGTCTGGTCGCGTAAACATTTGGCTCATACGAACTGACATATTGAAATATCTCACGTTTTATTACTGCGCTCAGATTTATCTTCATCATTGAGGATTGTGTATCACACACTGTAAGATGTGATTCTACTTAAATCACCGTGTGGATTTTTTTCCAGATCCACTACTTTAAATTTGATTTTTTTTTTTCACCCAAATTAAATTGAACAATATTCTGCCTTTTACAGAAACGATGGATACAAATGTTTCTACGCTGGTGTTTGAGTGAAGAATCCGAGCACTTCCCCCACCTCAGCGATAAACCAAATGAAATCAGAATGATGGAGTACCACTGCAGTGTAAGTCTCTGAGGACCTACGGACAGGTGACTTATTAAAGAAAGACAAAAGAATGAATGTGTCAATGAGAAAATGAGGTACGTCCACACGAGCTGTCACTCAATTATTCACGAGGATGAAAAATAATCTGAATCAACAACTTCCTCAGGCCTTTTTTTTTTCTTTTTTCTACTTTTCCTCCCTTTTGTATAACGCTACTTTATGTTTGAGAAAATAAGACAGAAATATCAGATCCTCTTTGCATTAAAATACAGTTACAGCTACAGTTAAAGGTTACAGCCAACCAGATCTTCTACAACCGTCATAAAGCTGGGGAACTTCTCTGAGGACACATCTGAACATTCATCCCTGCTTCTGGTTCGGGTCATCATCCTCAATCATCTTCAGTTCAGACTTCACATCAAAGGAGCAAACCTTTGTTTGGTTGATTGATGTACCTGAACTGTTGAACCCCATGTACCTCAACTCCTTCATCCTCACCGTTCCCCCTGCCTCCCTTTCATTCACACACATGTATTCAGTCTCCAGTCTTTGATATTCTTTACCACTCTAACATTCTTCTCTGGAACTTCCATCTTCCTCATGCAATCCCTTAAATCCACAAAGACACAAGGCAACTCCTTCTGGCCTTCCCTGTGCTTCTCCATCAGCGCTCTCAAAGCTTTCTTGGCATGAAACCATACTACCGCTCCCAGATCCTCACCTTTCTGTGAACCTAGCTTCTCCTACCCAGAACTTCATTGTTTGACTCATCAGCTATATTCCTCTGTAGCTGCTACAGCTCTGAAACATCACCCATGTTCTTGAAAATCACCACCATTCTACTCTTCCTCCACTCCTCAGGCATCCTCTCACTCCCCGGGATCATGTAGCACAATCTCATTAAATACTCCATAGAAACCTCCATACCTCCCCTGGTATGTCATCAAGACCAACCGCCTTTCCGTTCTTCATCCTCTTCAAAGCTGCTCTCGCTTCATCCTTACTTACCCTTTGATCTTATCGATGTACAATTCTCACATCTTCCCTTCTCTCTCATATTTTCTTCCTTCATAAGTTTTTCAAAGATATTCCTTACATCTTGCCTTCAAACTCTTTGTGTGACATTAAACTAAGGTCCAAAAACTTCAAATATCACCCTAAGGACCACTTTGGTACCTCATAGGTTACTCTTCATAAAAAAACATATCTCCTAATTGTCTGGAACCAATCACAGCCGACACAGATTAGATGCTGTGTTTCTCAGCGAGTGGAAAATTGCCAGTTTTTCTAAAATCTCATTATTCATACTAAAAAAATTGCGGAGGAACTGGTAAATACAATATTCCCCCTCTGCAGGGAGGTCCGGCGAGTGAAAAGCATGCAGTGGGTGTTTGTTTGTCTCCAGTCACATGTCTGCTCTGTCATTGTGAAGAGATGAGGATTGAGGCATTTGCTTCCAACCATGAGGAACACAAGTTTCCAATCACCGCACACAGACGCCATCCTTGTTTTCCACGCAACTGACTCCTCCGGAAACATCATGTGCTTCACTTTATGCATGGCTGCCCTTGTTTTACTATCAGCGGAGTGGTTCTCCGAGGATTCTGGAAGCCTTAAAGAACGACACTACAACGAGATGAAAGCCAAACTCTTCAGATTGAAGCTTCTGCTGCTTGAATCGGCTGGATTTTCGGTAAAAAAATGTATCCAAATAAATTCCAGAACCAGCTCACTTGTTGGCAATTTTTGAAATCGTAGAACAATAATTGTGCTAAATAGAAGCCATCGCCAAGCTGTGATGTCACTCACATCACACAGCTGTGGCTTTTATTGCCGCTGATTCAGAACTCGTTCCACATAAGGTGTCATAAATATGAGAGGGCGAGCAGTTTTCCCTTTTTTCTGTGACGAATCATACGTGCCCCATCTTCCTGTTTTGTGTCGTAAAACAATAGTAAAACACCTTCTATGACGAACCTTGTGAGAAACAACGACAGCAGCATGAGTTTGTAAAGGTTTCAGTCGTTGTAAGTAAAGCATCAATCATGTAAGATGACTCTAATGACTTCTTCTCTAGAATTGTTGCACAGCTTCTTAAAGCTGTGGGTTAATTGAGACGCTGACCCAAGTATCTTCTTTTACATACGAGCTGTCAATCAACCCTCCTATTATTTGATTGAAGGCAATTCTAAAGGAGCGTAAAACTTAAATGAAGATCATACAATTCAATTATCTTCCCAGCAGGGAAATCAAAAGCAATGTGATCCCAATTATTAGTGCTGTGTGTGTGTGTGTGTGTGTGTGTGTGTGTGTGTGTGTGTGTGTGTGTGTGCGCGTGTGTGTGTGTGTGTGTGTGTGTGTGTGTGTGTGTGTGTGTGTGTGTGTGTGCGAGTGTGTGTGTGTATGTCTGTGTGTGTGTGTGTGTGTGTGTGTGTGTGTGTGTGTGTGTGTGTGTGTGTGTGTGTGTGCGAGTGTGTGTGTGTATGTGTGTGCGCGTGTGTGTGTGTGTGTGTGTGTGTGTGTGCGCGTGTGTGTGTGTGTGTGTGTGCGAGTGTGTGTGTGTATGTGTGTGTGTGTGTGTGTGTGTGTGTGTGTGTGTGTGTGTGTACGTATATGTGAGTGTGTGTGCATGAGTGTGTGTGAGTGTGTGTTTGCTCTTAGATGTCTGTTTGAATAAGGGGTGTGTCTGTGTGGGGTTTGTTGCGGTTAGTCGGTCCGTGTTCGGTGTGTCCTGACAAAAGAGAAGTTTATTCACGTTTACTATCGGTATACTTCCTTTAAACCTGAAACCAGACTTAGAAAAAGAATAACTCCACCAGGACGGACTGAGAAGGAAAAAGTATTGATTTCAACAGAAGATGTGTGATAATCCTTCCATCAGAAAGTCTTTGGCGCTGTGGCGGCTGATGACTCTGCTGAGACTGATGAATGATGAATCTGATGGATCTTAGAGGACTAGGTGGAGATGAGGAGGTGGAGGGTGTGTGTAGGAACAAGATGAATGGAGAGCATCGAGGCTGAACTCTGCCTCTCGTTAATTGGGACAGGCTCCAGCCCCCGCGACCTTGAACAGGATTAGCGGTTATGGAAAATGAATGAATGGATGAATAATTGAAAAGGCAACAGCTGATGGCGATGGGCTAACGATGAAGGTTTGAATGGATGTCACACCTGATGAGGAGGCGTTGCCTTCAATCTTAATGCTGATTGGCCGATGTTTAGCTTTCTGAGATGTTGTACGCTGTAAACATTTCAACCATTAAGACCCAGGATGTTCATTTTGTCACTTTGAGCATCTTAGCCTGCCCAACAAAAGCTTCACTGTGTCTCAATCCTTCAGCCCGGCTTTAACTCTTTTATTGTCGTCCCCAAGAAAAAGAAAAAAAAAAAGGAATTTCTTCGGGGCCATTTAGTAATTTATTATCTAAATTGACCATAAAGTGAAAAATCCTTTGGTTAAACATGTTTTTAAACAATCGAAAATATCTGACTGACACGATTAGTTTATGATAAAAATGTTACATTTCATGGAAAAAAGTCTGTTTTAATTAGATTAGCTTAACCCTTTGGGGTAAAGCATATTTTTAAGAAACTATTTGGCTTTTAATAGACTTTTTTGTCTGCCGAGGACAGACATGTTGAAGTGAAGTAGCTCTCCTCTTCTCTACATATTTAGATATGATTAAGATAAATGGCTAAAATGAGGCCGCAGATTTAAAACAGGTGGGGACTCACACGCTCGCTTTAAAACTTTCTTCAAAGCTGCAAAACGGGTCTGATTCAACCTTTTTGTAATTTTCTCAGGGGTAAAAATGTATCTTAAACTGTGGATAGAAACTATGACACGTATTTAGGGATATTTTTAGTATATTTACATAGTTATAATTGAAAGAATCCAATCTGGCGATGACTCAAAAGGAAAAAAGGTATAAAAAAACAGATATTTTCGACTATTTCTCTCCATTTTTCTTCCATCTTTTTCTTTTACTACCAAGCACAATGCTTTTCCGGGAAGTTTCAATGATAACCTTAAGATTTCTCCACGATAACATTTAGAGGATTATGCATAGGCTTAAAGCTGCGTTGCAAAGGCACAAATCAAATTTATAGACATACCAGACTTAAGTACTCTCTGGAACGATAGTATATAACTTAATGCAACCATTAAAAAAAAGAATTCCACACATAAAACATGTGATCCACCAAGAGGAACTGTCAAGTAGAACCAGAAAAAGATCAGAAAAGATAAGAATATTCTTTATTCATCCCATGGGGAGAAATTGTTTGTTACATCAGCAGAACAGAGATTACACAGGAAAAGATCATTGAAAAACATAAACAATCATTTGTGCTGCAAAGTGAATAAAACATCTCACATAGGAGGAGAAAGAAGTGAGACGGCTGGATGAAGATCCAGTCTGCCCGCAATGTTGTATCGTTAAGAAGTGTTTAAGTGGTACATGGTTCTGGTGGTAGGTTGCACAGCTTAATGGCAGTGGGTAAGAATCATTTTCTGCGTGTGTCAGTGGGACATAGAGGCATAATGACCTTTCACGAGTAGCACAGTGCAGTGGCCATTACAGATTGATCAAAAAAAAAAAAAGTCCAGTATGGTTGTTGTTACATTGAATGACCCGAGAGAATAAAGTTTGCTCAAGTCCATTTTCTGGGTTTGTTGTTGATTGTGGCTAGACAGCCCGGTCCAGTTTATCTATGCCCAGGTAGACTCCTAGTGCCTCCTCACCCAATTAACTAACTTAAAAGCGACACTGATGTTTTATTGCGGAAAAATACCTTGATATTTAAAATATATTAAAATGCGCTCATTAATAATTCTGCATAATGAGTACATTTATTCAAGTAGCTTACATGCTGTTGAATATTTCATTGATGATTTTACTTGACTAAAATGTGTATTATTTACACCTGGAAGTAAATTAGAGTGTTGTACTGCTACTTTTAAATGATTTGCAGTAAATTTCAAACAATGACGATACTACATGTTAAACTGAATTGAGTGTGAGGTAAATTATTTGAACTGGACTCTGCTGCCACCTACCGGTCAAAATGCAGCCTGTTTCCTATTGGCTGATGAGAAATGACGTAAACAAGACAAACCAGGAAGTCAACAACAAAGTTAGTCTAGTTTTTTTTTTATGATTCATGTTATTGCATTTCAGGTAAATCTGAGTTAATCAGGTAGGTTTTGTTCACTTTATCCGCCGCTTTTGACGCAGTTATTCCTCGAAAACAGACCCTCCCCCGATATTTACCAGCTGTACTGATTTCCCCTCTACTTTGACTTTCAGATATGGGCGATTTTTCTGTCAACCCGCTGGTTGTTATTGGTGCCGGTTCCAGTTTCGCTTTCTCGGGATTATTCTACCACTTGTACAAAGACAAAAAAAAGGAGCTGGAAAAGTTGAAGGTAAAAGCAACTCTTTTGGAGTCATCTTCCAATAGTTTTACATCCGTTCTGATGACAACAATGTGTACCTGAAAACATTATTTCATTGTTTTGATTCAAGGAAATACCCGTTTTCAAGCCGGATCATCATTTGGTCGGAGCATTGATGGCGTCTCCCTTCAAGCGGCTCCAGTATGTTGCTGTAGAAGGTACAGTTAGTGGAAGAAGTATTCCGATCCTTTACTCAAGGATAAGCACTGATATCACACTGTGAATAAACCACTACAAGTAAAATCCCTGTATCCACAAACATGTGCTGAAGTATCCTCAATATTCAGTAAAATGTCTCTGTGTTTACTACTACATAATATTAAAACAACTGCTGCATTAATGTTTCAGTCTGTGTTGATTGTCTATATCTTAAAGGATGAGGTCATCTAACTACCTCCTGATGTTCAGTGGTTTAACATTCCATCTTTGAATTCATCTCAAACATTTAAAAATCAACACATTTGGAGATAAAGGAGGTGTAATGAACCCAGTAACTATGGCGGTCAGCATTAATGTAGTGGAGTACAAAGTTCAATACATCCCTCTGAGACGTAGCATAGAAATGATCATTTAGAATGGGAATAGTCACGTCAAGTACCTCAGACAAGTACAGTAGTCGAGTAAATGTACTTAGTTACTACACACTACTGAGAAGGTACACTGAGATGCTGTTTTAAATGGGAGGAGATATTGGTCATTTCAAGAAAAACGATTTCCCTCAAATCCTTCCTCAGGTCTGGTTCAGGCAGACGGGGAACCTCTGGCCAGCCGGTTTGTCCCACAATGCTTTGGGGTGATTCAGAAGATCACGGTGGAGGAGCACTGGAAGTACTGGGACACCGTCGCCCGGACATGGTACAGAATAAAACCAAAAACTCTAAGTATTTATCGGTGGAGCAACAGGGAATTGTGGGGGGAAAGGTGAAGAAGCGAGTGCAGGCAGGAGTGGCAGTTGAGAAAAAGGGGAAGACCAAAGAGGAGGTTTCTGGATGTTGGGTGAGAGAGAGAGAGGACATGCAGTTGGTTGGGTCTGAGGAAGGAAGATGCAGAGGACAGGGCAAGATGGAGACAGATGATCTGCTGCGGTGACCCAGAAAGGGAGCAGCCCGAGGAGGAGGAAGAGGAAGAGGAGGAATCAGTGGTGAATGAAGTATTCAAATACTTTACTTAAAGAAAAGTACTAATACTTCATGAATAAAATTCTCCACTACAAGTAAAAGAGTTAAACGATTAAAAGTGTGTTAAGTTTTTTCTGCAGAATGCACTTAAAGAATGAAAGTAAAAGTAGTAATTGGTTCCGCTCAGTGTTTAGCTCGTATGTTTGTATTAATGTGACTGCATTGATCTGAATTAAGGCTGAGGGTAATCAAATTACCTTTTGCTGTTGAATAGTTTAACCTGTAGAGATCAAAGATGTTTTATTTTCATCCGTTTATGTCATCACTGTCCTGCCAGAATCACCGAACTCTACGCCAAGTGCAGAAAATAGTAATCTAAAAAGTAACTAGTATCTGTAGGCGGAGTATCTGTGAAGTACAATACTTCCGTAGGTGGAGGAAGTATTCGGATACTTGAGTAAATGTACTAATACCAAACTGTGAAAATAGTACCACTGCAAGAAAAAGACTTGTAATCAGCAGCAATAGAATGTTCTTAGAGCATAAAAGTACAGATGTTTTAGAATAATTAGAAGAAAGCTTCAACCTGTTTTTAGCACCTTTGTTAAAAACGTATTTGTTCTTAGGATCAGCCTGTTTTCAGCTTTTTGACATTTTCATAATAGTCCAAGATGGTTCGTAAATACTTTACGTAGCTTACTACTCTGTTAATCAGAGTGCGATTCCTTTTTTTCCCCAGGAATTCTCGGACAATTAACACAAAAGAAACCAACAACTCCGTGCCCTTCAGTCTGGTCAGCCCTGGATCCTACGTCTCCGACTCCTACGTGAAGGTTCAGAACCCTCTGGAGGCCTCTGGCTTCTTCCTGGAGAGTGTGTTTTCCAAAGTAAGGCAGGCCGAGGAGGGCTTGGCGAGTCTGATGCTGGAGGGCATCAGCGGGGAGAAACCCGTAGCCATGGAGGAGAGAGAGGAGTTGTTGCGGGTGGGGAGCACCGTGACTGGCTTTGGTGAGGTGGTGCTGGAGGGGGGGCAGGTGATGAGGCTGCGGGCTCCGATGGACGGCCGCAAGTACATCCTGGTACCCACTGACCACAGGAGCTTCATGGAGAGACACGAGAGTTCCGCCCGCATGTGGAAGACGCTGACGGCCGTCACCGCTCTTACTGGGGCGTCGCTACTCGCCAGCATCATTTACGGGTTGGCGGGGAAACGGGAGGAGAGATCAAAGTAGGCCTGAACACGCTGTGAATGCCCATATGATGGCTTAAAAAGCTGCTTGTCTGGTGTTTGTCTGTGACGACACCACTTCAGGTTCTGTAGAACCATCCTGATGCCGGTGAAAAACTGTGGAAGCCCCTCCTAATTTCTTCTTCTTCTTTTATTTTTTGCTTATCTCGTTCTAAATCAGATCCTAGAACTACATTTAATACAAAACAAACACAAATCTGCGTCCGCAACCAAGACCTCATGATTCTTCACTTCAGGGGAATTACCGTATGTCCTCTTTTGCCTCCTCTTCGGACTTCGGAATCCAAATTCCACTGAAAGCTGATAACAGGTCTGATAATTCATCGGTATGGTGTTTCTGTTCCCGTCGGGCCGTAATCAAGTGAAGCCTTGGTAACGACTCTTGAATGTAATGCGGGGGAATTTAAACTCAGGGCTTCTTTATGAAGGGAACATCGTATATTTGTCATGATAATGTTTTTTGTTTTTTTCGATCAATGTGTCGTTTAAAATCCATCTCTTACTTTTAAACTGTGGATCTAATCCTCTATTTTTCCCTCAATCCTTCCAACCGTATGCGGACGGGTTTGATTTAAAATCACAATTTAAGGGCATTTTGTACCGCATGAATAAAGCTGAGGAGTTTCCGCCTCTCGGATGATTGAACTTTTTTACTGTATTTTTTTCATTACCTGTCACGTTTTGTGGGAAAAGGGAGTTTAAGGTTTGTTGCGCCGTCTTTGATTAAAAGGTGACGGGTCCAGTCTTCTTAAGACCTCCTTTAAAACCTCGAAACAAGTTTTATATTCAGAGTTATTTTGTGTGGTAAACAATAAAGTGAGACGGATGATCATTTCAAATGGTCCGAGGGTCTTTCTTCTTTATTTGGATGTTGACATTCAGCACGCCGCCATAAGGCTGCGTTCACACATGCAGGAAAAAGTTGACCCAGGCTTCATGGCAGTGTGAACAGCACAAACTACATGATCTGATTTTTGCCAGTTCTGATTTGGGCCACTTCCACTTCCTGGTCTGTTATCGGAATTCTCAAAAACATCACTATGAACACTTTCAAAGTAACTTTGGTGGCTTCCATATTGACAGCCTGCTGCGTGTGACGTCTTTGTTGTTGTTGTTGTTGTTGTTGTTCTGTGGCGGCTCAGTTTAGAGCCGGTTCCGTTCATGCTGGAGTTTGATCGAGACCGCATTAAGAGTGATGTTAACGGCTCCATTAAAAGAAAATAAAAAGAACTGAGCATTCAGTCCGGCAGTGTGAACGGAGCCTTCGATGACGTGGCGCTGTGCGATAGAATCTAGGTCATGTCGAGCTGTACAGAGAAGATCCTGATGGACAGTTCTGGTCAGAAGCCGCTGTAGAGTTCAGAACCACACTGCAGAATCCCTTTTTATTCACACAGTTCATGTCAGCTTTGTCTGTCGTTCAGCGTCTCCCACTATTCTATTCTGCCTCCTCTTCTGAAGCCTCCTCCAGCCACTGGATGAACTTCTGGAGCTGTTTGGAGAGAAAGGTCAGGTGTGAAAAACAAAAAAATGTGGTAGAAAAGAAAATATTATAAGCCAAATAGTCAAAAAAAATATACGATGCGACACAAATGAATCACATTTGTTTGTTTTTTAATCTATTCACATGAGATGGGTAATGTGAACTTTTGTCATTTTTGACAGCTCTATTTCACATTCCTTGGAATTCTGGTCTCATCCTTCTGTAAATATTTTGTTCCACTGATGGAAGAAGAAAACTATTAAACTTCATGTTTTGGTTTGCGTGTCCGTTAGAAAAGTCTCAAAAAGTTCTCAACAGATTTTGATACATTTACATTTTTGTTTTTGGAGTGTTAGGGCAAGGCCCACGGAACGATCCAGTAGATTCTGGTGGAGATCTGGATACAGGATTTATTCTGTTTATCATTTCAGTATATTTCTTCCTTCTTACTTCATGGACAACGCCAACAATGTTTGAACAACCGTTACAGAATGTCCGTTAGATTTAAGGTGAACCGGACCTAAATTCTATTTCTAACCTGACGATCCAGAATGTTTATATTTATAGAGTTTAAGGATTGAGTGACGGATCAAATTCGACGTCACTTAAAAAAAAAAAAAAAATGCTCTGTTTTCATACACATTTTAATATTCAGGCGTATTTGACTTCTGTGGTGCCGTGAAGCCTCCCACCCAGCTCAACCGGTCCGGTACATACCCTCTGGTTCTTGCGGAGCTGTCTGCTCTTCTCGGCCACGGCTCCCTGGGAGAACCAGCGCATCATCATGTCCTCCTCCAGGATCTCCAGGTCGTACATGTTCTTCAGCACCTGGATGGAAAAAACATATTTGATGAAGCAACATATTTCCTCCTAAGCAGAGTTCAACCTTCGGAAGGAGCCGGCCGACAGGTGGGGGAAGTGACTGACGTTGGCCATGGCAGCCCAGTGACTCTCGTTCTCCAGGAAGTGTTCCTCGAAGGCCGCCAGGCAGTCCAGATGGTCCTGTGCCCTCTTCACGTAGTTCTTAAACACCGGAGCCCATTTCTTCAGCAGCTGAGAGGTAGACAAAAGTGAGAGATGGAGTTTTTCTATCGGGCCCCCGTTGACATGAGGAGGTGCTTTAAACAGACATTTACCGGCAGGAGCAGAGCCACGTACTGTGACGCTGTGAGCTCTGAGCCCTGCTGCTGGAAAGGATACTCCAGCACCACCCTGGTTATGATCTGCATCACCTCCTTCAGACTGATGTTGTAGGCGTACCTGGAGAGGAGGAAGGTGAAAAGCCGCAGACTTTAAAACAATCGCTTAGAAAGGATAAAGAGCATTTTTAATTCCTGCCTTACTTGAGGGAGTTGATCTCGAGAACGAGATTATCGCAGCCGATGTTTTCCTCCAAGCCTCTCTGCAGAGTCCCCAGCACCTCCAACTGGAACACTGCACACGGACGCAACAAAAAAAAAAACAGGGCGTGATCTGTTTTGTTCTTGTATAATAGTTTTTCTGTGACAAAAGTCAATAAGTTATTCATTTGAGGTAAAAAAAAAAAAAAAAAAAAAGTTTAGTTTGCTGCATTTCTTATAAGAACAAACCAAATATCTTAGTAAATATTAATTCTCAACTCATCTATGAGGTGAAACTTTATTCTCTATATATGCCGAGTGGTTCATGAATTCTTAAATATTTAACGTAGCCGGTTTTTGAATGCATAATTGAAAAACCTTTTTCTTCAGGTTTAAACTTCTTCCTATGGAAAATAACGATTTGAATGACTTCATCATGAATAAAGTCAGTCGGACTTTATGGATATTCGTCAGAGTCACCATCTAATGTGAGGATTGTGAAACGTGGCTAAAACAAAAGATGAATAATTTGGGGCATATTTTCACATATTATTAACAATTAGTGTAGTAAGAAAAAAGTCCAGATTAACCCGTTGTGCAAATTATAGCGAGTTCCAGCCCTTCAATCAGAGAACGACTGTCAATGCTGGTTCTGCTGTGGGTAGTTTGTATGTCTGTCCAGCGGGTGGCAGTCAGGTGGTTCCACGGACATGTAAAATGACCATCTCACCTTTAACATCATCCATCTCGGGGGAGGGGATCACTGGTTCATCCGGACCATCAGGCTCGCTACCCTCACTGTCACTCTCAGGGTCAGGGTTCAACACCAAACCTGTTGGAAAAGAAAAAGATGCTGCATAAGTGGAACGCAGACTACGCTGTCATCAACTAGACCTACGCTGTCGTCCCTGACAGCAAGGGTTTACCCCGGGGAAAACCCCTGATCTCCTGCGTTGTACAAGCAATCTGTTTGATTGAACTCCTCAAATTAATTGTCCCATTTTGTTTAGAAAAAGGTGTTTGTCGTAAAAAAAAAGAAGCTTTCCCTAAAGAGTAAAATATGATATCTATAAGATAAATCTACTCACGTTGATTCATCGGCACCAAATTTGTACTAAATCGGACCAACGGTTGAGAAATGATTGAAAATTAAATGATTGACAGAGAACTTTGAGGTAAAGCTCCCCCTAGTGGCAGAAATGTAAAAAACGACATTTCCCAAAATCAATCCAGCCCTTTATCGCACGGTCTATAGAAGTTTAAAATTTCAAAATGATCTATGAAAATGTTTTTGAGTCGCCTTATAAACGCAAAAGATCTGCAGCAGCGATGACGATTCTGCGCCCTCGACCCCTTTCCTACAGCCCTGGTGAAAACTAACATCTCTTCCATCAGTCCCCTGATCACCGATGTTATAAATCAATCCCTCCAGGCCGGCTTTGTTCCATCTGCCCTAAAAGCCGCCATAATCAGACCACTCCTCAAAAAACCTACTCTCGATCCAGAACTTTTTGCTAATTACAGGCCCATTTCCAAACTCCCATTCCTCTCCAAAGTTCTGGAAAAAGTAGTTGCTGCCCACCTCCAGGACTACCTCAAATACAACAACCTCTTTGAAACCTTTCAGTCTGGTTTCCGCTCCGCCCACAGCACAGAAACAGCTCTGCTTAGAGTCACAAATGACCTACGGATGGCAGCAGATGCTGGTTCACCTTCCCTCCTGATTCTCCTTGATTTATCTGCTGCCTTCGACACAGTTAACCATGGAATACTCCTACACCGCCTACATCACACCACTGGACTCACTGCCACCGCCCTAAATTGGTTTCAATCCTACCTCACTGACAGAACAGAATACGTTTCCCTTGGAAGTTCAAAGTCCCGGACACACACCGTCACCTGTGGAGTCCCCCAGGGATCAGTCCTTGGCCCCATTCTCTTCATACTATACATGCTCCCCCTTGGCCGTGTCATCAGTCGATATGGACTCTCATTCCATTGTTACGCTGATGACACGCAAATCTACATAAAAACTGACACATGTTCCTCCTCAGTCTCTCCATCCTCATCTTCATCATCTCCCCTGTCAACTCTCCGCACTTGTCTGGAGGAGATAAAGGTGTGGATGAAAAACAACTTTCTCCAGTTGAACAGCTCCAAAACCGAAGCTATTTTAATTGGCACCCCTCATCAGACCCAGTCTTCCTCCATAACCAGTATTACCTTCTCTGGTCACGACATTCCCCTCTCTTCATCAGTCACCAACCTCGGCGTGAGATTCGACCCTCAACTCACTTTTGAATCCCACATCAAACACATCTGCAAGATCTCCTTTCACCATCTCCGGAATATTTCCAAACTCCGTTCGTCACTAACCTTGAGTGATGCTGAAAAGCTGGTTCACGCATTCGTTTCCTCCCGACTGGATTACTGTAACTCACTTCTCATCGGGATCCCTGATAAAAGTCTTCAAAGACTTCAGTATGTCCAAAACAGTGCTGCAAGGATCCTGATGAGAGTTCGTAAACACGAACACATCACCCCTATTCTTCATTCCCTTCATTGGCTTCCCATCTCCACCAGGATTGATTATAAGATCTCTCTCCTCACTCACCAGTGCATCCATGGTAACGCACCCCCTACCTAAAAGAACTACTCACCCCACTGACCTCGACACGATCCCTCCGTTCTACCCACTCATACCGCCTCCTCCTTCCCTGGACTAAGCTCAGCACCATGGGAGATCGGGCCTTCTGTTCTGCTGCCCCTCGTCTGTGGAATGCCCTCCCTGACCATCTGAGGGCTCCACAGACGACTGACACATTTAAAAAAGGACTTAAAACTTTCCTTTTTAGCAGAACCTATAACTGTAATTGACATTAATGCTTTTGGTCACGTTTTTGTATAGTTATTATTATTATTTATTTATTTATTTATTTTTTATTGATGCTTTTATCTGCTTTTGCCTTGTAGCACTTTGAGATTTGATCCAAATGTAAAGTGCATTATAAATTAAATGTATTATTATTATTATTATAACATCCCCGACTTTAAAGCAGACAGGATGACATCATGACATTTTGCACGGCTAGTTATATTGTGATGTCGTTTCTTAATACGGATACCAAGTATTTATATTTTATAATGTAATTTTAAAATATAAATTTAAATGTTTGGTTCTAGAATGAAAAAAAAAGAAAAAAAAGAATCAATTGCTTTTCCAGTCCACTAGATGGCGCCACAGAGTTTATTTACTGGGAGACTATTGAAGATAAGGGCATCAATGGAGGCATTGGATAAAGTGCACAGACAATTCCCAAGCGTATTTCAAACAAGCAAGAGGAATCAGACGGAAATCACACATTTGGAGTTAAAGGTTGTGTGTGGACAATAAAGACATTTTTTTCTTCTCATTTTGCTCTTTTTCTAAAGTTTGCCAATAAATTTTCGTATCGCGATGACGTCGTATCGTGATGACGTATCGTGATGACGTATCGTGATGACGTCGTATCGTGATGACGTCGTATCGCGATGACGTCGTATTGCGATGACGTCGTATCGCGATGACGTCGTATCGCGATGACGTCGTATCGCGATGACGTCGTATCGCGATGACGTATCGTGGCGCCCACTGGCAATTCCTACCCCTCATAAATAACGTCAGTGTATGCATCCCGAGCTAATATCCTACCCCAGAGGCACTGCGGCAGCTCTTCGTCATCGGTGTCATCCAGAACGTTGGCTTTCCAGATGTAACCTTTTCCCTCTGCTCCAACCTCAGCTTGGTTGAAAGCTGGTCGAGAAAAGCAAAAGCATCTCAGTGACAGACATATTTAGGCATTCTACGCATTAATGTATGTCGGTACACACTAAATACACACTTTTAAGTTTGGTCTTCTCTTTACTGTGACCAACTTCCGCATCATCACTAAGAAATTCATCATCGTCCTCCTCCTCTTCCTCCTCTGGATGGTGCATGGACACTACAGTGCCCTCAGGTAAAGAGAGGTTTGGTCCAATCACCACCTTGAAAGCCGTTTACAGAAAAAGGGAATAAAGGGATTTTATTATTAAATGTCTTGCAATATTTTTACGAGCCACTGGTCACAATCATCTGTTGGATTTTATTTTTCTTAATATATACACATAGGAGGTGACATGCACAACGTCTACTGTGTTGCATTCAAACGCTGCGACATTATGACGGAAACTAGATTTAATCTGTCGTTCCTGACAGCAAGGGTTTATCCCAGAAAAGCCCCCAATGCTCTGCGTTGTACAAGCAATCCCCTTGATTGAACTTCTCAATCTAAATGGGAAGTTATGTCTGAAAATAAACTCCCCCTAGTGAGTGAAATATGACACACAGATGATAGATCTCCTAAAGTCAATTCATATTCACCAAATTCGGATTAAATCGGACCAACAGTTAGGAAGATATGTCTGGAAAAAGAAAATGAAAAAATCCAAAATAAAGCTCCCCCTCTTGAGTGAAATATGAACTACAAGAGTAAAATAGGAGAAATATAAGATAGATCTCCTCAAGTCAATTCCTATTCACCAAATTTGAACTAATTCGGACCAACTGTTGATCAATTACGGCCCGAACTCTTTCGTAGAAGAAGCTCCCCTAGAAATGTGCAACAGACCTTTCTAAAGAAAAATCCAGTTCTTCCTCGCAATAAAGGTTGAGTTGGTATAAAATTTTAAAATAGTCCATTAAATAATTTTTTGAGTTTATCATGTTAACACGGAGTATTGTGAAAGACGAAATGGTCACATGTGATCAGGAGAAACATCTTAATCAACTTTAACCTGTAGAGACGAAGTTTAGTTGCTTCCGATTCCTGATAACTTTACTGAGGGGAGCTTTTTCATGAAAACACTTTTTTCGGACGTAACTTTCTAACCGTTGGTCTGATTTTGTCCACACTTGGTGGACACGAATCAACTGAAGGAGATCTATCTCGTATAAATCATATTTTGTGCTAGTAGTTCATATTTTATTCACTAGGGGGAGCTTTTCTACAAAAAATGCTGTTTTTTTAGACATAACTTCCTAACCATTTGTCCGATATGAATCGACTTGAGATCTTTCTTCTAGTTATTTTACCCTTTTAGTGTTTTTTGGACATAACTTTAATTTAAGGAGTTCAATCGGGGGTTAATTGCTTGCACAACGCAGGGGATGTGGGGCTTTTCGGAGATGCAGCCTTGCTGTCAGGGATGATAGCGTAGGCCTAGTTATTGAAAGTAGTGGAAATTTCATTTTACAGTGCATTAAAGAGAAAGTTGAAATGTAAGGCCAGAAGTAAAAATGAAATAAAGTGTGATATCACTTCAGTTTCAGACACTAGTGTCAAAGTCCTAGATCGTCCCTAACGTGATTAGATCAAAGGATTGCTTACATTATATGCCAGGACACACTGTTTATTCAGCGTTACGCCTTCTTTCACCTCGGCCTTGTCGCAGACCACAGACTGGCTGATCGCCACGTCGCTTGCAACGTGAACGTTATTCCAGATGTAGGCATGGTCCAGCTTTACATTATCACCTGTTTCCACAGCAAAAAGACTGTCAATAACACTCTTAATACGTTCTTTTATATCATTTACAGTCAGCTAACAGATTGAGCATCAAACAGACGGCAGTGTTCAGGCGACTCACCTATGGTGCAGTTGTTACCAATGACGCTGTTGGAAATATAACAGTTAGCGCCTATGCTAGTATCGCAGCCGATCAGAACGTTCTTCTCCATCTGGCTGCCGTGGCCCAGGCTGACTCCAGACCCTCGGTAGACATTGTGGCGATAATATGTGCAGCTCCATCCCTTCTGGTCGGTGACGTTGGCCTCCGGCGTGAGCGGGTAGACCCACCGCCGCAAGAGGTCCGACGACACGGAGTCATACATGAGGAGATTGGACACTCGGACGCCGTAACCATCCTTGGTTACATGCATGTGTATCTGGTTGCCCAGAATCTAAAACAAAAGTTGATTGTGTAGAATGCAGTGAATGGCGTTGGTGGTACGAGGTCCACGTTTGAATACATGATTCTGGCTGCGTGGTACCTCTTCATTGACCAATATGCCTCTGACAAAGTCGTCCCTGGTTTGGTAATCAAAGTTGTCGGTGAAGAGCTCGGCGACCTACAACATGAGGAAAGTCCTGGTTACTTCCATGGGCCGCGATGAGCTCGCCTCCCGTCTCTGCACAGAAACTCACCTGAGGGGAGCAGATGCTGATGTGACAATCCAGGAGGTCGTGTCTGATTTCAAACTCGTCACTCCCGCCGTGGAATATATTCTGTGAAACGGACAGGAGCGACTGTCATTCATCAATCTAAAGGGAGTTTAAGATGTCATTAGAGGCGCAGCGATTGTAACTCTCCTGGCTTATCACCAATTTTTATTAGTCTGACTGGCCTGTATCTATTTTAACCGATTATTTTTCTCTTTTACGGTTTTGATCCATAATGAGTAGTGTACTTTGAGTGCTCTTATTTTGAAGGATTACAGTGGGAGAAAGGTTGGTCGGGATTGTGTATGTGTTCTGACCTGTTGTTGGCTCACGGTGCGTTTCTTAAACCAAGTTTCTGACATTTCGGAGTGAATATAAAACTTTCTTACTTTCTTAGTCGCTTATTTGTTATGCGTTGGCTTTGTTCAGGGACTTCAGGGCTCCAGCTAGCTTTAGCGGATCTGCCAACGTTAGCTTCTTGAAACTTGCTTTGTTCCTCGGGGTGATTTCAAGGGGCTGATTAAGTTTGTTGGGCGGGGTTGTTCCTCCGCAGCTTATTATGTCCTTACTTGGTGCAACAAATTGCTTGTTTTCGTCCTTCAGAGTGAAAGATTTCCAATCTGGCGAGATCTTTGTAGCCTTGGTAGCTAATGCTCAGTGTGTGTGTGTGTGTGTGTGTGTGTGTGTGTACGGTGCATGCGTGTAATCGTCTTCAGTGAGACTGCTGGGCTGATCAGCGATATCTCACGATAAGATAAGATAATAAGTGAAAGCCTTACTATGGGGAACTGGAGCTTCTTCAGGCCTTGTGTCTTCTGATAGTGTAAAATCCGCTGGCTCTTGTGGTCAAGGGCAACTACCACGTCATCCTCCTCACAGCGCGACCTGTGACCTGGCGATGATTCCTTGAAGATCATGGTCATCACTGAGATGTTCTTTTCCATCTTTCGACGATGCCTGTGCCCGAGTAACGTGTCATATTGTATATGAAAATCAACATCCTGGGGTTCGTAGTATTGCAATCCTGACCTCTTAAAGGAGAGACGGATTATCTCTTACCTGTGCTCTTGCACCGCTTGGCTGATGTCGATGTTCGATACCACATCTCCATAAACCAACACAAAGTCAGAGCGCACGAGAGACTTCGTATCAACATCCCTGAGCACATCCCCTAATGAGCGGTACATTTCTGAGGTGATGATGTGGACTAGGTTGGGAGAGGTGGGCCGGCACCACTTTGACTTCCTGTCAAGATACAGCAACAGGTCAAAATCTTTCATTGATATGAGTTTAGAGCTGAAGAAGCTGGTTCAATGAAATTTAGATTACGCTTCAACCGTGACATCTACAAGATATAAGTTCAAGATATAACTATATTTAGGCCTTGTCCAAATAAATTTCATTTGTTCAGCTTTAGCAGTTATCTAAAATCCCTGAGGATTTTTTTCAGCGAGGATATTTTTAGGAGAGTTTTTTGTTTGTGTGTGTCTAGCCGAGGGTTTATGACAGATGCTTACACTTTGAAACTATAAGATAATAAAACATGCCAGTGATGTTGTGTAGGAGAGGAGAGCTCTTGCCCTTGACACACTCACGACTCATTTGCCATCTGGACTTCCGCTCTACTCTTTCAAAGTAAGAGTACTTAACATAAACCGCTTTCATTTTTTCATTTTTGAATAATTTTCCTCTCAAATGTTTTAACTCGGCATCCATCACCGGTTTACACTGGTATGAATAAAGACACAGGACTGGTGAAACTTACAGTAAGTGCGCCTTGATTTTATCGGCCATCCAGCAGCAGAAGACAAATGTTTCCTGGACCCCAGTGGAGGTGAGGAACTCCAGAGTGTAGTCGATCATGGCAACGTTACCCAGCGGCAGCAAAGCCTGTCATTGTTGAGAAATACACAAACAGTTAGGTCTCATATATGCACAGATAGACAAACAGACACGTAAATACACAGACAGACAGACACGTAAATACAGACAGACACGTAAATACACAAACAGATAGGTCTCATATATGCACAGATAGACAAACAGACACGTAAATACACAGACAGACAGACACGTAAATACAGACAGACAGACACGTAAATACAGACAGACAGGTAAATACACAAACAGATAGGTCTCATATATGCACAGATAGACAGACAGACACGTAAATACACAGACAGACAGACACGTAAATACAGACAGACACGTAAATACACAAACAGATAGGTCTCATATATGCACAGATAGACAAACAGACACGTAAATACACAGACAGACAGACACGTAAATACAGACAGACAGACACGTAAATACAGACAGACAGGTAAATACACAAACAGATAGGTCTCATATATGCACAGATAGACAGACAGACACGTAAATACACAGACAGACAGACACGTAAATACAGACAGACAGGTAAATACACAAACAGTTAGGTCTCATATATGCACAGATAGACAAACAGACACGTAAATACACAGACAGACAGACACGTAAATACAGACAGACAGGTAAATACACAAACAGTTAGGTCTCATATATGCACAGATAGACAAACAGACACGTAAATACACAGACAGACAGACACGTAAATACAGACAGACAGGTAAATACACAAACAGTTAGGTCTCATATATGCACAGACAGACAGACACGTAAATACAGACAGACACGTAAATCCACAGACAGACGGACACCTAAATACAGACAGACAGGTAAATACACAGACAGACAGACACGTAAATACAGACAGACAGGTAAATACACAAACAGATAGGTCTCATATATGCACAGATAGACAGACAGACACGTAAATACAGACAGACACGTAAATACACAGACAGACACGTAAATACACAGACAGATAGGTACCATATATGTACAGATAGACAAACAGACACGTAAATACACAGACAGACACGTAAATACACAGACGGACACCTAAATACAGACAGACAGACACGTAAATACACAGACAGACAGGTAAATACAGACAGACAGACACGTAAATACACAGACAGATACGTCTCATATATGCACAGATAGACAGACAGACACGTAAATACACAGACAGATAGGTCTCATATATGCAAAGATAGACAGACACGTAAATACACAGACAGACAAACACATAAACACACAGACAGACAGAGACAGAAATAAATACATAGACACGTAAATACACAGACACATAAATCCACATACAGACAGACACATAAATCCACATATAGACAGACACATATATACAAAGATAGACAGGAAGACACATATATACATAGACGGCTAAATACACAGACAGACGGATAAATACACAGATTTACAGAAAGACACAAATACACAGACAGACATAAAAACACAGACGGAGACAGACATAAAAACAAAGGCGGAGACAGACATAAAAATACAGACAGACAAATAAATGATTACACATATGGACATACACATAAATACCTATATAGACAAAAATACACCGGCAAAAACACGTAAATACATATACAAACACGTTAATAAACAGATACACGGACAGACATGTAAACAGAGACAGAGCGGTTGACAAATAAATACACAGACAGATGGACTGACACGTAAATACAGAGACAGACAATCAGACAGATTGTCTGTCTCTGACTTTAGAGACATTGAAAAAATACATGCAAACTTTTACAGTAATAGAATTAATAAATAACATAGTATAATTGGATCAACGTCGTAGATGTTATATATTTAGTGTGACTGTCACTGTTTACAGCATGGACACCATTTAGCCTCTATTAGCATAGAGCTAGCACAGCTAACTTACCCTCGGCTGGTCTTTGGTCACCGGGAAATACCTCCGGTTGAAGCTGTCAGCGACTAAAACAGCCGACAGCGGTTGCTCCCCTTCCTCCTGATCCCCTGTACCTTTTCTACCTGAAATCCCTGAGCCAGAACGACTCTGTTTCCCCCCTTTAGCAGCCATGCTTCACTGCTGAACGCAAACTGTCGTCAGAAACATCTACGGTGGCCGCGGAGGACAATCGTCCCGGAATATTACGGACCCCCTGATTTCTGACGAGGACCAAAAATGACATAGAGACAAATAAATGTATTAAAGAATAAATAAAGAAATGAATAAATAAATACAAGTGGAAATAAATACGTAGATAAATGAAGATATGTTGATTTGAAGAAATAGAACAATAAATAAGTAGGTGAATGCAGAAATAACTAAATTGAATAATTACAGAAATTAATAAATTAATGATTAATTAAATGTATAAATATGAAAATCAATGAATATATAAATAATTCATATTAATATATATTTTTATATATATATATATATATATAATAATTAATATATATATATTTTTATATTAATACATTTTATTAATATAAAATAATTAATTGAAGCAACAAGATTTATTTATACATTTACTCATTTATTTATTTGTACATTTCTGCATTTATTTATCTCCATGTTTATTCATTTATCTTTTTTTTTTGATTATACAAGAATAAGTCTAAACATATTTTCTAAAAATATTACTTTTAGATTTTTGGGGGATTTTTTAAGGTGACCCTGATACCGCCTGATGAGATGTAGGTTTCCCTAAAATGAGCAGACCAGATTTAAATTAACAAACGTTTTTAAATTTGTGTGAGTGGGTTGTCGGTCACCATACTAAAAGCAATAGTTAAATCACAGTCAATACTTGAGCGACAACTTACTAAAACAGACTTAAAACCCCAACTGAAAAATTCAACATGCTTAAAGGTTGTCTTGTGTCTGTTACAAGAATCCTCCTGGGGATCTCTGTGGAAATATAAAGAAGTCTGTGACGACAACATTCGTCTATTTCTCACTAAAAACATCGGTTTGAATATAAAATAAAAATACTTCTCTCACCAGTCAAATAATTAATGTTTCTAAGGCAATTTCTTCCTTTTCTTTCGGTTGTCCCCTTTAGGGGTCCCCACAGCAGAGGATCTGTTTCCATCTGCATCTTCCTCTGTCACACCAACCAACTGCATGTCCTCTATTGTTTATTGTAATGTTTCTATGAAAACAGTCTGGTTCACTGTTTCATCAAAAAAAATCTCTTCATAAACCAAATGCTTTAAAAGTAATTCTCCATGAAGCATTTTTTTTCAAGAAATGACTTTATTGCAGAAAGACTGACGGAACATCTGAACCGACACGTTTCACTTAAACAGAGACAAAAACATCTGGTTCCTGCCGTCCAACTGTTTAGACAAGAACCTTCATTCACTGTTCTGTGAAAGCTCAACAGTGACTCGTTTTGTTCTCAGAAGCCTCGGATTATAAAGCGTGTTACAATAAGACAAAAAGATAAACTAATCATGGCGTGTGGTTATCTTCTTGGCATGCTCCAGCACCGAGTCATAACGTAGGGTTTTGGATCTCCAGGCTGCTGGAATCCCCTCCAGTCCAACCTAAGAGAAATTGTGATAAATGAAACGGCACATTTTATTATTAGGTCACACATACAGCGTCAGGTTAACGTACAGAGTCGTACCTGAGCCCCAAGACATGCTCCAATGAAGGACCCTCTGCTACAGGTGCATCCCCCGCAGCTCATGGTGTCTCTGACGGCCTGCTGATAGTCTTCGGCAGTCAGGACTCCATGCAGCGCTGCTTTGAACGCACCAGGCAAACCTGAAAGCACATAAAAAACCCCAGGTGGGAATGACATCGGAGGCAAAAGTTGGCTCAGTGTTGGTTAAATACGTGAGCTGCCTGTGTGACAGGAAGAACCAGATGAACCATGTTTGCTTCAAACAGCTTTTAGCGGGGATACCTCATGTGTTGGTAAACACAGTGGGGATTAACTCCCGAGGAGTCTTCCATAACTTCTCCTTCACCTGATGAATGTGGTCTGGAATAAATCAGAAAGGGAAGGGAACTCAGTCACACAATTATAACTCGTATGTCGTATGTACAGACTTAAAGTAGAACATTAATTGTTGCATGTTACTTTGTCTTTCAGACGGATGAGTGCAAGAAGAGGCCTTGTAAAAATCTGCTCATACATGAACTAGCCAGCGTTATAACCTTAGGAACAATGAGGAATGAGGAGACCCCTCTGGCGGACCCCTCGTGACTCTGTCTCATGACTTAAGGGGCAAACATTGCTGCAGATCTCACATACCAATGATTGCTTCGTCCAGATCTTTCGGCTGCTTCCTGTTTGGGTCGCTGAGCTGATGCAGCACAGAATCCAAGGCATTTGGATCGGGACCATTCAGGATGAAATGCTCCAAGAACCTGAGGAATAAGTCAACAAAATCAGTCAAATTAAGTCTTGATTTGTTCCGGTTTTAGTTCTGCCCCTACTTGGGCTTATTATTATTATTCTTATTATTATAAGATCCTTTGTTCAAGCAGGAAAAATCCTCACCGAGTTTAAATTCACTATTCAAAGAGTGACTCGTCTGAGAAAGCAGCATAGAAATGGTTTGTGCGGCCGTGTTTACGACAGCGTTTCCTCCCTTCTTCTTGCTTAACTTCCTTTTTCTATGAGAACTGAAACTTTTGAGGCTTTAATTTATAAAGTTATTGCCATTTCGGTGCGTGTATTTATATCTTTGTGTATGCGTGGGTGGGGGTGGGATTGCTTTTTCAATTTGTAAAGCACTTTGTCTACCTTTTTATTTGTATGAAAAGCGCTAGATAAATAAAGTGCGATTGATTGATAGATGTGTGTAATACATACTGACCTTGCAGCGGCCAGAGTCTCTGCCACACATGCATCATTGTTCTGCGTGACACGGATTGCCCGCTCAACCTTTTCCAACATTTCCGGCTTCCCTGCATAAAAAGCCACAATCGGAGCCATTTTGGCGATGCCATCAATCTGACAGTCCTTCTCACAGCCTGTGGTTAAAAAAACAAAATGATGCATTTGTTAGGAGGTATTTTCTATAGGTGTATCTTCTATATATTATGTTATGTACAATTTACCTGTGTTCTCTTTGCCTGCATCCACATTCTTCAAGAAGCTCTTCAAACTGCCATGTCTCCAAGGTCCCTCAATGGGCAGCTGGGGTCTTGGTCCTGACAGAGTCAGGCACAAACACCAATATGTTATCGATACTTTTATGCTTCCGAGTGAAAAGAGATGGATTCATTCAAAAACTAATAATTATTATAGAAGACGGACACTTTTCCTACCTCCTGCCTCTCTGTAAGGATTGTTGACAGGTGTGTCATACTCCGATCCAGGCCCGAAGAATTTCAGAGTTCGCTGCTTCAGATCACCGACGTCAAGACCTGATCAAACAGAGTTTTATGTTTATCTATTAACCTAAGGGTAGAATTATGCAATCACAGCCAAGAAGACCTTATTAGGGCTTTGTGAGACAAATGGATAAGTATATGTAGTCACTCATCGTGAATCTACAGAACAAACAAGAACAAGGATAAAAAGCCTTTTCTTTTCTCTTAAGAACTCTGAAGAGCATCTGCATCTCTGTGAGATAAAGAAGAATAAACCGACCTCCACATTCAGACAAGGACTCCAGCAGGACAAAGGCCTGGTCCCCGTAGCAGCTCTGCTCTCCGGTCTGCCTCCTGTAGAAAGGATTCGCTGACTCAGGGCGAAACTCAAGGTTTGGATCCTGAGCCAGAATCCCTTGCAGCTTCTGGAGATCGTAAACCCAGTGGAGGGGCTGAGCTGTAGGAGACGAGTCAGGTCGATAAATTCTGAACAGAACCTTGAAATTAAACATAGCTATGTGTAGTAAATATGCAAAACAATGATGGTGCATGTAAAGTAAAAGACTCAGGAAAGAAAAAAACAAGAACATCAGTAAGAAAGTATGCTGATGTTTAAGACTGCATTAAAAAATAAACACTTTTGAGAAAGTTGCATGTAATAAAACCGGGGTGGGATAAGGCCACTTCTGTCTACTTAAGGCATTTTATCATTTAACATTAACACTACAGTATGAGAGAGACTTTTAATACCTGCTGCATCTGCAACAGTGGATCCCACAATGGCTCCTATCGCTCTGTTGGCCAGAGCTGCAGACATCTGCACAAAATAAGAACTATTATTGGAGTTAAGCAGAATGGTTATTGAAAATGAACTATAACTGGAAGTAAAGCTGAAACTTCTGTCAGCTGACAGCAAAAACGTATTGGTTAGATTTTTCACACACAATCAATTATGTCAGTTAGCTAACACTGTTTTTTCCTGGTCCTATCTAACCATGTCATAGTTTTGAGCTGAAAGATATTTTACAAAGCGGAGAAATCAGGAAATGAATTTACATTCGAAATTGACATTCAATGAAATAATCTTTGAAAAATAATCTTGTCACAAATTACAGTACTTCCTCCTGAACTGAAGTTAATGCAGTTAATTAATCAGTTGATTAATGAAATCAAAAGATATTTCTTTTTTATCTGCGTATTTTGTGTGTCTAGCTCTAACAGAAAGATTGTTTGTACTTTAAATGCACTAATAGACTGATCGATAATTGCTATCTTATCTCCCCAGTCGATAGCTAAAATAAAGTAAACTGTTTCCTGACCTTGACCTACATATTTGCAAAACCATGCACAGTACTCGAAAAGACTTACCTTTCAGTCCGTTTTATGTCCGAGTACAAGATAACGGGCTAAATATGTGTTTCTTGTTCAACCTAAGGTTTTGAAACACTGCAATTGTAGCCACAAAGAAGCCCCGCCCCTCTCTGTCCGCGAGACTACTTTATCTATTATGGCGACGCCATGCCCCGCCTTGTTTTGACTTTGTTTGGCTCGCTATGAGGAAGTAGTTTGTCAAGTAGCCAATCAGCGGAAAACTTACTAGCCACGTGACTGTTTTGCCAATCGCTCAAAGGCAGGGCTGTAGAGTCGCCATAGTAGGATCCATGAACTCGTCCTCTGGCTCACTTTTATATGAACTGAACATCACGAAACTAAAAAAAAAGGAAAAAACATCAAAACATTCGAACATCAAGAAACTAAATAGCATGTACTTTATTTTTTGTTCTCCTTTTTGCCAGCCTATTTCGCAGTGTTAAAGAAAATGGGAAAGTGAATCATATTCAGATTGTTCTACGAAAACTGCTATGAAACTCATTAAGTGCAGATTGTCAACTTTTTTTTGTCACTGGATAAGCATTTCAATCCATTATACAATCCTAGTACCTCATTATCATGTTCTGGTTGTAGAAACATCAACCCAACTCTGAAAACAGACTTTGAACTATTTGAAATAGAACAGCTTTTGTTGACATTGTTGTAATTTCGTCCCCCTAAAACCTAATCAGGGAAAATAAGACTTTGATATATGTTGAAGAATTAAAAAACATAGAAGTAAATATATGTTCCTATTAAAGAATGACAGCCAGGTTGATTCATTTTGAAATGAGAAACAAAAAAAACATAAAGGTGCCATGTAGGATGAAAAAAATCTTTTTACCCAATTTTGATCTTTGTTTTTTTTTTTTATGGGTCAATAAAATTAAATTTTGATATATCCTGTGAAAAATCAATGACATGTAATCAAAACTTCATAGACATTAAGAATGGAATAAATCAAAACTTAGACTCATATATTAGATAATAGTCGAGGGAAACAAGGACTTGATGATGAATGTAAATTATACATTTATATTTCATATACTTTCCACAAATGTCAGAAAATTGTTTTGATAAAAAAAAACATCATAATGTATATTCTGGTTTATTACAAAAGGCAAGGAGACACTCGAGAGCCAGGTCTAATGGTCTGGAGTTTTATTCACAGTTTTGATTTGGGTGGGAGTGCCACCTACTGACCAGGACCGGTAACTGTTGTTGAGTTCAGTATAAAGCAAAGATAATGTCATAACAGGACAAACAAATGTCATGTAAACAATACATAATAATAATAATAATAATAATACATTTGATTTATAACGCACTTTACATTTGGTTTAAATCTCAAAGTCTACAAGGTAAAAGCAGATAAAAGCATTCATTAAAATAATAATAATAATAATAATATAACAAATATGATGAAAAAGCAGCAATGTTAGTTAAAAGTTATAGATTCTGCTAAAAACAAAAGAAAAAAAGAATTGGTACATGACCATTTTCGAGGGTCAGTTTTGTAACACTGTATTTGTAAAGGAATACTCAGAGAAGGGTGGAGTGCTGAGGGAATTTCTAAAACTACCCTTTTATTTAATTCCAGAAATTGAAATGAAAACTCAGGAACTCCACACAGGTGGGCGTTTCGACAACGGAAGTTTCCCCTTTGACATGGTTCGAAAACTCTTTTCTGTTCGAGTGGCATGATGTGACATATGGGCCGTGTGTTGGAAGATCAAATCCCAAATGTTGTGTTGTCTGCATGTCATGATATTGAGCTACACAGTGGAATGTAGTTCCACATCTGTATGTGACCCATATGTGACATCAGTGAGAACAAATCTGTGTCATGACCACACAGTTACAAAAAGCATCCTGAAAAACAGCAGAAAACGTCACTGATGCCAGTTTATGATCTCAAATCATAACATAACTAGAAAAAGGCCCACAGCTCCCAAGGTACAACCGTTACGTAGGTTTAAGTTTAGGTTTTATTATTGTCTGACTTATTGCCAGCCTCTAAATCTACCGACAACTCCAACAAACTTTCTGAGAAACTCTGGAAAATACTCTGTAGTTGCTCGTCTCCTGCATGCACCTTCCACTTCAGCGTCTCTGTTCGGCCCACTGAGCCTCCAGCTCCACCCCCAAAGGAACGTCACAGGAACATCAAAGGAATCCAAGGAACTCTTGAAACTGCCATCCCCATTGGAACATCAAAGGAATAAAAGCAACAAAGGCAGCGATAGCCACATTTTGATGTCACTACTCCAAACGTCTTATTATTTCATTTTGTTTTAAATACTGTGAAACTTTTAACATCAACAAAATGTGATCACCGCTAGGATATGCCAAACATACCACTAGGAACGATTTCATGATAATCCGTTGCGAAGTTTTTCCCCTTATTTTGTTGACAAACAAACAAACAAACCATCCCACAGAAGGGAAAACATAACCACCTTTCTTGGCGGAGGGCAGGCCTTCATTTCTTCTTCTGATGGCCCATCAGCTTTTAAGACTGAAGGCAAAGAAGGCAAATCCAGGATTTTCCATTTTCAGGATTTTGCCATTTGTCTGTTGGATAAGCGAAGTCATTTTTCCCAGTCCTCTTTGCAAGGACTTTCCATATTTTTGTCCACCATTGTCTACAAAACTTTGATGTGAGTATCTTCACAAGGACAAAAACCGTTTAAATCTCAAGAAACCATGTTGATGAAAGTGTCACAAATCAATTAGAGGCAAAGTAAAGTGTCAAATAGGACCAAACAAAAAGTTTAATGCAAGAAACTCAACCAGTGTTTTATTTTTTTTTAATCCAGTTTGTTTTTTCCTACCCGTGTTCTACGATAGGGTCATCCATACTGAACTTTGCTCCTGAACGGGAATAATAAAAGTTGAAATAAAGTTCATAATCCCCTTAAATTAAAATCAGACAAATATGACGTGATAGAAAAATCCTTATAAGTCTATGTTTTATCGTTTGAGTACATTTCAGATCCTACTTTTCCACTTTTACCTGATTTGAATTCAAGTAATCAAATAATCCAACATCTATTTGAGTGAAGGATGTGTTTCTCCTCCGACTACCGCGTTCTCATTTATTAATAAATTCCTCCATCCTGTCGGATACTCTGACAGAAAGCATTTATAGATGCTGTCACGGAACACCCCCCCACCAAACCGCCCAACACTCCTTCCTCGTCTTCCGTTACTTCCACACACAAATCTTTTCTGCTCATGTACTTTGTATTTATTTATAGCTTCCCACTTTGCTTCATCTACTTCGAGCGTCCTGTAGCCTACTGTATGCACAAATGGATCAGACTGAAAAATACCCCCCCCCCTCCCAAAAAAATGCCCTGTGCCCGCCCCCATACTCTATGTTTCACTTTCTTCTTGAGTCAGGGCTAAGTGACACCTATGCACAGAATCCTCAGCAGGTGCACCGCCGCCTCCTCTCCTAACTCCCTCCATGTCCCAGATTGACCCGGCGCCGCCACATTTTAGTGGCGCACGGGTGCCAGTAGAAGCAAATCAGACACCGGCACCCCCCTCCTGATATGTACCTCTCTGTCCCACATCCATTATTTTTAGCTTGGATCCCATCCTCCGTCTACACTTAATATGGGAAAGACTACTTCATATTCACTCCACTCCTAATCCATCATATTGCCCTTTATTCGCTTGATGAAGAGCGGACAGCTTCACACACACACACACCCACATATAAACACACACACACACACATACACACCCCTCCATCACTGTCCTGTTCACGGTCTGCACAGAGGGAGTGACAGCAGATTCGATTCTCATCTCCTCCTCCTCCTCACTCCACCCACTGCAACACACACTCAAGCATCCGCACACACATATGGCTCACCCACCTATCCCCCCAACACCCCCGCCCCCACCCAGGCTCGCTAACAACCCACGTAGAACCCACTCACACCTATGTCAAACTTAGCCCAACCCCTCCGGCACCCTGTGCCCCACTGCCAGTTGCCCATGTGAGGTTTTTACTAAGGTGGCTGCAGGAGTCGGTCTTGCTCTCTTCTGGGTGACGCGGATTGGAAGGGATTCTCTACACTTTGACTAAACCGCCTTTTTTTTTTGTTTGTTTGTTTGTTTGTGAGAACGACAAATACATCTACATTATCTCAGTGAGGAGCCATGAAGTGGACCTGGGTGTTGGCGGCAGTCTTGCTGTCCTTTGCGGGTCTATCGTTGGGCAAGGATTGCCTGGACTACCCAGAGTACGATGGAAAGGACCGTGTCCACAACCTCAACGCCAAGAATTTTAAGTCTGTGATGAAGAAGTATGACGTTATGGTGGTGTACTACCATGACCATCCCGCATCCAGCCGCGTCGCCCAGAGACAGTTTGAGTTTGAAGAGATGGCCCTGGAGGTGGGTTCAGACGGGGTTGTGGGTAGAAAGATATAGAGGAATAAAACATTCTAGATTCACACTACTTAAAAAAACACTGAGACATTATTAACGCTTGAACCCAATGTTGCTGTTGGAGTTTGGTTCGAGGTTCTGGTGGTGCTTGTATCCGATGTGATGTTTGGAACTTAAGGTAAAAGAAAAAAAAACATAAAAAGAGATTCTTATTTATCAAAATGTGCGACAGAGTAAAAGGGAAAATTTGGAAACGGAGAAATTTCTCCAGGTCTTGAATGTTTCGTGTGAAATATGGACTTAAGGGGAGCTGTTATGAGGGAGAGGGTGCTGGTGAGGTTCTACGGAGCTTTGTTGGATTCAGAAATGCTGATTAGAGAGGATCGAAAAATGTGTCACAAGCCTTCGCCGTGTCGTCAGTCTCAACCTACCGAGGCAAAGAGCTGAGCTGTGAGGACTGGAGATATTATGTTTTTTTCTGGCAAAGGCCGGTCTTATGTGTGTGTGTGAGAGAGAGAGAGAGAGAGAGAGTGTTGATGCACTTAACACACCTCTTTTCGCCCTGGATGCTCTGCAGTTCAACCACATTCTTTGCAGAAACATGACATCATCATTCACACAACGCTCAGGCGTTGGGGCGTGACTTTTTCAGTTTACTCAGGAAAACATTGATTATTTCATACCATATCCACACACACATTTTCTAACACATTTTTATGGGAAAATTCATATTTGTGTGTTTAGTGTTTGTCAAAATCGAGAGGATTTCGTTCTTGCACCAAGTTGTTATTTCAGCTTGGGCCTGAGATCAAGCTACTAAAGAGAGAGCAAAGAGAAAATGACATACAAACCTGATTTATTCTCAATAATGAGCTTAAACAGGCTTAATGTCATGTAGAGAAACAATAATATCTAGCCAGATTTTTTTGCCAGATTTAACACGGCTGCACACTCGATGCGTGATTATTTCTCCAAGTGGGAGGGACATGCATAATTAGTGGCTTCCATTAGAATAACAGTCGAAACAGGAACAAAACAAAAACAACAACAACAACAACAAAGCTAGCAATTACAATTGTTTTGAAAAAGAAATTTGGCCATTTGGTGATGGTGGTTACAAAATATGAAAGATCTCTGTCTGACACATTTGTGAAGAATCCTTCAAAGTTAGCATGGAACGGAATATTTTCTATCTATCAATCAAATAATTATGAGTCTATCTTATCATGCAATGTCAGAGAGAGCGAGAGAGAGAGAGAGAGAGAGAGAGAGAGAGAGAGAGAGAGGGATGTTGCTCTCCTCCATATATCATCTCAGCACCATCTGGGTTCTCTGTATGGGAGTGTTAGGGTTTGGTCTTGGGGCTGCAGGCCAGCATCAGAGGTTCTGGCTGCAGTCGTGCCGCCTCAGCTCTGTGGTTCTGTGGCTTGATTGACACACGCATTACTGTACCTGTCAGCGGATCCAAGAGCAGCGAGCATCACCAGTGCCTCGCCAAAATAGTCCCTGGTGCTATATTTATTCGGCGTCGTGCGATAGGTCCAGCTCCCTGACGGCTTGTGTTTCTCCTTATGAATGTAGGTTATTACAATTTACATTTAATGAGGTTTTATTTATAGTAACAGATAACAGCAACAGGCTGGCCCTCTCAGGGGGGGGTCAAGGGTCTGCAGGGGTTAGTGAATGTTAAATGAAATATGAGAGGATGAGAACGAGGAAGTCATAGTTTTGGTGAGATGTCCAACACTGGGACCTCAGCCGGGATGCTGCCGGGATTTTAATTCCTGAAAAAATGTCTCTACATATTATACGCGCTGTCAAACGCACCATCGAAGTAATAGATTACCGGAGATGTTTCATATTTTGTCACACATGTTTTATGTCTCAGTCAGAGTGCAGTATTCACTTTGGAGCTGGAATGCAGATAACACGCCACCAAATGTCATCCCTCACACTGATGGATGTCGGTTTAACTTTACGTGTCGTCCCAGAGGTCCGGTTTCTCTAAAAGAGACGATACCAGCCACATTACTGCAGATACACATTCTGCAGGCCGAGGTCCAAGGACAGCTTTGCATGTTTTATATTTAGAGAACAAGCAGATATAATTACATATTGGGTCTTAAAAAACAAACAAAAAAACAACAACTGCAGGAAAAAGATGTTGACTACATAAGTGGAGAGAGATGAAATGCGTTCATGTCAAGACAAACAATCCTTAATATATCTTCAGGATAAAAATCTGACAAGCGGATTTGAAATGCATTTGTTTTATTAGAAAAAAAAATTGGCATAAATGGGATGAAAATAGACGAAAGATTTGTTAATTTTTTATTTGTCCTCAAATGTTTTCGTCTTTTGATGTTTGGTTATCGCCATGCTGACTCAGCTCCATCCCTTTAACTTCAAAAAGTTTATTTTTACCCACTTTATTACCGAAATACAAAAAAAAAAAAAACTTAAATAATATTAAAGGCAAAAAAAAAAAACTGTACTCATCAACTGTATGAGTTATTTATAAATATATAGCTTAGTAGCAATAACGGAAAAACTCGCAAACAGAACAAAACAACTCGACAAAAGGTAATATATTATCATCTTTTATTGAATTTTCATAATCACTAATTTACCTGCAGCTAATAAACAATCTCCGCTCTCCTGCGTCTTAAAGGAATAAATATGTGCAAAGTTACTGATGCCAGCAAAAGCAGCTATTTAAGATCTGTGACACCTAAGTGCACTTGTGTGTTTGTGAATGTGTGTGTGTGTGTGTGTCTATGTGTGTGTGTGTGTGTGAGAGAGAGTGCTTCTTACACTCACAACAACCCTCTGACTTCCTCGGCGTCGTCATGCTGTGAATGCAGCGATGTCATTGGTGCAACCGACTGTCAGTCACCGGGTTCAGGTTTCATACAGATTTAGAAAGTGCAGAAGCAGCGCCCTGAAAAAGCAGGCTTTTATGGTCATGAAACATCTGAGTGACAGGACTTTGTCTAAAGTGATGTGTATAAACATGCATTTGTGCACATTTTTCACCGCACACGTCTGCAACCATGAGTTCCCACGTTTTATACACCCATGACTATGAAAGCGTGTCTGCGGTTCACCTGACAGTGTGTTTGTTTTACAGCTTGCAGCCCAGGTGCTGGATGAGTTTGATGATGAGGAGATCGGAGTCGGCCTCGTTGATGCAAAGCTCGACAAGGTCGTTGCAAAGAAATTAGGTAAAACCCGGCCGCCTACTCTTTTCTTGTTGAAGGAATCTTTTTTCCTTATGGAAGACTAACATCAAATGCCTTTTTTTTCTTTTCCTCCAAGACCTTGATGAGTCCGACAGCATCTACATCTTCACAGACGATGAAGTCATAGAGTATGACGGTGAATTCGCAGCAGACACTCTTGTGGAGTTCATCTATGATGTTCGTGAGGATATAATCTAGCGGTTAAAAACCTTATTCTAGCAAGAACGTCTTTACTGTCTGGAAAGATGAACCCCTCCGTCTGAGTTTGGGTTTTCTTTCCCCTCCGTTGTCTCCTCCACCCTCCTTGTCCCTCACAGGTTCTGGAAGACCCAGTGGAGATTATTGACAATAGTAGGGAACTGAAAGGCTTCGAGAACGTCGAAGAGGACATCAAACTGGTGGGCTACTTTAAGAGTCACAAGTCAGAACGTAAGAACTGTACTGTGATGCCATGAAAACCTCTTGCTTGCTTTTCAACGTCATTGGTCATAATTACATATCAGGCGAATGCAACTGAGACCAGAACCGTGTTGCTAGATTTGACTTTGAGCTGCCAGGTGAATCTTTGAACCCTTTAATGTCCTGCTCTTTTGAGTCACTATTTCTTGTCGAAAAAATGGGGTGACACTCGTTTGAACCTGTTTATAATATGACCCAGTGGCAGCATGTATGTGCGAAAGAGTAAGGGGCCAAGGGTGGAGCCCTGGGGGACACCACAGGTCAAAGAGGCCAACAAGTAGGAGGAAGTAACCATGACTATTGAGAGAGTCCTATTCGATAAGTGGGATTTTTTTTTTTGGCATATTAAATCTTGCAAGGATAAAGAATCGGAATTATGTAATTTGACAAAACCAAAAAAGTTCAATAAAAGTCAGATAGTTTTCTAAAAACATGCTTTTAACAAAAGGTTCAGCTAATCTAATAAATATTTATGTATATATATGTGAAAAAATCACATAAACCTATACATTTTCAGATTTTGAAGCTTTTGTCGATGCTGCTGAAGAGTTCCATCCTCACATCAAGTTCTTTGCCACATTCAGCGCCAAGGTGAGTAAGAATGATTATTAACTGCATTTACAGGCATTTTAGAACAAACTTAAAAAATAAGTAATACTGGGGTGACAGGAAGTGCTTCGCTCTTATGTCATCACACCGAAAAGCAATCCTGCCTTGAGAGTTTAAGTTATAGCTAACATGTGCCAAAGATCGAGCCTTGAGGCACCCCGCAAAGGGTCTCCAAGCTCTCCGAGACTTTATCCGTCACAGGCCAGAACCTCCCAGCATAAAACATATTGATTGTGAAAAGCTTGTAGAACTTTCAGGTCAAATATCGGAACCAAAAAATATATATATATATCCCTCCTTCTTGTCCATTTATTCTAATAAACCAGATTCTAAAAAAGTGCTTTTTTTTATTCAGCATCAAATCATACATCCCGTTTTAAAAATATGTCTGAATGTATTCATCGTTTTTACAACAGCTTTTATTTTAAGCCGCCAAACCGTTTTCAAAGATTTCCATAATAATAAAGGAATATTCTGCAATCTTATTTTTAAAGGACGGTGATAAAGAGAGGAGGAGTTTTGAGACTTTTCGGTACTAAACATAAATCCAAAGTTCTTTTAACAAGTTTTCACCCAAAATGTCAAAAGTCTTTTGTCCTCAAACAGTTGAAATGTCTTAAAACCGTGTCAATTTATTCAACATGGTCCTGGTTCCCAGATCCTTAAGGCTCAGTTGAGACTTAAACTTTAGACTTTATTTTTCTTTTCCACAGCAGTGTAAGGCCACATATGACGTAAAAAAGCCCACAATGACAGAAATACAACAGAACCTTCTCCTCAGTGTTCTGTACCGGCAACCAGCTGGTAAACTAGGCCCATACTGTCGCCCCCAGCAGCAAGGGTATATCCCTGAAAAGCCCCCAATCCCCTGTGTTATATAAGTAATCCCCTTGATTGAACTCCTTAAATCGAACGTATGGTTATGTCTAAAAATAAAAAGAGTGTTTACGTTAAAAAAAATCAGCCCCTACTGGGTAAAATGTGAACCATTAGAGTAAAGTACGATTTTCTCGGATTGATTCAAATGAACCAAATTTGGACAAAATCAAACCAACAGTTAGGAAGTTATGTCGGAAAACTGTGTTTTTCATAAAAAAGAAAGGAAAAGCTCCCCCTGGTGAGTAAAATATGAACTACAGGTGTAAAACACAACACGTACAAGATAGATCTCTCTCACTTCTGGAGATAAAGCTCACCCTAGTTTCGGAAAGATAGAACCGATCTCTTCCAAAATCAACACAGTTCTTCCTCGCACTGAGGTCGATAGGGGTGTCATATAGTGAAAATGATCCATGACATTGTTCTTCCGTTATCACATTAACGGGAAGGATCTGCGGCGACTGTTGTGACGACACCCTGACTTTTCAGGGACATAATAATAACACTCACTTTGTAAGTTCATGGTTGATCAGTCCAGTGGGAGTTGTTGGTTCTAATCCTTCGGTCGCGTATCGCAGATTGCCAAAGCTCTGGAGCTGAAGCTCAATGAGGTGGACTTCTACGAGCCCTTCATTGATGACCCCGTGCTGATCCCCGGAAAACCTTACACTGAGGATGAGCTGGTGAAATTCATCGAAGACAACGACAGGCG
This sequence comes from Lophius americanus, assembly GCA_037951165.1. Taxonomy (NCBI): domain Eukaryota; kingdom Metazoa; phylum Chordata; class Actinopteri; order Lophiiformes; family Lophiidae; genus Lophius; species Lophius americanus. The sequence continues at coordinate 1,577,011 of JBBDHG010000210.1, read as the reverse complement.
AGTGCCCAGATATCCTGAGCTAAAATTTTAAACAACCGCAACAAACAAACAAACAAACAAAAAAAATCCTAAAACGTTCTTCATCTCTGCTTTTCTAGACCAACCCTGAGGAAGCTGCAACCGTACAACATGTATGAGATCTGGGTAAGATCCCTTATAGTGGAAACATTTGATATATCTTCCTTTGGGATTGAGTGTATATGTATGTATATGTACGCATCTATGTATATATATGTATATATGTGTATATGTACGCATGTATGTATATATATATATGTATATATGTGTATATGTATGTATATGTGGGTTTATATGTATGTTTTTATGTATATAGATGGGTGTTTGTATATATGTATATATATGTCCGTGTATGCATGTATGTATATATGTATATGTATGTTAGTGTGTATTTGTATGTATATATATGTATATATAATATATATATGATGTTTATCAAAACATGTCTGTAAGATGTCCTATTATATAGTATGTCTTCATTTTTAGTCACTTTTAGAATATCTGTGATGTAATGGAGCTGCTGCAACGACTGAATTTCTCCTTTTGGGGATTAATAAAGTTCCTATCTATCGATCTAAATATCTAAAATTGTCACTTTTAGTGGGTTCATGGAGTTTTTTTATCATTTCCACAGGATGACCATGTTGATGGTGAACATATCGTTGCTTTTGCAGAAGAAGCCGACCCAGGTAAAGGACATTTGGATTGATTGTAATATGATCATAACTTCTAAGCTGTGGGATAAGAGGAGGAAGAGGAGGGTGTGTGTTTTTTTTATCCAGGTGATGACATGATATGAAGCAAAACATAAGTAGGCTGTCTCCGCCGCAGCTGTAAAAGTGTGTTAAAAAGAGGCTTAAAATGACCTGCAGATATTCAACCACTTCTTATCTTCTCCCAGATGGTTTTGAGTTCCTTGAGATCCTGAAGCAAGTTGCCGAGGACAACACCGACAACCCTGACCTCAGCATTGTCTGGATTGACCCTGATGACTTCCCCCTGGTAAAAAAAATAGATATCCAATGAAACTCCTCCGACTCGGTCACCCGAAACACAACCGTGATGTAATCTGACTGACTAATATTCCCTGCAGCTTCTGCCACACTGGGAGAAAACTTTCGGGATCGACCTGTCCTCCCCTCAGATCGGTGTTGTTGATGCCGATGATGTGAGTAACATTCATCCCTGAACTCTGCAATTCACTCTCACAGCAGGCTGGATTACCAACTAGACAGAATCAGGAAGTGTTTTGTGAAGGCCCCGTCATGTATCTGGTGTAGTTAATAAGTTATAATTGGATTAATTATAGCTTTAATGGGTAAAATGGTCCAATAAAGCATAATTAAAACTGATCTCTGAAGTTATGCGCCAATTCTCATAGGGTCCATAACTAGTTTACAACATTACGTTTTTCAGTGGATATCAAGCCTATATGAGAAATATTCTTAAATAAAACTTTATTTTACCTTTTAATATTCTGCTCAGCTGCTTGGTTGATCACACATTGATTCAATATTTCTCATTGAGGAAGGTGACAGAACCTTGTTATTATATGACCCAGTTTTCAGCATGTATATGCTAAAGAAGAAGGGGCCAAGAATGGAGCCCTGGGGGACACCACGGTTTAAAGGGGGTCCACTGAGGAGGTGGTTTTTTGTTATAATTTCTCACACAAGGACATAATTGAGTTACGTAACTTGATACAAGCAAAAAACATGTGTGACCAAAGAATTTCCCATTTCAGGGTGAATATAGAGTGTCTACATATTAAATTAATAAGTGACCCAAATCAATAAAATATGCAGAGAAATCATTTTCTATGGGTTTTTATTTTTTCCCCCTTGGAGTGGACATTGTAGGGATTCAGACGGATTAATAGTAAATAACTAACATGCAGCAAACATGGAGCAGGAAAATCTCACTATTTACACTTGGATATAAACTGTGGCTCAGCGATTGAAAAATGAAAACCCATGAGCATGCAGACAAGGAGAAGACCGAAACCTGTGACCTCACGTGGGCGGGGCCTCTGCACATTTATCACAGGTGGGGTCCAACTCTGAGTGGATTTCTACCGATTTTGCTTTTGTCAAGCCGGTGCACAATCTTAAACTGTGTGAGCTGAGCTCAGCGTATTTTGCTCCTCCACCCTCTGCAGGCTGACAGCGTGTGGATGGACATGGATGAAGGTGATGATCTGCCATCAGTAGAAGAGCTTGAGGACTGGATCGAGGATGTTCTGTCAGGCGAGATCGATCCTGATAACGATGATGATGATGACGAGGATGATGACGACGACGATGATGATGACGACGATGATGATGACGATGATGACGACGACGACGACGACGACGATGATGATGATGATGACGACGATGATGATGATGACGACGACGATGACGACGATGATGATGACGATGATGACGACGACGACGACGATGATGACGATGACGACGGCGACGACGATGATGATGACGATGATGACGAGGACGACGATGATGATGATTATTAAATCATTTATTCATCATTTACTATCTAAGTTTGAAGAGTCACCATCTTTAACTCCGTCAAGTCATCCTCTTTTGTATCTCGTTCTAATTCTGAACTTGTCAGTCCATTTTAATGTCATATCTTCTCGTCAACCTCCGTCTGCATCTCAGCGAAACAATATTCCACCACTAAGTTGCCCCTCTACACTATTTATTTACTGATGCTTCGTGCAGGAAAGAACCGTCTCGGATCCCATGGTGCCTCTATTCCCACATGTGACATTGTCTGACACAATAAAAAAGAAATTCTCCCTAAACCTTCCCTTCTACTCCTGCTGATTCCTAATTTTACAAAGTACTTGAGGGGTTATAATGTTGTATGCATTATGTCTGAGTCCATCTGTTGCAGTTTGAATGTATTTTATTTGTTTCTTGATGTCCCCAGTATTGAAACATCTGAAGTCCGATCCGATGGGTGTAAAGAATCACCAGACTACTCTGTGAAACCAATGTAACACTGTGCATCATATGGATGTTTTCTACGATGATGAAATATGACGACAGCCATATTCTATTTTTGTAACAAGAGAAATTTATCTAACTGTGAAGTCTTAAATAAATGACAGCTTGGACAGAATCCCCATTACTATAATAGTTTAGTGTCAGTGTGTGAGTTTGTGAGTGTGTATACTAGTGGCTGAAGGATCAGCTGAAACAGATGTGGGAGGGTGAAGGCCAAAATGGTGCCAGTGGAGGTAGGAGCAATAAAGGCGGTGACCCTGAAACTTTAAGAATGGTTCCAGGGGATTCCAGGTTGGGTTTCCATTTAAGGTCTGTGTCCTTTTGCATTTCAAGTAATAATAATAATAATACATTTAATACACTTTTTTTAATCCAAAAGTGGGTCAATTCAGTTCCAAATAGTGCAATTGAATATATACTTTTTGTCCATTAGTATTAGGATGCTTACAAAATAAAGTGTACTTGGATTTATACTTGAATTTATAAGTATACTTATAAAACTGATACTTATTTTGGTCATAAAGCCATTTTGTTCCCACTTTCAACTCAATTCTTTTATTGAACAGTTATTGCAAACATGTGATAAGACTGTACCGTCGACGGCTTCATTTTCTATTCAAAAACTTGCGTTTGTACGACATACTTTTAATCGCAACGGGGTCCTTTTGCACCCTCGTGACGTCATCGCACCTTTAATGTTTGGTGCGCATGCGCCGGAGTGAGACACGCCCCCTCTCTCTGTTAGCCATGTGGCTATCGTTGATAAATAAAAATACATTTTGATTCCAGATTGGTTGTACACGTTTGGAGCGGCGTTGTGCCCGGTTGGAGCAGCCGGGATGTCTGCGGGCGTCGTGAACCTGCAGGCGCAGGTGGAGTCGGTGCTGGACGCGCTGGTCAAAGCGGCCACCGTCGAGTTAACCAAACTGTTCGAGAGCAGGTACGGAGCGACGCTGCAGGATGCGGGCCGCATCGAGAGCTGGCGCAAAAATGACATATCTGAGACTCCGCTCGCCACTTCAACGGGGGACACTAAACGCAGCATCGGGGTGCAGGTGGATGACGACATTTATTCACCGCCGGAGTTTAATGGTATGACTCTCTGGGGCTTTAAATACTCTGACTTCCTGTTTAAGAGCACGGCTGGGCTGCAGGGATCGATGCACGAATTGAGAAAGGCATCAGATCATCCTGCATGCAGTCAGTGCATATCCATTTGTAAGCATTTGTAACTTTAATCCATGCATGTTCATGCATCTGTAGGATTTTTCTCTCCAACTCCACGCAGCCTCGCAATGTCCTGACGGACTAAAGGAATGTGTGCCTCTCGTAAACTCCTCCTCCTCCTCCATCTCTTTTAGATGGTGGTTCTGTGGAGAAGGAGGAGAAGATGAATGGCAGTCTAATTGCCTCAGAAATCCCTCTGGCTGGAGATAATGGCCATGTTGACCCCGAGTGGTCATCCCTGAAGGAACAGGTGAGTTAGAATTGTGCAAGGCTGAGTGAAACAACGTGGACTAAACACTATGTCCAAGTTGTGTTTATATTTTCAATTAACGCAATGTGTTTATCTATTTATTGGTTCATTTGAATCCTCATCAGCTGCCGCCAAGGTAGCAAGCTACTCCTCCTGGTGTCCACACCCAATAAAATATATAAGAAAACGATATAAAACAAGTACAAGTAAGTTTACTTGATATAAAACAAGTAAAATCCAACAGACATCTCAGTGTATTCCGTCGTAGGAGTGACGAATGGGTTAAAGGTGGAGTTGGGACTTCACCAAGAATCGGCTCTGAGCCCCTTCTTGTTTGCTATGGTGGTGGTGACTTTGTGAAAACCTGGTGAGGTGTAGGTGCGCGCTGGAGAAACGAGGAATGAAGGTCCGTCAAAGCAAGACAGAAAACAAGTGTGGGAATCCAACCTGCCTCCTGTTGGAGCGGTGAAGGATGCAGAGAGTGGAGGTGAAATGAATGGTGGAGGTAAATTGCTCAGAGCAATGAGGAGTTTGGAAAAGAGGTGAAGAAGTGATCTAAGGAGGGGTGGAGAAGAGTGTGAGGAGTTATCTGTGACAGAGGGGTAGCAGCAGGAGGATAGTTTAGAGACGGTGGCACTGGCCAAAAGACAGGAGGCAGAGCTGAAGTTGTTGAGATGTTCTCTGGGAATGACATGGATGGACAAGATTACACAGGAGGACATCAGAAGGACAGTCCAGGTTGGACAAAGTGAGAGAGGACAGATGGAGATGGTTAGGACATGTGAGGAGGAGGGATAGTGCATCTATTGGTAGAAGGATGCTGGAGATGGTGGATTCCAGACAAGAGGGAAAGGGGAAGAACACAGAGGGAATATTTGGGATGTTCATAAACTTCAGTGATCAGGTTTGGTCATTTATTCCACACTGTGATGGCTTTAATCATTCCAGATCTACACACTGCATTTGTTCTCGATTTCACTTGGATCTGTTGGTCTCTCACAATTTGCCGCTGCAGGTGTTCCCGGAAAAAAACCCAGAGAGATTTCATGCCAACCCTTCCTCGACTCTGAGCCGCGAGACGCCGCCGTTCGTTCTCTCTGTACTCCACTTAGCAGCCAGTGGAACAAGCAGGACGAGTCTTGCAGCTGTAATCTGAACATATTTGGATAAAGCTTGGTCTCCTTTAATATGTTAAACATTTCTGAGTCATTCAGTGATAGACGAAGATGATCAGCATAGTCAGATGAATTCCTGGCCTTGTATAAAATGCATCTGGCTTTTATTCCATTAAAAGGCTTTGCTGCACACCTGCACATTTTTAATGATGTTGTTGTTTTTTTCTCCATCAGGTCGTGGTTGAGACCGTGGACATGGTGGATCTGAGCTTCTTGGATGAGTCTCCAACTGACGGTGAACCTCAAACAGAAGTTGTTTTGCAAGGTAAGAAAAAGTAGCAGGAGGAAGAGCTGGATTGATTTTGGGGGGGAAGGTCGCGTGTATATATTTCGGACACTAGGGGGAGCTTCATCTCCAAACGTTTTCTGCCATAATTCCTCAACCGTTGGTCCGATTTAGTTCCAATTTGGTGTGTTTGAATCGACTTGATGAGATCTATCTATGTATGTATAAATTAACTCACTACGGGGATCTTGTTCAAGGAAAGCCCAATTCATTTCCAGACATAACTTGACATTTGATTTGAGGAGTTATAATATAATTACATTTTTTCAAACTATGCAGATGTGTAAAAAGTTCAGAGGAAATTCCCAATAAACTATTATAACTAGACATTTGCTCTTTTTCTTCCTACTCTTCTTCCTCTTTCCCCAAAATACTGCAGTATTCAACCTTTTTACATTGTTCAGAAAATTAAATATAAATGATATAGAGATCAAGCGCTCTTTTGAGGCATAACCTTTTCCTTAAAAGGAAATGCATGCTGGGATAGGAAATCCCAGCATGCATTTTTTTCAGTCATATTAAACTTAAAAAGAAGCTTTTATAGAAAAAATACGAATGAATATTGGAAATAATGACTAGAATTGACATACTTTACAGTAAAACTGAAAACTGATTTCAATTTTATTCCATCTCTGCAGGAATGTGGACTGAGAAATTAGACCGTGGACCTACAGATACCTCTCCGACCAAGCAGAAGCTTCTGGTGGTCCCACCGGATACTTGTGACATCATTTCAGGGGGCAAAGTTAAGTTTGTCTGCCCCTTAATCCTCAAACCACAACCTCCAGCTCCCAAACCCGATGCTCCGGAGAAGCCCGTCCAGACAGAGCCCCATCGGGCCTGTGTCAGCACCGCCTACACCCCGTCCCCAAACGATGGAGCCGGGACCCCTGCTCAGGTGGGGGTCTGGGAACGGGTTCGCACGCCCAAGGCGAAGAAGAGTAATCTCCACATGAAACTGAAACTTACCTCTCCAGACAAAAAGCTTGTGCGTCCCTGCACAGTCCAGCTGGTGAACATCCTCACGGTGCCGGAGTCGGAGACGGAGCTTCAGGACGTTGCCGCCAAAGCCCATGATGCTAAGCACGAATCTCTGCCCAAAGACCTCCGCCGGCACCAAGGCCTTCACACCGGCCACCGACTCTGCTGCTTCTCCAGCTCTGGAGACGGCGTCTGGCGGCTTCAGAACGTGGTCACCCACGACCGCGAAGGATACGTCTGCAACATCTGCGAGAAGAGGTTCAAGCGGAGGAAGATTCTCCGGCGGCACGAGCGCTTTCACACCGGGGAGAAGCCGTACGCGTGTTCGGTGTGCTCGAAGACGTTCGCCCTGAGGAAGAGCCTCCGCCGCCACGTGAGGTTCCACACGGGGGAGCGGCCGCACACCTGCGCGCACTGCAACAAATGCTTCCGTCTGCGGGACAATCTGAAGGCGCACCTGAGGTTTCACACGGGGGAGAAGCCTTTCACCTGCAGCTCCTGTGAGAAGACGTTCAGGATCATGAGGAATCTGGAGAAACACGAGTGTGAGAAAAGCCAGCCAGAAAAGATCTTCGTTCCGTCGTTCAGGAAGATCGCCGGCTTGTAGCCGTGGCTGGTTTCCGTGGCGCCGTCAGTGTCTACCTCAGACTGAAAACATTGCTCTTGTAGAAGACAGCCATGGAAGCTCTGATACGAAGAGTTAAAGCTATTAGAGAAACACGTACAACAATCCAGAGAGATTATATTTTACTGACAGGTAAATGGGTGGATGGCATTGTCATGGAAGAGGATTGGGCCTTTATGATGTCAAAATTCATCATAAAGGCATAGAGTTTAAAGTACAAATTCTGAGTTTGAAGTCCAAATTCTGAGATTAGAGTCCGAATTCTGAGTTTAAAGTCAGAATTCTGAGTTTAGTGTCAGAATTCTGAGTTTAAAGTCAGAATTCTGAGTTTAGAGTCAGAATTCTAAGTTTTAAGTCAAAATACTGAGTTCAAAGTCAGAATTCTGAGAGTAAAGACAGAATTTTGAGTTTACAGTCACTCTGTGAATAATATTGGAATTCTGAGTTTAAAGTCAGAATTCTGAGTTTACAGTCACTCTGTGAATAAGATTGGAATTCTGGATTTAAAGTCAGAATTCTGAGAATAAAGTCAGAATTCTGAGAATAAAGACAGAATTCTGAGAATAAAGTCAGAATTCTGAGTTTAGTGTCAGAATTCTGAGTTTAGAGTCAGAATTCTGAGTTCAAAGTCAGAATTCTGAGAGTAAAGACAGAATTCTGAGTTTACAGTCACTCTGTGAATAAGATTGGAATTCTGGGTTTAAAGTTGGAATTCTGAGTTTTGAAGTAAGAATTCTGACTTCAATCTCAGAGTTAGGTTTTCATGGGTTACACAAGTTTAAAATCAGAATTTTGAAATTAAAATAAATGAAGAAGGAAAAAAAATCATGTCACAATATTTGGCTCTAATCTTCTTCCATACATTGTCTTGTTTACTTTTCCTTTGACACTTAAGTTCTACTGATGTTTTTAAATATGTTTTCCTTGTATTTTGTGGACTGTAAGTATGTACCACAGTTTTACAACTACTGTTTAACTTCATACCTGCTGGGAATCGCTCATAATGAAGCATGCTGGGAAGATTATAGCCTTGTCAAAAGCTTCGAACATCCCGATAATGTTTTATTACACACACAAAAGATACGCGAGGCTATCGCACATCTTCCCCTGTTTAACTTTACTGTCTAATAGTTGTGTATCACTACACTGAGAAGGTTTTATTTCTTACATTTTTGTATATCTTTTGTGTTATTTCTTCATGTTTTACTCATTCCAATCAGCCATAACATTCCAACCAATGACAGTTGTAGTGAATAATATTAATGATGGTATTGCAATGGCACCTGCGGTTGGGCGGTCTATATTAGGCAGCAAGGGAATGTTTGTCAGATATGGGGAAAAATGGTTTAGGTGTCGGAAAAGACACAATATAAGCCGGGTGGTTTTAATGTTATGGCTGATAAATTTATGTCAAGATGTATTTGTTTTTTGTTTTTTGCTGTCATGATTAATTAATTAATTTTAGACATCTTAACTAGCCTAAATCTCTAACACCTAATCTTATCTACTTAAGAAGTCTTACGTTAACGTGAAAACACTTTCATACCGTTTTGGAAAAGTTTTTTTTTTATATATATATATATATATATATATATATATATATATAGGTTATTACAGGTGCTCTGCTCTGATAAATGTCTGTATTCATCTTTAAAATTCTGATATTTGATAACTTTTTTTTGTATTAAATGAAGGAGAAAAAAAAATTCAACAGATTCACATTAAATTTGTTGGGAGGATTAGTTTGGGGCTGGAATCGATCCGCTTAAATTCTGGTGTGGTTCTGGATAAAGAGACGGATCCAGGTGTATTTTTTCTTTTAAACATGGCGTATCCTTATCCAATAGATTGAATCGTCGTTTTATAGGGTAAGTCTTATTCCACCTGGTGTATGTCACCAACGTATAGCCGCGACAACAAGGATTCAGGTGGGCTCCTGTGGTTCTGATGAAGTGAAGATGACTTTTGTATGGAGTTAAATTCCTGCCAAAAGTCTGAACACAAACGCAGAAAGATTCGCGAGCAAAGACAATGTGATTTTTCAAAGAAAAAACATGATTGAGAATGAAGGTTGCATGAAAAAGTGAAGTAACTAGTAACTAAAGCTATCAGACAAATGTAGTGGAGTAGAAAGTACCATATTTGTTCAACAAAATGTTCAACAAAAATCAATTAAAACTTCCTCAGATAGAATTTAAAGACAGAACTTGAGTAAATGTACTTAGTTACTATCCGCCGCTAAAAGTCGCTACAATCTCTGAAGAGATTTTATTATCTATTAATCTCTATATGCATAAAAAATATGTACATTTTAAATAACCATGTTCTTATTTCTGAGCCTTTGGAATAATGAGAAGTAAAGTAAAAGTAAAAAAAGTAAAGTAAAGTAAAGTATTTGTGGGTCATGTTACTCTTGAACCCTCTCCTCTTAGGCCACGCCCCCACCCGGAAGTGCGAGTTAAAAGACAGAAGCGCTTTCACTTTAGGAACCGAGTCCCTGGGAGATAGAAGACCGGCGATTCTGAGAACTTTATTGAGCTTTAACTTTGAAGGTAGGACGCATCTTATTGATTCAACTATGATTTGGAGGCAGAGCCCAAAGGTTATTCGTACAACGCAAAGAAACCGGAAGTGCAGGTGAACAGGTGAGTCCCGTCCAAAGTCTGTCCTGTCTGCTCTTCTCAGACTCACTCGCTCGCTCCGAAGGAGAATGGGAGACATCGCAGAGACTCTCGAGGAGATGCTGATGTGCTCGGTGTGCCAGGACATCTTCAGGGATCCTCGGCAGCTGCCCTGCGGACACAGCGTGTGTTTGAGTTGTCTGGAGAACATGATGGATCACTCCTCCAACGTTCTCTTCCGCTGCCCGGACTGCCGGGAGTCCTTCGGGCCGATCGTTGGGGTGAAGAAGAGCTACACACTGACCAACGTCGCCGAGGAGCTGAGGGAAGACAGGAGGCGGAGGGTAATTAGAATCCGTTTGAACATAGCGCTTCATAAATAAATCATCTTAATGTCCTCACCTAGAAAAAAAAGAAGAAGAAATTATTTATTTCTCTATTTTTTTTTGTTTTGGGGCGTTTTTTAGTTAGTAGTTAGTTAGTATTAGTTTATTTAACAAGTTACGTAATTCGGTTTGACTCTGTTTTGGCCGATTTGTGATTGTTTAGGCCCCCAGGGCTCCGTCCTTGGCCCCTTATTCTTTAGCATGCTGCCACTCGGTCATAGCGCTCACATTTGTCAAGAAGAAATAGTGACTCCAAATGTGCTAAACCAAATGCGGCGAAACCTGTTCATAATACGACCCGGTGGAATCACGTATATGCTGAAGTGTAAGGGGCCGAGGATGGAGCCGTGGGGGACACCGGCCGAGGAGGAGGAAGAAAGTCCAACTCGATAAGTGTGATTTTTTTTTTTTTGCATATTAAAGCATTTCAGGACTTACTTAACAGAATAATGTGCCTTGACACAACAACAAAAGAGTCTAATAATTTCGATAGTGTTATTATTCTCTATGAAATTCAGAATTTCATTCATAATAATTTTGTGAGTCCGATTCTGGTTTTACTGTTTGAAGACATTCCTGACCAGACAATATGTCATCTCATGGTAAAGTGAGATCCAAAGAAATGAAAATGCAAAGAAATCATTTTTCCATTGTTTTGTTTTTTTTGTGTGTGATGAAAAATATTCCAGGGTAAAAAGGTGCAAAAAAATGAAGTAACAGATTTGCGAAATAATTCTAAACATTTCACTTCCTTTCCCCTTCCCCTTAATATCTGATTTCTGAGCGCAGAACAAGCTGGCCAGTGTGGGCTGTGACTACTGCCTGGAGACACAAACGCCGGCCTTTAAAACGTGTCTGAGGTGTGAGGTGTCCCTGTGCAAAGAGCACCTCAAGGAGCACCTGGAGATGCCGGTGTTCTCGGGACACCCCTTGGTGAGTCCTCTGGGTGACCTCGCGGAGAGGAAGTGCCCACAGCATGAGGACGAGGTGCTGAGGTACTACTGCAGAGCATCCAGACGCTACATCTGCAACGTGTGCGCCCTGGACAACAAGAAGCACAGCCTGGACACCGAGGCCTCCAACCTCCTGAGGAGGCATCTGACTGTGAGTTTTCACTAAAGCTGCTACACAGTCACGCCCTTTATTGTTAGCCTATGATTCTATCATTAGGTTGATATCATTTATTTACTGCTCTAATTTATTTGTCATTTGTATTTATTTTTGTCTTTGGAGATTGGACTCCTTCCTTCAATTTCCTGCACTTTATTCCTATGATTCAATGCATGTGTATGGATTTTATTCACCTATATACACATACATGTGTATATAGGTGAATAAAATCCTGATCCTTCTGTCTGTCTATCTATCTATTTTGAATATATCTATCTATAGTAAAAGTCAAAAAAGTAGAGATAAAATTCAATATAATAGGCAATTAAAAGGCTAATTCAGTATCATTAATTTTTGTATCAGCAGTTTCATAGAATAATTTCCAATGGAAACTTATTTATAATATGATATAAAAAACAACAACAGCCAGAACACAGCGTGTTTTTCCTTTATAGTAATGATTTTGTGTGTGTGTGTGTGTGTGTGTGTGCGTGCGTGTGTGTATTCATTCACCAGGAGTACCTGGAACTGCGCTTTGAAATGCTCAAGGATCAAATGACAGAATCTACCGCGTCCGTAAAAAAGCTGCAGGGAGACCTCCAACGTGAAGTATGCTGGATCTTCTGCATTCTCTAGATCTTCGTCTGAAGAGCTGCTCTGTTGAGATGTGGCCTGTATTTCCCTCCTGACAGAAACGGGGGGCTGACTCAGCCGTCAACAGCGTGACCGCGGTGCTTCTCTGCCTGTGGTTCATCGTTCTGTATTACGGTGAGGAGATGCCCACGTCTGTCACAACCCATGTTTGGTCATGTGATCAGGCTCCTCACCGCTGGTTTTTATCTCTGCTCCCCACCAGCCTACTGCTACTCTGTGGAAAACCAGACTCTGAAAGAAGCCCTGCAAAAGCAGGAGAGTATCGTGCAGAACATTTTTTCCTCCCTCGTAGGTGAGAAGGCAGGTTTCCTATCTCCACAGCTGCTGCAGGGCGCCGTCTGCAGAAGAAGCACATGATGAGAAATGTTAATATCTGTAAACATCTAATCTAAATGTGGAACAGAAAATGTTTAGAAAATATGCTAATTTACACTGAAGTCAACGGAAGAATGAAAATAAAGGCTTGATGGACAAAAACCACTTCCATCCACGGTAAACGCTTTTCTTTTACGTCCATGGATTTATTTGCTGAATATTCTCACGTAAAAGAATGAGATAATGAGAGAGCTGTTGGCAGAAAGTGGCTGCTTAATTAAAAGAAGCATTTCTCCATCGCCTTCAGACACACGTTAACCACGATAATGGTCGGTGCCGTCCATTTTATCTTACTACTAATATTATTTTGTGAGTTTTTCATGGAAAGTAAGACCTTTAAAAAAAAAACAGAACCCTCTAACTAAGATCACCAAAGGAATGGAGATGAAGTCACAGACTGAAGTATTTCTTGTTATTGATAGATATATATATATTCCCTTTACAGTATATAGGGATGTGTATCTGAAACAACCAACCTTTTATCATTTCATTTTTTTTTGTTTCTGTCTCTGAAATAACTCATTTTAAAATCCTGACACAGAACTCCTGGGGGGTCATCCGAAGGAGAGCCACAAACTACCGGCCACAGAAGGTAAAGTGATCTCAGAAACCCAGCGGTGACTTAAATGTGTTTGTGATGGAGTTGCTGTAACTCAGAACTTTTAACTGCTGGAAAGAACCCGTGCTACTTCACATCGCCTAAAAAGAACAGTGAGCTGATCCTGAACTTAACTTCCACAAATATTCAGAAATGTGAGATTGGAGGCACACAAATTACAATTATTATTATGTTTGGAGAAGCAAAATATAGGTCAGAGTCGTCACAATAATTGACTTTGCCTGGTATCACCAGTAGCTTAAGATGCCTGATAGCAGCCGGCTGTAGATACCTACTGCTCAGACGTCAGAAACAAAACCTGTAGAAGATGAAGTCTTCCTTATTTCCACTTATATGTATGCGACCCCACAAGAGCTGTCCTGTCTCTCAGGTTTTCTGCTGTTGGACGTGGACACAGCTAATCCTCTCCTCGGGGTGTCCGCTGACCTCCGAACAGCAGAGAGGGTAAAAACCGCCATCGCCTATCACAGCAGCATCAACCGCTTCGATGAGGCGCCACAGATCCTGTCCGCCAGTTGCTTCTCCTCTGGTGCCCACTCTTGGGAGGTGGAGGCTGAGGGTGACTGGGACATGGCCGTGTCCTACAGGAGCATCCCGAGGAAGAGCAAGAACAGCAGCACCTTTGGACACAACGAGATGTCCTGGAGCCTGAGGCGAAGAGACGGGGGCGAGCTGTCCGCATACCACGACAGAGAAAAAACGGTTCTGTCCGGAAACCTGCAGAGCGGCCGGATAGCAGTGACGGTCGATATGGAGAAAGGGAACATCGCGTTCTTCTCTGTGGAGTCCGCAGTCACGCTGCTGCACGAGTTCAGGGCTGAGCTGACCGAGCCGGTGTGTCTGGGTTTGGGGCTTCACCGCGTGGATCCACCCAGCAGAGCCTCCATTGTGAAAGTGTCATGAATAAAACAAACTGTCACCATGTTGGTTAGGACTAGCTGCTGGGATTGAGACGCTGAGAACAGACACCTGAATGACAAAACATAAGAATATATTTATATATGGATAGATGATTTGAGCTCCAGTCAAAGGGAAGAATAAGCTCCCTTTGACTGGAGCTTATTGCTGCGTTTATGTACCTGGAATAAAGTATGTGGTAAAGAGTTTCTATACTGGTGTTGGTTTCTGACTACACATCAACAAGAAGCTGGAAGTGGGCTTTCCACTTCGGCGTCTCTGCTCAGCACAGATGATTCCAAATTCCCACAAGAGTTGATGGTTGTCTTTAAGTCTGCTTGTGATGAACTGGCAATTTGTCCAAGGTGTACGGCGTCTGCTGGGATAGGGTCCAGCCCTACCTCCACAACCCTAAAATACGACTGGACAGAAAAGTCCTTCACTAGTGATTGTTGTATTATATGTACTATAAAAACAAACATAAGTTTAATGAACATATTATTGAAAGTAGATACTTTCATCTTCCTTTAATGATTGTGTTTGTTGTTGTGTTCTGTTTATTTTCAGATGAAGGAACTGAAAACCAGTGAACAATGATTCTAAGTCACCGTAAATCTTAGCAGTCACGATTCTAGGAGCGGCAGAATTAAGATACTAAGAATGAAATGGATTTGAGAATTTATTTAGAAAACATTAACCACCTTCGATAGTTGACAATGAGCTTAACAGCATTTTACAAAAGCAGAAAATAGACGCAATATTAAAACCTAGATGGTCACTGTAGAGCAATAGTACAAAAATATGGTGACAAACTGTTTTTTTTTCACTCAGGCTAATGAACATTTCAACTTTAAACGCCACAGCACAATTTTTCAAAGCGGTGAACCACTACGTCACCAACTGGTTTAAAAACCTTGAAACGTTGGACACTCGTTAGCATTTCTCAGGAACACTTTCCCCACTGTTGTAAAAAACTGTTTTAAAAGACTAAGAATACTTTTATGTTGAACAGGACATTCTCACTCGGTACAGATGAACCCCTCATTTTATTCCTGGATGGCTGAAGGATCAGGATTCAGTGCTTTTATCTCAATATTCACAAACCGAGACCGAGACGGCCTCATATTACTGTGTGGCACAAAACCTCCGATGAATGACATTTCTCTTATGCTACAACATTTCCTCAACACGATGTCCTTTTTGGTAACTAATTGAAGTACATAATGTGTTTTCTTTTATTCATTCTCATTGCTCCCCTGAAACGCTTTAGTGCCCCAACAGAGAGGTCCGTCTTCCCACTTTTATCTTTTCTGAGCATTTCTCTAGCTGCCTTCAAGTCCCCTCCTTCCAAACCAAAGTCTCTACACACTGGTTGTGTTTCCGTGCACACCGGTATCCCGTTTTTGATCCTACCTGGCGTTTACGTGGAGCAGAGAGAAATCTTGGTTCCTCATATCTCTGTAAACATGACCGGCACAAGTAACCCGCTTACCGCGTTTATTCAACGTACTGTCGGCAATGGGGTACGAGAGACGGGTAATATTTTGTCCACTTGCTGGACAAAATCCAGGACGCGACCAGGACGATCGAGAGCCAGGACGATCGCGATCATCCTGGATCGCTGGATGAAGAAGGCACAGAGCCATCCCAGTTGGTGGAGGGTCATCATGACGCGTGGCGAGGACGTTTGTGTAAGTGTGAGGCGTCCTGTTACCGACTGTGTGACACAGATGAACCGTTCACCAGATCAGAGGAAGCAAACTCTCTCCCAAACGGGCGGTACCACTGTGTTGTACAAATGAGGCTTTTATGAAGAATATAACTGGATTCTAATCAGTTTGAGGTTCAAAAAGTTTGCGTACGTGTTCTGTTGGGTCGACTGGGCTATGAGTCACTGTAGACATTGTTTGTGTTTCTGCTATATCACTTTGCGCCTGCGCAGTAATCCACAGCTGTATTGGTCCGATGCACCAATACTCAGACTCCTCTGGGATGTTCTCCAGCGGAATATTCAGATTTCTCAAAAAGAGATGAGTTACCCCAGCTAGTGAAATGAGGATATTATGTTTACATGCGCAAATACGGCCGTTAATACCGGGGAAACTGGTGTGCACGTAAACACGGTCACTATGTAAGACGAGCTGACGCACCGACATGGAGTCACTCCTCTGATTTAGCCCCGGTCAACAAAAAAATGTGTTTCTTGTCCTGAACGCCACCGATCACATCTATAATACATGTACAAAACTATGACAACTGACACTGTGGAAAAGAACATCTGAGGTTTCTGTGCTGCAACAGTTTGTCATCCGTGTCTCTTGGTGGACGGTCACGCGATCGGCTGATGGCGGCTCTTTATTTCACTGTACCCATGTTCTCGTTCCTGATCGAGCACCATGCCCTGAATATATCTCTGAAAAACAGAAAAATGTCACGCTCAGAACGGGTCGCTGTTGTTGGGTAGAAACAGAACGTCACCTGCTGCGTGTTTCAAAACCTCCTCATACCTGCAGTGAGTGGCAACGCATTCGTTGCTGCAATATTCCCTGTCCCAGTCGTCGCTCTCCACAGCTGGGTTGTTACAGCCGGACCTCACACACAAGCTGCCCATGTCTGTGGCATCGGCGGACCCGTTCACCTCCATCCGATGCTAAGATAAATAGAAAAGCAGACTTGGATGAGCATCATCGATTATGGTAGAGTCACCGCCCTGCTGCCCTGTTGGTAGAGCGTTCTTTTTTTATCGTTCCATTATGTCATTGCTCCATTGTCCAACCTGAAAAGTAAGTTTTGTGTTTACACGGTTTTAAAATCTGATTTGCAAATGTGTGCTCGTATGAGGGGTTCTGGTCATTTTGAGAGTGTACTAGTATTTTTGCATTAATGTGGTAAAAATGAAAGGGTTGCACTTAGCTATCTAAAAACACATTTTATTTATTTTATAAGTATAGTTATCACTAATGGATGATAAATAGTATGTTAGGGTTGATTTTGGGAAAGGTCAGGTGCATTTTTTCCCAACACTAGGGGGCGCTGTATCTCTATCTTTAGGGGTCCGGGCCACAATTTCTCAACAGTTTGTTCAATTTAGTCCAAACTTGGTGCATATGAATAGACTATAGGGAATCTTCTCACGTCAGATTTTACTGTAATAGTTCACATTTTATTCCCATGGGGGAGCTTTTTTAAAATATTTTTTACAAAAAAAAAAGGTTTTTTGGACATAACATCACATTTAATTTGAGGAAATCATTCATGGGGATTGCTTGTACAACGCAGGGGATTTGGGGGATTCTAAGGAATATACCCTTGCTGTCGGGGACGACAGGGTGGATAGAGACTTTATTAATCCCCAAAAAGGAAATTCAGTTGTTACAGCAGCTCCAACAAACAGACATTCTGAAAGTGACACCGCCTAAGACATACTATGCAATAGGAAATATTATAAACATGTATAGATAAATAGATACATACTTAGGAAATACATAGACACACAAATATAAATACAAGTTCATATATAAATAAAAACATTTTAGAAACATAGAAAATACACATTTACATTTAAATACAAGAATAAAGTCCAGTCAAATATAAAGAAAAGAGGATAAAGAGTTTGATCTACAAAATGTATTAATATAAATTTAACAACATAAGGCCAAGAGTACAATGAGGGTTGAATAAATTGGCATCCAACTATAGTTACTGCAGAGCCTCTTGATTTTCTAACGCTGACAGACTTACAGCTGTGCCTTATTCTGTGTAATAATAACCCTATAAGATATTCTATTAAATAGATGACAAACTCTTCATTAAATCAAGTGAGATTCAGTGACGGGAAACAAACAGAATATATATATAATGATGTCCAGTGTTTACGGACACTCCTGTAGCCGTAAGTAGTAGAGGTATAATGTAACGTCCTCTGACTTTGGAAGCAGAAAGGGGGGGGAAAAAACTTTTTTTAATTCCAGAAAGTGAAGATTCTACGTTTGTATGACAGCAACTTGACACTGTCAGCTGATGAGCTATTGTCCGCATTTGACGAAATGAAATGTCCGAGGCTTAGTCAAACTATCCTTCAAACTAAGCGGAGTTATTTTGAGTGTCTCACAAAAAAACAAATGAAGATTAAGAAGAGTACTTACGTCTTCTGAAGGCAGAACTTCTGTAACTTCATCCTCGTCCGTGTTGCCTGGAGTGTCCCCATCGTTCACCAGCTGTACTGCCACGACGGCTGCAGAACTGGCTGCTGTAGTCAAAGTACCCGACACCTCCACAGTGTTAGGTACAATAATGGGCAAGGTGTCTTTGCTCTGCAAGGAGGCAGGAACTATCTTTATCTGGAGTGGAGGTGGGGGTGTACTCGTGACGGACACAGGGAGACCCGACATTGTACTTCCCTCGCGGGGCTTGGCTTGTAGGGGTGGAGGTGCTGGTGCCATCTGTTGGAGCCGTGGCGGAGGTGGAGCGTTCTGCATCTGCTGCAGAGGAGGGGGCTGACGCGAGGCGCCGGCTACTAGCAACGCAGGCTGCAGAGCACGGACCCCTCCAGGCAACAGAGTCACCACCGGGCCCCCGGCTTGCAACATATGCTTTGGAATGATGATCTTAGTGATGGTCTGGGTCGGTGGTGGTGCTGCAGCCGTTACTACAGCACCGGTTTTATTTGCCCCGGTACGGGAACGGGTGGCCATCTCTGGGACGTCCAGGATGATGTTGGAGACACAAATATTGGTAATAGTGTTCTCCTCCAGGCTGCTGTTCGCTGGGCGGAGGGACTGGCTATCAGCAGAGGAAATGACTGCAGGAGCCAGGTTGACCACCGGTGGAGGTGGTGATGGGGCGATCTCCATCTCTTCACTGGCAGGCTGAAGATAAATAAAGGATAGAAAATTAGAAAAGGAGAATACAATCTGACACATAAATCAACTGGGAACCAGAGACAAACTTTGTTTTACCTGTGAGAGCTGGCTGGCTTTATACGCTGCCAGTGCTTTTAAATACTCCCTTTTGGCCATTTCTGTCTTTCTCCTATACACCTAGTGGGGACAAAACAGGTTCCATTTTTTTTTTAAATAATTATCTTTTGACTCAACACAACCAAAGGTAATAATTTTTCTTCCCAAAAACTGGCAGGAGATATTAAAACATTGTATGTTTCACTACCTGTTTTTGTTCCTCAGCGAGGCTGTCCCACATAGAGGCCACAATCTTTGAAACCTCCCCAAAAGAAGCATTGGGGTTCTGTCCCTTAATGGCTGCCTGGGTGTCTCTGAAGAACAGAGCATATGCTGAAACCGGCTTCTGTGGTTCATTTGGGTCTTTCTTCTTCCTTTCTTTCTTAGGACCCATCGCCCCAGTCACTGCGGCCAGTGTGGCCGGCTTTCCCCCACCCCTCCTGGCAGTAGCCAAGGACACCGGCAAAGTAGAATGTGAAAGGGAGGACAAGTGGGAGAGGGCAGAGGAAGAGGAGAGCGAAATAGGGGAGTCCACCAGCACACTCCTCTGGATGGGAAGAGGGGAAGTGGAAGAAAGGGTGAAAGACACATTAGCCACAAGATTTAAGGTAGAAACAGTATGAGAACAAATACCGCTGCAAATGCCAGTGTGATTAAAACTCAGGAATCAAGAAAAAGTTCCTAGACCCGGCCACAACAAAGGGTAATAATTAAGATGCACACTGTCCTTGCTCTGGTTTTATTAGACATATTAAAGACATAAATAGGTGCCTAACTCAAACTCCATGAAATCTACAATTATTTAATACTGTAATCCATGACAGTAAACACTGTTCAAGACCTCCACAGGTGTAAACCATTACCTTGAAGTCATCCATGTCCTCATCTTGCAGGGACCCAGCTGGTGATGGTGTTGCAGACAGCGGCAGCTCAGGTGTCTCGGAAGGATGCCTGATGTTTTCACCTGCCAGACCCATTGCCAGCTCAGACTGGTTAATAGTGGACAGGTGACTGCTTCCCAATAGACCATGTCCAATGTCACCAAGCTGGACATCAATAGTCATGGGGGATGAACTGCTGAAATGTGAACCACCTGAATTTCCAAGTTCCTGCAGAAGGATTACAAAATAAAGTTACAAACAGCTTTTAAATTATATGATCATTAAGACCTACTCCTTATGAGGGTCCAAAAGTGGAGCACTCACCAATGCAGAAGAGCTCAGCAGGCCGCCACCTCCAGCTTGGACCATTGGTCCAAGGTGCAGCTGCTCCAGGCCCTGAGACCCAGCATTCACAAAGGTGGACGCAAAGGAAGGGTCATTGGCTGCGACCACCAAGTTGCTAACGAGGCTACGGGATCCGGAAGGTCTCCCTGTGCCATCTGAACCATCGGACAACTCAAAATGTGACACTGCATCGGTGATGCTCAGAGTTGGGTCTGTATCAAGCGAGATGGGGGGGATCTCAAACACCTCATCGCCGAGGCTGGGAGTATGGAATGTTTGCTACGTATGGATGAAAAGAAGGTGTAATGGGTCAGTCAACAATAAACTGAAACACAAATAGAATGAAGATTTGAAGTTGATACCCTGCAAACACTTTGTGAATGAATTAACTCACCTCAGCGGACAAGAAAGGGTGTCCTGCTCCACTAATAGTGAGATAACTGTCGCTGCCCTCTGGGAACTGGAAAGAAATTTTTATAATTTAACTAGTGTACAACTTGTGTATTCATCATAGCTTTCATTCCATATTAAATACCGGTAAATATGAACTTACTTTATTTTCCTCCGAGTATCCAACATAATCCTGGGTGTCCAAAAACTCCGAATCAACATTTTGAGGACAACCATCCGACAGGTCAGAGTAAAAATTTAGGTCCATTATGAAATTTACTCAAACTATCTTTGACTTTGTATACTACGTACAAAATGTAAATGTCTTATTTTCCTATCCATTTAGGTGAAATAGTCCAACATTTCCGAAAGCTGCTAGCTAGTAGCTAGCTAGCGAAGCTTCGGTTAGCAAGTCGAGGTGATGATGCTAAGCCAAGTAAGCTTGGAAACCATAGAAGGAAGTGGGAAATTAGTATATTTAATAATAATAAAGGCCCAAAAATAGGGTTAGGGTTAGACCAAATATTACGTTTAAGCTCCCCAGAGTTCAGAGGAGGTGAATGTTCGCCCAACTCTGACCGATGAACACCCCCATTTAGACGCTAACACCATGCAAGAAACAGAGGGGCGATTATTATTCATTGACTGTGAAAGCAGGAACCGTCCACACCGAGACCCAATCACAGTTCCCATTTCTAAACTCAACCAATCGAGGTTGAGTATGGTTACTTTAGTAGCCAATCGGAAGCTAGCTAGAGTCACAAGCGAAGCCAATCAGAAGCAGACTAGCGGCACAAGGTTAGCCAATCTGAAACAGACTACAAAATGGAGGAAGTCGCCGCTGTTCTATTTCAAACCGTTGGAAATTTTGTATTTTTCACTTGAAATACAGTGCAATACCTCTGAACGGTGAACCCAAACAGGATACTTAAGAAATACCATGGTAGCATTTTCAGTGAACTAATATACAATCAATTTTATTTACTCAACGTTTAGCCAATTCAATAATAAATACACATTTATTTATTTTTTTAAATCTAAAATGAGATAACAGCAACCACACGTTTGGCTTTATCTTCATATATTTAATTTGGAGAAATTGGAACACCCGTTAATCTGCTTTTTTTTCCCGTGCACAAATCAAATCCAGTGAAAGCAAAAGTGTTCCTCACTCCAATTACAAACGAAAACTAATACATTCAAAACTCCCCAGATTCCCAAATACATTAATATGTGAGACAAGTACCAGATAATAAACTACTCGGTCATTTTTAGTTGAACATCAGTTGATATAGTAAGAGTGTCTGAAGTCAATCAACACATGTTTTTTTGTCAATAAAACTAATCAACTCAATTATTTACAAACAGGTTCTTATAAATATGTTGTTCTCCAGACGTGACAATTAAATGACATAACAGGAAAATCAAGTCCTTAAAAACTGGTGAGTTAAAAAAAAAAAAAAAAAAAAAAATCAAGGCTTGGCTGCTGAAGCTGAAAGGAAACCTAAATCATTCTACCGAATGACTGCAGGAGATACTGGAAGCATGAGTTTTAAGTGAAAGGATTTGTGGTTTTGCATAGGTGTCTCTTTCCTCACCGAGCTTTGATTCCTTCTTCATCCTCAGTAGACACCCTCCAGCATTCAGGAGAGGGTGGAGTCGAGCTGGGGTGTGAGGCTGGAGCATCACATGGAGAGCTCAGAGGTTTTTGTTCAGGTTGAACAGGAAACGGTATTTAAGGTCAACTGTGCACTGTGTGTGCATTCCTTCACAACCCTATCTGTCATACTTGAATAGATGATCTGAAAAATATTTTACTTTAAATGTATTAATTATTTTTTTTGATTGATGTTTTTTTTTTTTTAAAAGATTGTCACACCTATTAAAATTTACTCTGAAAGTGAGTTTGAATAAATCTCTTCGCAGTATCTTGAGTTGCTTCCTTTTCTTGTTATGGTTTTTAACCTGACAGCCTAAAAGAATCAAAAAAAGTCAGATGGATACTGAAACATTATTTTGGTTTGGTATATAATTTGACCAGAGCCAGATGTAAAATGATTTTGATTTCCTTTGACCTTCAAATCAAAAATTCAATGCATTTTGGCAATCAATTCATTAGATTGAAGCAATATCACTAAGTTTATTCTGCTCCTCTTTGTTAGTTCTGTTTTACAGTAACCTCCAGAATTATTGCCACACTTTGAAAAATGACATCTTTGTCAATACCCATGATTAATTCATATTATTCACAAAAAGCTCACCTGTCACTCAAGTAACATGATAAAAAAACACTTCAATTCTTAATATAAAACAAATGTTTTTCTCTAAAACATGCATTTTGGATTGACCCTTTTTTGGATTGACCCATTGTTTATCTCTTCTCTGAACAAATAACGTCTTCATGTCAAACAAGGTTTACATTTTGTACTTATGTCGTTCCTGGCATGCAGGTCTACGTTTATGTTGTTACTTTGTTTTTTTTTTAAATTACACGCATCGGTCAAGATCTGGGGAATTTGGAACCCAAGTCAACACCTGTTGTATCTCTGAATCAATTTTACGCTGTGGCGGGGAGCATAATCCTGTTATAAGAGGCTACGTCATCAGGGAATACCATTTCCCTGATGACGTAGCCTCTGCAGCAGTGTAAGGTAGGTGGCACGCGTCAGAGTATCATCTACGAGGACATAATGGCAGAGCCGTGGGCTTCCCACCACAACATTCGCCAAAGTATCACATTGCAGCCAATTGCTTGCCTTCTTCCCATAATGCATCCTGGTTACATTTCTTCACCAGCTAAGCAATTGCAATATGCAGTGGAACAGGGGTCAGCATGGATAGATCATTCTGTGGCTACGCTGCCCCATACTCATCAAGCTGTGATGCAATATGTTCTGACGGCTTCCCATCAGACCCGGCATTTACATTTTATGTTTGAATCTTCCTTTTATATAAATATATATAGTCTTTAATATGTCTTATTACATAGTAGGTCTTGCACTTTACCACCTTTCAAATGTATTTTAGTTGAAGCTGCTGTAATGACAGACTTGCCCCTTTGTGGATAAATGAAGTCACTTTAAGTATTTATTTTCTCCATCTTCCCGTCTTTCAACACATCAATTTCAAGGAAATCATCAAGAAGATTTAAACAGAACCGATCTTCTGTGCAAAAACCAAAGCAGCTGGCCGTTTCGGCTGGATGGAGGTCATAATAAGACACGCAGACGTCCGTTCACTGTAGACTGCTGTTATTCATTTCACAGATACACTCAGATCATAAAACAAGAATAGTAACTCATTGCTGTCATCTTGTAGTACATAACTGACCAGCTCTACATTGTACAATAAACCCATCCTTCTACCACTGCTTTAATTACTAATATGCCACTGTCCCTCTCCCGCCCCTTTTGTCCCCTACCCCGCCCATTAGAGTGAAAACAATAACAGTACATCCACGCACTGGACCCCCGTTTAGTTCAAGGGATCGTCTGGACACGGGACATATGACCGAAACGAAAGGGGGGTGGTCTGGATCCAGGCTGTGTTCGGCACACATGTCCAGTTTCATGTTATGCTAGAGGAGCAGCATTGAGGCTCGTGGATAAGAAAATGGTTTCTGTACAGCAGGGGTCCCCACTTTGGTCATGGCTGGGAATGTGATGGGAGAGAAGAGGTTCTGGAGGACGGGGGAGGAGGAGGAGGAGGCGAGTCGTGAAGTAAGAAAGTTCGTCTTTTTTGCCCTTTTTGTGTGAGAGGACGATCGAGGCGACAAAGATGAAGCACGCCAGAGATGAAAAGGAAAACCGATGGGTGCAAACCTGCTCCTTTCATGGGAGAAAGAAAAAAAAAAGTCACTATATAAAATAAATGAATAAAAGTCTCAACAAAAACATTCATCCACAGTTTGATACGTAACGTAGTAAAAATAAATGAGGAGGAATAACATGATTCTTCGTTGAGAGGGGGACTGAGTCTGATGTGTTCAGAGAGTGAGGTCCAGTCAATCCTCTGAGCTCGAGGAGGAGTCGGAGTCCTTCTGTGCTATGATGACATCGTCCAATAGCGCCTCTTGATCCGAGCTGTCATAGTCCCCTTGGGACAGGCTGTCGCCGCCCCCCATTTTAACGTCAAAGTCTGGACTGGTGAGGAAGTGATGGGAGGCCTCCAGTTCCTCCTCATCCATCATGTAGGCTCCGTCTGACACCAGGGTCTCCTCTTCAACTCTGTCCAGGTGGGGGTCTTCGGGGAGGGGAACCGGTACGTGGTGGTGGTGATGGTGGTGGTGGTGATGGCGGCGTCGGCTTTTCTTCGGAATCGCCGAGTGGTCGGTCAGCAGACGGTGGAAGAGGGTCTCGGGCAGGAAGCCCTGTGGAAGCAATACAAATAATGAGGAAGTCCGACTCAGAAAATAATAAAGGAGGATGTGATGTGAATAATAATTCCAAATCTCCAGTACGTACAGACTTCCGAACAGTTTCAGACCAATCAGGTGCTACGGCGTTTTCAGGATTCTCCTCTAGATATTCTCTCAGGTCCTGCAGCATCGGACTGAAAGAGGCTCCAACCTGAAGAGGACAAACATTCGGATGTCTGTTAGCCAGATAAATCACCGCCGACCAATCATGTGCACGATTGCCCTTGGCCTCATGCGTCACCTTCTTTCCTGTCCTGATGTTGATGACTTTGACCTTCTCGCTGCCTGTCAGGGCTTTATCCGCCCTCCTCCTCCTCTTCCTCTTGCTCCGGTTCACAAGAAGCTGAGGATAGAGAAAAACGTTTTGTCGTGAAGCAGAAACCTGGTTGGACAACTGGCGTCCTCATGAACCTGAGACCAGGACTGTATTATGAACATGTCATGCATGTACCTCCAGCATGTCTCCCTCCACCTCATATTCTGGATTCTCCTTCAACCAGGTGGGAGGGTCTCTGCGCCGAGGAGTACGTTCTAGTGGATCTAGTCCATCTGGGTCAGAGAACTAAAAGACACACAAGAAATATTTACCAAACCAATTATAGTTGTTTTTTTTTGTTTTTGTTTTTTTGTTTTTTTACATACGACTCCTTGGGAGTTTTAGTCAGACATGATGAACTTACCTCTTGGTCTTTGCGTTTTTTGCGACTGCTCTCTCCTGCAGAACCGTTGGGCATCAACGCCTGCTTAGAGAAGGTCAGCTTCAGCCCCTCCTCCTGAAAGGGAGAGAAAAAAAGTCCTTTAAGTCATTTTAAGAGACACTGCAGATCTATACTGGTTAAATGATTATTTCATTCAGAAAATAAAACAAAGAGAAAGTCCGTTTTAGAAACAACATTTGTTCGGCTGATGTATTCTCACCTTGAGGAGCTTGACAGTGAACTCTCCATCGTCTCCCTCTGAACCCAGCAGTGGGACACCGGGCATTGCGCTGGGCTTCCGGATCACCCTTGTGTAGGACATCTCGTCTCCCGTCAGCTCTGAGCTCGGGTTGAAGTGAGTCTCAGACACGTAGCGCCGGCCGGACGGCCACTGACCGGTCATCACCAGCGTACACAAATTATCCAGACGGTTGATCAAAACGCGGTCCTGAGAAAAAGAGGAAGATCCATGAATCACTCGTGCACAACCCCAAAAAAACCCATGTGGTTTGTTCCGTAGCGAGCGGTACATGACTTACCTTGGGCCAGTCCACTCTGAGTGGATCAGGAGGAGGAAGGCCATCCTGGGACGGAGTCATGGAAAGTAAACTATTATCTTCATCCACGTCACACAGCTTCATGCCTGCTAATAGATGGAAAACAAAATAACTTTTGTTGCATTTATTCTTGCAGGAATCATTTTCCACTTAAGCTATTGGCTTACCTCGATCCCCCTCTTCCTCACTTTCTCCACTGTCGTCACTGCTGCCCGATCGCTCAGACGACGACGAGCCCGAATCAGAATCAGAATCAGAATCTGACCCTTCTTCTCCCTTTCTTCCGCCCCCTGATTTCCCTCTACTCCTCTTCAAGTCCCAGGCCTGCCCTCCTGACTTGCTTTCATGGTGACTCAAAGGCGTACTCTGCAGGTCGGCACTGATCTGACCTCCAAGCAGTCGGACGTCCTCCTCCCCAGACTCCGCCTTCAGCCCTAGCACATCCTCTTCAGTCTTTGGCTGGGAGAAGGGCATGATGGGTGGTGCCGGAGCTGGAGGTGGAGGGGGTCGGGACTGCTGGTTCAAGATGAATTCGTCCCGAGCCTGATAGAAGGTGAACTGTGGGTCTGAGTAGATGGAGAGCTCAGTGCGGCTGACGCCATGTAGTGCAGCGCCCAGCATCAGCTGCCGATCGTGGTCCAGTAATTTCCACCACGCAGGCAGCTCCGAGCTGGATGGAGCCAGTAGCAGGTGGTCCTCTAAGGAGGGGCTGGGAAGGACTCGCTCACGAAGGCGACGCAGGAGGCTGATGCGGTACAGGGTGCGGGAAGCACGCTCTTCAGTGATGGGGGCCACAGTCTGAGAAAGCTCTGATGGATCTGAGCAGGAAGAGTGAAGAGAGACTTTTACTCCAACTGTAAACTCAACACACTCTACTTTCATCACGTAAGGAAAGTTACTACGAAAGAAGGTTTTAGCGACGGTTACCTTCACTGCGGCCTGGGCGCAGGTGGCAAACTCTCCGGCACATGGCAACAAAACAGCGGAAGTATCGACTGAGGCTCTCGTCTGTTTTTTTATCCAGACGAGCGAAGGTACGGAAGCGGTTCCAGTCAAACTCGTAGTCTCCACCCTCAGCGAGGCTTGACTCCTTTTTTATCTTTTCCACGCCAAAAGTGGATACAACACGATAGAAGTCGCATTCTTCCCTACGTGTCCACCTGTGAGAAAGACAGAAGCAGAGTGGAGTGATGCACGAGAAGACAAACACGGAATATTTGCGATATTATCAATTTCAGAGCTTCTGACCTCTAGCAGTCCTTTTTACTCTTCATGTTTTTTAAAGGTTTGCCTATGAGGTTATATTTGAGTCTGGCTTGTTTGTCTATCAACAGAGTTACGAAACAACTATAGACCCAATTTTCACGAAAAGTTGTGGAAAATTAAACGGCGAAAAAAATTCATTTTCAGTGACTATGCTTTAAGCATGGATTGGCCACACCCCCCTGGCTAAAGAGAGCAGCAGCGGCCGAGTAAGCGAGACAATGAATGAAGAGAGGGAAGTGTGATGAGAACAAAAAGAAGCATGTCAGGGACATAAAATTATTTCCAGATTTTTCACATCTCCACATCGATGTGAAACCCTCAACAACTTTTTATACTTCTATTGCACAAACCAACGAGAGGCCGACTGCCCCTCCTACCGAGAGTCAATCAGGCCGACCCCCGCACGTCTCCAGCCCCTCATCAACAAACTGCTAGTGAGTCAATCCCAACCAAAACACAGTGAGAAGTATGGCTGCAACGAATAACC
Organism: Lophius americanus; assembly: GCA_037951165.1. Lineage (NCBI taxonomy): Eukaryota > Metazoa > Chordata > Actinopteri > Lophiiformes > Lophiidae > Lophius > Lophius americanus. The sequence goes on along the minus strand of JBBDHG010000210.1, from coordinate 1,548,777 downwards.
GACGTAATGAACAATAATCGATTAAGAAATTAGTTGTTGACGAATTTAATAGTCGGCTAGTCGGTGACGTCATCAGACACTGCCTCCGACACCGCGGAATACGAAGGAAGTAAACATCGGCGCCATGGCAACGCCATTGCGACAGAAAAAGTCCAAGACGTGGGAGCATTTCTCCCAAAATACAGCCAAAAAATGTTGTAAACAGAAACATTTGCAAAGCTGATCTTTCCTGGCGTGGAGCACGTCTGTAATGCTCAGAAAGGCTCATTTGAAGCGGAGGCACGCTGGATCTGCAGAGGATGAAGAGTCGTCTCTCTAAGCTAGTTTGCTAGCCAGCTAGCTCCATGTTAAAAGGACATGTACTTAACGCTTCTGTTGGGTTTAACAACAAACACTTTACACTTTAAATCGCTCACAGAGACGTTTTCACATTACTGCTGTGAAAAAAGTGTGTTGCTGCCTGCCGAGTGTAACACCTCTGCATGTGTTCATGTCCAATGTGGGCTGCATCCAACTTGTAAACGATTTAGCCTAATATAGTTGTTGACTGCAGAAAGCACAAAACACTCACTGTTTTCTTTTGTGCCCTTGTTTATTTTCCTAAATGTACATGGATGTTTGATTTGATTCCAGAGAAACTGCTGTATTTTGTAGATATATCTTTTTATATTATTTATTTATACATTTTCTTTACCTTTCGTATCAGCAGTGATGTGATGCAACATGACAAGGACTAAATCACAGTTCAGCAAACACACTCTTGGTATAGCAACCTGTTTTGTTTAATAGTCTGTTATAAAAGCAGTAAAGTTTAATTGGAGACATTTGTGCCGAAGAATTTATCGGCAAAATTCTTCTTCGATTTATTTTCTTTGTTAGTTTGCATTTGCCTAAAAAAACCTAAAGCTAGATTCAAACGCTGATAGAAAAAATAAGGGCCATTTAGTGATTGTGTATTTCACTTTATTTTTTACTTAACCTTTATTTAACAAGGAGAAAAAAAAAATTATCCGATTAATCGATTAGTCGGTTGATTTTTGAAAAGATTAATGTATAATCAAAGTAGTCGTTAGTTGCAGCTGTAGCGAGAAGCAGAGTATATTTGAAGTGGCGTTAATTATTCTTACAATAACCACTGAGTGCAGTTATCCACTAGTCCACACAGGATCCTATAATTGCTGATGTAGGAGAGCAAAAACCCGAATTATCCCTGAAAACATACTAAGTTGGCTAATGCTAAATTTAGATCCTCGCTATGATTGTCGCTTGATTTAAATTATTTCCAGCATTCCTAGGAGAAAGTTGGTTCATCATGAATCATCAGACAATTCATTTGTAATGATTAGTTAAGTGATTTAAGTTTAATTTAACATCAGTGTTTTGAGAGAGAGGGACAGTGGTGAAGTTTTAACAGCAGGTAAAGGGACAGTATGTCAGAGGTGTTCAGTACTTCCTGGGTGATTGAGGGACTGAGATGTGATGTTGATGCTTCAGTGATACACGACCAGTTTTTGATGCAGCGCTCACTGATATTTTCAACGAGTGCTGCATCAACAGCGAAGGCCTTGGATTGGTACAACATGTATTTGCTGAAACGTACAAAGATTTTAAAAATCTGCGTACCTCTGCTGGCGCTCTTGCCGTGCAATCTCCTTCAACTTGCTGGCTTGTTCACATCGCCGTCGCCTGCGGTCGCCCTTTGCCTCTGCTTCGATCTTCAGCTGCTCCTGCCTGTAGCTGCGTTGGTAAGCCGTGATCAGCCGCCGCAAACGCGCCGTGAGCGATGAGCTGGAGGGCCAGTCGCACGCACTACTCTGGCTAGATGAGCTTTCTGTGACTGTCGGCACAGGTTTGTCCTCTACAGTAATTTCATCGTCCACGTTCATGGAGTCCGGCTGGAGGAAAAGGTCAAACAAAGGCTCCCTAAATTATTTATTGTACTGCAAAGCATGGACTCTTTTTTACAAGTCTTAAAATGAAGAATCTCTTCATTTGTGATGGCTCGTTTTCATACCTCCTCAAAAAGATCTTTGGCGTGTCTTGATGCTGGCTTGAACTCTGGGTCCTCTGAGTATTTATCAAAGTCGGCACTGTAAAAAATAAAAAATAGAGTTATGTTATGTTTAATCATTATTTAGACCGTGACCATTCCATTCAAGTTGTAATAACAGATGGAAACTTTGGAAGAGATACATTTGAAATCGTCTAGAATGATATCATGTCCACTTAACTTAAACTCTGCCAGAAATCTAAATCTGAATAGTTATTAATTGGCACTGTTTGCCAGGAAGACTCACTCGTCTCCCAGCTCTGGGTCACCGGTATGCTGCTCAGCATCAATAGCCTTGTCGTCTGGTCGGCCAGCCCTCTCCAGGAAACAGAGGCAGGGATCCGCCCGCATGGTGGTGTACATCTCGTAACCTGGTAACGAAGATGGAGCAAAAGTTGTTACATGAAAAAGAAAGGCTCAAAGTAAAGAGTTTCAGATCTGAGGAAACTGGAGTCGCCCAGCACTTGTTAAAAATATTGATGACCTCTACAGAACTAGAAACATGTTTTTCACTTGAAGCCATAACAAATCTTCATCCTGTTCAATCAAAGAGAAAACCCACCGTGTTTATATACGCCGGCAAGCAGAGAGCGGTCGGCGTCGGAATCCCACCATCCTGCGGGAACCTCCTGCTGCTCCATCTCAGGCATCCATATGTCAACGTCCCTTTAAAAAAAACAATAGCAACCTTTAATCACGTTCAAATTTGTGAAATGTTCTTATTTGACCAGTTTGTGTGCATGTGGCATTATTCACGGCGGGCAGTATTAGATACCTGATGTCAGCCCCTTTCAGCACAGACTCAGTGTGTTCGCCAATCACCTCCTGCTTCAGGTAGTAGAGCATACGCACCCTCAGCAACACTCTGAGGGAGGACGGCAGAGGTTTCAGAACTCAACACGTTGGCAAACACACAGCGTGACACAGCTGATTGGGCTTCACTTACTTGTTGCACTGGTGCTTGAGGTGTTTGCGGTAGCTGTCGTCCAGGAGCAAAGTGTCGGGGTTGTACTTTCGGATCCACTCCACCTTCTGAACGTCAAAGGTGCTCTGGGTCTTTACCCTCTTTCCCTTCCGGCCTCTCGGGACAGGGATGGACAGACCTAGGCAGAGGGCGGGGGTGATGATGGTATTTCAACAGCCGGCATAAAATACAGGAAGGTTTTACATCGCGCACAAGCACTGACTTTATGGGAGCACAAACGGATAATTACAATTCGTTGTCTTAGAATAAGCAAACTAGGATAATATGACATGCATTAGTAATCCAAGTGCATAGATTTGTATACCACAAAAGAATTCTCTGAACTGCAAATTTGCTTGTACTCCTATCAGGACGTTGCCGCGTTATTTACTAAGAGACAGCAGCATTTATGTTTTTATCTTTTCAGAGTCCCGGTCGGGGACAGAGATTCTGCGTCACAAATTTCAGTCAGATCAAGTGGATCAATAAGTCTGTCTGACTAGATTGACATATTTACAGACATCCCTAGTGTCACACAAACTGTGCGTACAGCTCCTTTTCCCATTCTTTTCAGACTTGAAGGTGCTACAGTGCTTCTGAGAGACCTCAATTGCGTCTCCCCTGCATCAGTAAGGTTTTATTTCCTTTAATTCTGTTTTTATTTGTAGGCACACAGCTTTTCCCCATGCAAATCACCCATTCTCTCGCTCTCTCTTGCCATGGCTTTCGTTTTGTGCTGCCCTGAGTCTGGTGATCTAACACATGTGTATTTGTCCGTTATGGGATTAAAAAGAGTTCCTACCAGAGTGGTTTAGTAGTGTTTGGGGTTCACGCCCGTTCTCGGGCGGTGTGATGAGCTCCCAGATGAAACTCTTGATGTTCTCATCTCCACGGTAGTGGAGCAGACAGAAGACAAGGATGACGCGGCAGATGGTCTCCACATCGCGCTCACTCAGACGACGCTTGCATCGGGCATGTGACAAAATGTCCCTCCAGCGACCCCAACTGGAGAAGAAGGAGACCGATAATAGTAAAGGAATAGTATCTGAAAAAGTTTGCATATAAATCTATTACGGAAGTTTACATACCCATAGACAAGAAGGTGTTTCTCCACCCTAAAACAGTCCGTGCGTCCATAACCTCCTCCACTGTGGCGGTCGGCGCGCCGGGAAGCCCGAGAATGTCTCGAATTGGCAGGTGGATACTCGTCATCGCTGTCCAGATCTGATAAGTCTCCACCTTCACCGCGTAAACTGGAGTACTGACGGGTCTGCTTGCGGACTCTGGGAGTGTCGATGACGAGGGTGTTCTGTGGGCAGAGATTTTACTTCCAGTCAACTTCATATTACACTGAACTACAGATAAGATTACCGGCAATAACCAATACAAATGGATAATACACTTGCAATAAACTGGAGAATATACCATGATGAAGAAGAATACAACTATATAATATACTGTACTTGAAAATGAATACAACTAAATAGCATACTGTTAATAAACAAGAATTCAACTAAACAATATGCTGGTAATAAACCACCACAATATGACGACCAGCATCCTGAACCTTAGAGGACATTTCCAAAACTCCTTACACTTACCTTTCTATTAATGGTGTCCATGTCTATGTCGGCTTTCTTGGCCCACTTCTCCCAGAATTCAGGGTCATCGAGGGCAATGTCATTGCGGTTCTCAGAGGCCACGAAGCTGGCCTTGGAGAACGTGGAGCCCTTGCCCTCGCTCTCGATGGTGATGGTGGTCGCTCTCCGCTGAAGGATCTGGTCGATGTCCTCCTCGCAGAAGCGACTGCCTTCATCATTCTCATCCATGATGGCGGCGTAGGCTCCTTTCCTCAGCAGGTCCTCAATCTCTTTCTTGGAGAACTGCTGGATCTGTTTATGGTGACACAGAATACCGTTAACATGAGAATCCCTAACTGGCCAAACTGAATGTGACCTGTGTGGTTGGATTTTAGGAGCACTGGGTTTCCTTACTCCATTAACGCTGCTGTCCTTGTTGCCACTCATGCTCTGTAGGACAGCCCGGTCCAGACCGAGCTTTAGACTTGCTTTATCCAGCATCTCCCTCTCATAGGAGTTCCTAGTGATCAGACGATAGACTTTGACAGCTTTAGACTGGCCAATACGATGACACCGCGCTTGGGCCTGATGGGGGGATATAGAAAAGGATTTAAGGGCATCATTTGTGAAGCTATAAAGATACATGTTCCAACTTTTGAATTTAAAATAGTGAAAACAAGCATGAAAGAAAATGTAGAGATGAAGGAATATATGTACAGATGGTTTGTCCACTCAGTTAACTAATTTTAGACATTACAGCACAATCTTATACCTGCAGGTCATTCTGAGGGTTCCAGTCCGAGTCAAAAATAACACAGGTGTCAGCAGCAGTGAGGTTAATGCCCAGGCCCCCAGCACGGGTACACAGCAGGAAGACAAAGCGGTCTGAATCAGGTTTGCTAAAGCGATCAATAGCAGCCTGGCGCAAGTTCCCGCGCACTCTGCCATCAATTCGTTCATACAGGTATCTGTGAGACAATAAGGAACATTCATGTCATCAACACATCACAACCAGCCTCAATATTTATTATACTTTAAACCGTTAATAATCACTTACTCAAAAACTACCAGCTGCACTGAAAATGCACCGTGGCCCGCTTACCTCTTGTTGATGAGGTAGTCTTCCAGAATGTCTAAGCAGCGCACCATCTGGGAGAAGATGAGAACTTTGTGTCCGCCCGCCTTGAGGCGAGGCAGCAGCTTGTCCAGTAGGACCAGCTTACCGGCCGACCGAATCAGGGCCTGCAAATGGAAGTCGGAAGCCATCGGGTCATACACCGCCCGCAACTCCGCCACAATCTTCTCTTCCGCGCCTGGACAAAAGACAAGAAGAAATTAGGGTACCAAAAAAATAGAATGTTAGCTTTTAATAGCATCTAAGTGTTGTGATGCAAATGAATTAATCAAAGGCATGATCGGTATTACAGTTCACGGTCGATGATCCTTTAAAAATAATGACGAATTATCCTACACTTTTCTGCTCAGATTCTTTGGCCAATGTCACTCCACCACTTTTTATGGAAAAATAATGAAGTAGTTTTTGTGCGGATAGAGAAACGGATAGAAAAATGCCTGACAATGTTGAGTCGTTATAACAACTCCTAGATCCCTTCTTTTCGCTAGATGTGCAGCAAAATCGTATGCCCAATTTGGCATTCTTCCATCACATTTTGAGGCAATTCATCCTAGAATTTGAACACAATCCTTCTGACAAAAAGGACACATGGGCACAGGTGACAAAAACAAGCTCCCTGTGCGAGAAATGGCAATTACCATCCATAGAAATTAATCACATGAGCGTTTAGTCCAAAATTAGAAAGCAAAACCACTAGTCAAGCTGAGTGTTCACCAACAAAAACAGACTGATATGCATGACATTGAAATTAGTTCAGACTAATCCATAACTGTAAAAAGGTTCTTTCCACATGTAACCGCTTGAGGAGATGCTTTGAAACTATTTCCGCCTTTGCTTTCCCACAGAGAGATATCTGTTCCACAAGGCCAGATTTGATATGGTCACTGCCTGTGCAAAGTGTAATCACATTACATCTGACTGCGAGGGTTGAGCACAGAAGAAGCCTATTAACTTCTGACGGACAAATGAATCTGTTATTTAAATAAATGCTAATTAAAATAAATGGTGATTGCATTTGAATTAGTTATAATCCTTATTCATGTTTGCGGAGCCGATACTATGCATTGACCTGTGAAGCTGATTAAGCAGCACAGTCCCAAGCCCCAACACCAGGAAAACTGCTCCTCAAGAGCAGACGGTTAATAACCATTTCATCTCTAATTCAACGTTGGCGCATGCTGCAAAAAGATCAGATAATTCCAAGCTAGAACAAGTTTTACAGGCACCACCTGAAAACATGTTTCAGGTTTTCAGTAATGTGGAATATGGATACTGGTTAGCCAGGATTATGTGGAAGCCCAGCCACTGCAGTTAATCACATCCAACATCAGCTGACGGCATGCATTCAAGCGAATCCTCACAGCCTGCTGAAGACTTCAATATCGTGATCCATACCATTGATGAGGTAGGGGTGGTTGCAGCACTTGCGTAGCTCCATCATAGTGTTGAGTAGGTTGGGGACGTTGCTATTACTGTTTGCCCCTAAACTGAGGAAGCTGAAGTTCCTCTCCAGGATGGCCCGGTAGTACTTCTTCTGGACATCCGTCAACTCAACCTGAGAGAAAGCAAAGTCAGAGAATGAAACAGCTGACGGATTTCCTGACATCACGAAAAACATATAATACACTGTAGAGTTTGCATTGAATCTGAAGCTGCACAAATTGAATTCACCTCAATGATGGTCTCCTGTTTAGGTGCCAAGTTCTTCTCAACATCCTCTTTGAGCCTTCGTAACATCATGGGTTTCAAGATGGCCTGCAGCTTTTGAACCTGTGGACCCAAAAAGAAAGATTTGCTCAGCCGAACAATAACAGTAAATGCTCAGATGTCCATAGGTAGGTGTGTTGGTGTGTGAATGTGTAAATTTCACACCTGTTCCTCTGTTTTGAGGTCGCCGAAGTCTCTGAGGAATTCAATCTCGGACGGGAACTGAGTCGGCTCCAGAAAATGAAGCAGACTGAAGAGTTCCTCCACAGTGTTCTGGAGAGGAGTGCCAGTCAGCAACACCTTGTGCTCCTGGGAGAAGAACCACAGAACACAAAGTGAAGATGAGTAGTGAAGGGCCGACAAAGTCACAAGGGGGGGGGGAGCACACACAAAACCAAACTGGTGGAGAACATTTTTATTCAGATTCATACTGCATAAACTTCATCAGTGCAACATTTAAACAAAAGTATTCATTCCACGCACCAGGTCCAGCATCTTCAAGCTGTCCAACAGTTTGCAGTTGCGGTTCTTGAGGCGGTGAGCCTCATCAATGATCACACAGCGCCAGGAGATCTCCCTCAGCTCTGGGCAGTCAGATAACACCATCTCAAAGGTTGTGATGAGGGCATCAAACTTATACGCACCTGGTATCAAGTGCTCCTGTGGACAGAATAGCAAAATCCATTAGACCCGTTTTGACGTAAGCGTAGTTCGACCTGAACAATCCAAATCAAACACTCCACCTTATCATCCTTGAAGTACATCTCGTACTGCTGGATCATCTGTCTGCTGGCCAGGCTGCCGTGGTAGACGATGGCGTTCATGTTGGTCCATGTGCAGAACTCCCTCTCCCAGTTGGTGATGGTGGAGAGGGGAGCAATGACCAGGAAAGGGCCTTGGATGCCAGTAGCGTACACCTCAGAGAGCAGCGTGATAGACTGGATGGTCTTCCCCAGGCCCATCTCGTCTGCCAGGATACAGTTCTGCCTGAGTGACAGGAAGCAGAGTAATTAGCGAAGTCGTAATTATCAATCATCATTCCAAATATGTATATTGTAATATAAAGATGTAATAGTAATTATAAATATGAAGTATATGCTCTATTACCTGAATATATGGAACACACAATTCTGCATGTTGTCCCCTTTTATGCTCTACAACGCTCATTTTTATTTAATTAACCTCATTTGCATACACTTGATTTTCAGCTCAAGTGTCAGAGACCTAATCATTTCTCTTCAAGCCCAAAACTAACAACTGCAATGAAAACTGATCAATCAGAGGCAGAGTAGGGTCCTCAACGGAATTAGGGCGCGTTCCAGCCTCGACCGCATATGTTTGTTTTTGTGTGCAACTGAGGAATCCTTGCTTTTGGTTTGACATCTTAACCCGTCTTTTAGTTCTAGGTGAGTTCTGAACTGATTATAGCACCGCCTTAGAAACACACATCAGCTCAGCACACGGGCGGCTAGTTCCATCTCATAATATGTCATAAAAAATCAACCCATCAGGCTCTTTTGGCTCAATGTTACAAATAGCAGTGTGACCAAGAAGGGTATAGCAGCAGCACCAGGCACTGCAAAATCAGGACCCTCTGCGTTTCACTAACCCCAACCCCTCAACCCAACCGTAGATGTAGGGGTCGTGAGACTGCAGTCCTGAACCTGCTGTCTGCGGGGCGGCTCCTATTTACTATTAGTGCGTGTACCTCAGCAACATAGTTTAGACATTTGCTCTTTGGTCCAGACCAAGAGAACAGAGCTAAAAGTGTTAATACACCCTGAGAAGTAGCCAAACCTCTGCAGGGGACATTCTGAATCCTTGTTAGAACTGTAACAACCAGTTAAGTTAAACTAGTTTCGAGTGTTTCTTCAAAACAAAGTTTTATCCATGTGACTGAGGAGCGTTGTATTTGCATGTGTGACATGAATACCTGTTGTACCAGTTGAAGAGCAGCCAGTTAACTCCTTCAAGCTGATACTCTCTGAGCGTGTTGGCGTTCTTGTACTCTTTGGACTCCTCTAGCTTCTTCCATGAATTGGCAGATGGCCGTACCTGAGGAAACAGCAAACACAAGGAGGACCCGCAACGGCAAGTTTTTGAGTCAGAAGATCTTTTTTCATCCACATTGGAAGTTGTAATCAAAAAAAAAAAAATCAGCACGTCCATAAATATATTCAGGTGAATACAAAATAAACACCTGCTAAAAACAGATAAAATCCCAATGCATTGCTCACCACTCTCTTCAGGCGAGGTTGCCGGTTTTGGATTTTTTTGAACTCCTCGACTTTGCCCTCATCTACGTCCTCCTTCAGCTCCCATGTAGCATCTTCATAAGGCAGAGAGCACCACTTCACCAAGTAGTAGATAACGGGCTAGCAGAAAGAGAGCAAAAGCAGGTATTCAATAATGCTACTGATAAACAACAAAAGCAGCTCGACTGATCTCTCAGCAGTGTGGTGTCTCACCTCGCCATTGTCCTTGTCCACACTGTGGGAAACGTCCAGGATCCTGTCCGCCTCTACATAGTCTGGGTTGAAGGACTCCTCATCCTACGGAGAACCACAGGATCAGAGACAGGAGATACACAAAGAAAGCTTTAGCTATAATCGAAAAAATAAATATAATTTTTAGTAGGAGCTTCCTTCTCACCTCCTGGAAGATGTGCCTCATCTGTGCATGTTTGGTCTTGAACCTCTTGATCTTCTGATGGATCCGCTTGTCTTTCTCCAGCTGATCCATACTGGCCCACTCACAGTGTAAGTACGAACTGAGAAGAACACAGGTCAAGTTTTATTCATGGATTACATGGATCCTCAGCGAGGTCGCAAGCCACGGATATATTCAGACTTACTAGTTCTTGTATTTTACAAAGAATTCCTCAGCAGTGGTATAATGACCCGGTGACACCTTGAAAAGAATAACAGTTTTTAGGGTTCTGATTCTCAACAATCACATAAATATTCCAAAAGTAGTTTTACAATTTAAAAAAATAAACATACTTCCTTCTTGCTTAACCTCATAGACAAAATTTTATCTACAATTGCAGCGTCTTCTTCACTTGGGTTTTCCTGTTTAAAAAAAAAAGGAACAGTTTTAACACTGTTGACGGACATGACGTCAATCTCGATGTTGTTAAAATCAAACACTATAAACACACATCATGTATAAACGTACAGATCGCACATTCGTTTTGATAAGATAGCTTTACGCTCACCACAAAGAATTGCATGCTAGGCTGTCCGTCCACATCCAGCTCCATTTGCTGTTTGAGCTGTGCTGCCGTCCCGCCGCTGATGGAGGCCACAGCTGCCGCGGTTGTAGTAACGTCTACGTCTTCTTGCTCATCTTCATCGTCTGTTATCTTTATATCCAGGTCCTCTGTGTACTTCTTCCTCTTTACCACCCGATTTGAGCGCCTCTTCTGGTCAAACGCAAAAGAGGTGTAGGTTTTTAACAAAGGGCAAGTAAAAAGCTCAGTTCATAGTGTATATAAAATGAGAACAGACACAATTTGACTTTCCAACATGAGAAAGATTCAGAATAAACACATTTTATACATCATTATTTAGTTTCAAGAAACCAAATTACTATCTTTACGTCTTTAATTCAGGAAAAGAGAGCCTAATTTTTACCACCTGAAGGAACAGCGCAAAGATATCTTCTTGACATCTACCTATCTTGAATGCATTTATGATGTTTCATCTTATAACAGTGAGGAATGCCACGCCACGCTGGTTTCACTGATGCTGGAGAAACACTGCAACGTCCAGAATCCGAATGGGCTTTTCTGATACACAAAGTCACCAAACTAATAACAATACCATAAGGGCTACTTAGAGAAATGAACATCCACACCCATCAGCAACAGTGTTAATACCAGTTACTGGTTCTAATGTTGTGGCTGATTGGTGTATATTACATCATTTATAATTTATTGCGCTGTACTATTGTGATGTTTCTTTGATATGTAGAATGTCTCCTCTCAGTTCAACAGTGAACACCAACATTCGTTAGAAAATGTTTGACTTAGACAGAACCGCCACATCATTACAACCAGTGAGAGGTATTTCTGTTGTGGCTGATCAGTTTATACGCAAGTGTGCCTTTACTTCAAACCTGAGTGTCAAGACTTACACGGGATTTGAACTAGATTTGAATTTTTAATACGAAACAATGCTATTTATCCAAATGATCAAGATGATTATTTCATTCAATTAGAAAAAACACACGATGCAACACACTTCTGAATCCTTCAGACAAACGTTGATGATACAACTACAGACACATTTCCATTCTGGTTTCCTAAAAGACCCACTGGAATGCCCTGCCCAGGTCAATAATCATGAGATGCAGGCCCGTCAATGGTAATTTCACGTAGACTGATAAATAATCTATATTCTAATCTTAACATTGGCATGTGACATTTTGGTTTGTTCAATTGCAATATCAAACAAATCCTAACAGCATTTAGCAAAAATTAAAATGGCATTCCTTCTATAAGAGAGGCAATAAGGCTCTTATGAAGACCCTGCAGTAACCAAACTGTTCCAGGTGGAACAAGGTAGAACCCTCTACAGTGTATTGCTTGAGCTAAAAGTTTTGAAAATGCAAAGGCCAGAATTCCAGGGCGGTTTACTCTAAGAACTAGTTATAAATGTCACCAATTAATAAAATTGATGTGTCTAGTGTTTCAGTGAAAAAGGTGCGTGATAAGATTATAGGGAAATCACTTCCATTGACCTGGTGTTAAATGCTCATATGTTTGTGTTTGTACCATTATTAGGTCATCTTCCAGTGCAGCGGGAGAGGCAGGACTCAGTTCGCCATCAGAGTGGTCTGAGGATGCATTTCTCTTTCGTTTCTTTGCTCCTACAAGAGTAATGGTGCTGGAGGACGGCGTAGAGAGAGCGGAAAAGAAAACAAGACAATAAATCTTCTGTCTAAGAGGTCTATTTTCTATTAATACACAGAAATGAGTCCCACTCGGATTATTAGCTTTTCACATTAATATCACTTACTTTGGCTTGATCTTGCTTTTGCATTTGTTCCCGGCACCAGCTATTATTGTGCAACCTGCCACCCCTGTGGTTCCACCCGGTGTCTTCACTTTGCCTTTTTTGTCGCCCCCCGCTGCAGTTCTGGCTATTGCTCCCCCACCAACAGGGCTTTTCTTCTTGCTCCCTCCGCCACTGGACTTTTTCTTAGCAGCAGACACCACTGTCAAAGTACCACCTGATTCTGGGGAGGTCTGTGTGGTTGGAAGTTCATCCTGATTCAGGACTCTGGGTAGGTTCTTCTCACCGCGAGCCTTGGCGCGGGCTATAGCTTCAGCCACTATACGGTTTGCCTTCTCCTGTTTGCACAAGATCTCTACCCGTCGCACCGAAGCCGATTCGCCAGGTGCCTTGGTGATGCGGATGGCCTGGGACGGAGTGGTGGTCGTGGTTGCGGGGCCTGCAGACGACGTACTGATAACCTTCACCACGGAGACTGTGCCTCCAGCCGAGGATGCAGAGCTTGTCTGTGTTAGGGAAAAGATTTAAGAGTCAAGGAAGTCTTCGTATTTATGCCACGTGTAATAAACCCCTCAGCTGTCCTCTACCGTATTTGAAAAAAAAAAGACTGCCTGAGCACATCTGGAAGTGTACCTGTGGTTGCAGAAGCATTTTTAGCGGCACTGCAACTCTCTGTCCTCCTTGGCCTTGCGATATTTGCAACACTTGTGGGCTGCCAGTATTGCCGGTTCCAGAAACTAGCTGGTACTGTGGAGTGAAAGCAGATTCAGGTCAACTTTGACAAAAAAAATAAAGAACAAAACTAGTGGTGCACCGATTGATTGGCTCGCAAAACAACAAAGTTAATCAAGAACTTCAAAATTAATCAACCAGAGGAACATACCAAGTTTGAAGATGCTAACATTGTCAGAGCAGATAAAGCTAGCGAATGTGCTGAGCCAGCCACGAGCCCGCTGTATGTATGTGTGTATGTTTTTATGTATGTATGTGTGTGTGTGTGTGTGTATGAGTGTATATGTATGAGTGTATATGTATGAGTGTATATATGTGTGTGTGTATGTATTTATGTATGTGTGTATGTATGTGTGTATGTATGTATGAGTGTATGTATGTATGTGTGTATGTATGTATGTGTGTATGTATGTATGAGTGTATGTGTGTATGTATGAGTGTATGTGTGTATGTATGTATGTACGTATGTATGTACGTATGTATGTGTGTATGTATGTGTGTATGTATGTATGTGTGTATGTGTGTATGTATGTGTGTATGTATGTGTGTATGTATGTACGTATGTATGTACGTACGTATGTATGTGTGTATGTATGTGTGTATGTATGTGTGTGTGTATGTGTGTATGTATGTGTGTATGTATGTACGTATGTATGTATGTATGTATGTACGTGTGTATGTATGTATGAGTGTATGTGTGTATGTATGAGTGTATGTGTGTATGTATGTATGTACGTATGTATGTACGTATGTATGTATGTATGTATGTATGTACGTGTGTATGTATGTATGTGTGTATGTGTGTATGTATGTGTGTATGTATGTGTGTATGTATGTACGTATGTATGTACGTATGTATGTGTGTATGTATGTATGAGTGTATGTGTGAGTGTATGTGTGTATGTATGTATGTACGTATGTATGTACGTATGTATGTACGTACGTATGTATGTATGTATGTATGTACGTACGTATGTATGTATGTATGTATGTGTGTATGTATGTGTGTATGTATGTTGTCAATAATGTTATTTAAAACAAAAAGAAATCAGAATAGGCCAAAATCGGTATCAACAGGTCAAACTTTAGAAAGATCGGTCATCCGAATCCGCCATGAAACTTGCACGTGCAATTGGTGCACCTCTCAACAAAACCTGAAAGCCTAATGTCTGGTTAGATGGAATCTAGCAAAGCAAATAAAGCATGTGATCTTTGATCTTACGTAACAGTGACATTGGAAGGTTAATATATTAATTTATCTCTAAATGTATCAAGTGCAAATCTACTCCACTGTATCACATATCCATTGGCGACAGTGTGATGATATCTGAAACGGCGCGTGCCGTCATTTGAAACCACACGTGTCCTCATCAAACTCACAAAATGGAGTGAGATTTAGAATGACTGGAAGTGTTGAAAACTCGATCGCAAGCACTAAAGTGTCAGTACTGAGTGTATCAGTCAAATATTTTTACCCTTATATTATAATATTTAAATATACACGTACTATTAATATTAGTAGCCGGGATTCGAGTAGTCGACACCCACTTGCAATCATTGCATCACTAGAAGATAACTGGCGGCTTGAATGATTTCTTTTACAGAACACTTTCACTTGATCACATAATAAAACACCAGAGCTCAGAGTCAACAGTCACGCTCCAAAGAGGAAAAACCAGATTTTTAGAAAAAAAAACATGCAATGCCAGAAAAATGTGAATGTGATTAAACAGACAAGCAGTTCAAAACCCTTAACAAATTTGCTCACCTTAACTCCTCCTTGTTGGTTGGGCTGTTGCTGCACCTGTAGCTGAATGGTCAGGACTTTTGGCTGTCCTCCAGCTTGGCCTGCTGCTCTCGCCTGGGTCAGGGCTGCAAGTTGGCTTCCCTGCAGGACCAGTTTACCTCCGGGGAGCTGTCCTAACACTAGTCTAGTTGGAGTTTGGGATTGCTGTCCTCCTTGACCTGCCTGAATTTGCTGGACAGTTGCGACACCTTGACCCCCTTGTCCCTGAGAGGGCTGCTGGAGAACCAGTGTGATTCGCTTTGGCTCACCACCCTAGAGCCAAGAAGTCAGAATGTGACTCACTGTGACATTATGAAGACTGGGCCAAAAATACACGTTGTAACACTCATTCAACCCATAAAACCATTCAAAGCATCACCTGTTGGGGGTCAGGGTGAAACCTTGCACTCTGACAGTTCTGAAAGGGGGACTTACCTGTGTTTGGGACTGCATGGCTGGTTGAAGCTGCACCTGGCCCTGAACCTGGATCTGAGTGGCTTGAGGCTGCATTTGGATCTGGGTAGCCTGAGGCTGAAGTTGGACTTGATTCTGGCCTTGAGCCAACTGTGCTTGGGCTGGGATCTGAACCTGAACCGACTGGCTTTGTGTCTGCTGCGGCAGAGAGGTCAACAGCATCTGTTTCACTGGCCCATTGGAAGTCTGTAGCAGCCTCTGCACACCAGCAGCACCCATCTTGACTTGAGCTTGTCCTGAACTTGTCTGATTCAAAACAGTCCCCCCCTGCACTATAGACATGCCAGGTTTCAAAGCGGTGCCAGACAACACACGGATGACCTTTCCACTGGTCTGGCCTGTAGCTCCTGATACCGTCTGCAACACCTGGGCTTGACCCTGGGGGCCTTTAAGAATAACAATTTTACCACCAGCCTGCTGCGTGATGGCGGCTAACTGCTGTGCAGTGAGATGGTGGGTTATCTGTGTGAGATGTGTTGCGGTAGTGGTGGTGGCTGGAGAGCTTGAAACTGTCAAAGGTGAATTTAGCAGAACAGTGGTAGTCGTAGGCACACTGTTGCTGACAATAGGTATGGTGGCCGGTGACTGGACTTGGATCTGAGGTACTGTATTAACATTTGCAGTGGCTACAGTGGGGGCTGCAGCTATGGGAACAGTCGGAGTAGTCAACACTTGTACTGGCTGTGGTGTGGGTAACTGAACAGGGGCAGGATCCATGATGGCGGCCGCTGCTACAGAATCATTAAAGCCAGTGTTGACTGTGAGCTCAGTCTCAGCTGTCGGGTCCACTTGGCCCAGTGCCAGCTTAAGGGCCTCCTCCACTGGGTCTGAGGAGCCGTGAGAGAAGGAATCGTCCGGAAGGGCATCCAGGTTGAACAGGGGGGTATCCTCAAAGAGGTCCATGATGGGGTCTGCCATCTTGCCCACTCCACACAGGGAGATGGGCACAACTTTAAATACGCTCCGAGATAGAAGCTGAAGTCCTGTTCTTCTCAACTTTTAAGTACACAGCTGGAAAAGAAAAGAAACGGAGGCATTATTTAAACAGTCGCTGTTGTAGGCTAATATGCTGCTTGTTATTATCGAGCAAATCCATTTAAAAAATGGAATACGCAACTGAGATTTCTAGAGCTACATTCAATGGGCCGCAAATGTGCATTAAAACCATTTACCTAATATTTTGTAGGTCCCTCTTTGGTCACCATAACATGTTCTTGAACCTTTCTATCAGAAATAGCTTTAACCTTTTCAACAATTTGAGTGTCAGCGGCTCTTCTGGCCAGCCTTTCCTGCTCTTTCTTAGACCAATTTGGTAACTACTAACCACTGCAGTCCAAGGATAACCAAGAGGACCTGTTGTTTTGAGATGCTCTGACCCAGTCTTGTTAGAGTGCTCAGATCCTTACTCTTGACCTTTTTGTCTGTTTCCCACACATCGACTTTGTGAACAAATGTTAGCTCACTGCATAATACCTTATGTCCCACCCAGTAACAGGTACCATTGCAAAGGTTTCATCAAAATTGTACGGGTTATTATGATATCTACCTTATGGCTGATCTGTGTATGCCTGACTCTATCTGACCTGACCTTATTCTGATATCGTGCAATGTTTTATTGTTTTAAAAGAAACAGCAAACAAGTTTGATCCCTTCGGTGAAATAACTTGTACCTATCTGTTAGTGATGACTAAACTACAGTTTGAATGAATGAACTTAAATAAGCTTCACTGACATGTAACTTTAAGTTAACTTATGACCACACACCAGTGGTGGACATTAACTAAGTACATTCACTTATGTAAGGTTTAGTCAAGAAAAACAATTGAGGTACTTGTACTTAACTTCATTATCTTCATGTAATGCTAGACTATTAAGTTTGCTAAACTAAATATAACAGGGACATGCTGTACTTTTTAATCCACAACATTTTATAATAGCTGTAATTACTTGTGAAATTACAATATTTCTTACTGCATCTGTCCTGTAAATAAACATTTATTTCCAATTGTTTCTTTATGGATTGAGAAAATTCTCAAACTTGTTACACTGTACAAAGTATTTAAAAATCAACTTGGATCATCTATTAAATGCATCATCACAAAGCTCAACATTAGACATTTATAATAATCCGTGCTTCTAACGGGACAATTATGCTATAAACAGGCTATGATGATTTTATAGATTAAATAAATGACTCAACAAACTTATACAGCGGTTAAAACTTCCATACCCGTTTAAACTTACAACAGCCAAATGCAATAAAGGCATAAACATTAATACAAATCTCCTATGAAACAGTCACTCGGCGAGAGCATTTTCATTCACAATGTGTACATTCCTATTTTGGTAATGTAAGTGCATTTTCCTGATTTTACTTCATTTTGCTTGAGAGCAGTTTTGAAAGCAGGACTTTAATTGCAGTTGAGAATCTTCACAGTGTGGTTATAATACTTTTACCGAGGTAAAGGATCCGAATACTTCTCCACTCCTAGCTATCGCCAAAGAAAACCTTTTTCAGAGTGTTGAGGGTTTTGAAATAAAAATGACGCATTTTGAATAATCTAATGACAATGTAAACGGCAAAGAGGAGACAAGTTGTATGAAAACTGTTGGAAGTGAGGTCAGAAGCGGAGACACAGATGCTGGAGAGATAGGATGCTTTCCTCTCCGGTCGTCTCTCTTACAAAACCGTCGACTAGCATTAGCTTGTACTGCTAACAAGATGTGGCTGTTTCTAACGCAGGTGAAACACCGAAACGATGATGAGGCTTAAAAACAAGGCTCATTGTATGTTCGGAACCTTTACCTCGCTTCTCTGTCTTTTACTACCAAATATTCATTCAACCGGACTTCTTCAATCTCATCAACAAACCGGACCAAACCAAAGCAACGTGCCACAATAACCATTACCCGTCAACGTTCAGAGACAAGGCTTAGGCCGCAATACTCTTTCGGTTAGTCTGCGTCTATTTTTCGTCAAAAATACCTGAAATTTACCATCATATACACAGCCCTGAGTCCCACTCTAATAAATTCGGGGTGCTAAATTTACCTTTGCATCGACACACATGGCTTTCTCCGTCTCACAACACTGTACGATTACAGGAAACGGCCAGGGAAGAGCAGGAACTAACTTCTCGCCAGAGAAAGCGTAGAGAGCGCGCCCCTCGGAAGCTATCAAAACGCTGATTAGTCCGTTTTCTCCAAAGCCGGTTGCATGCTAGTATTTCATTGGTTGAAGGAGCTTTCCGTCATATTCCTGGTCACTTCTGGGCGGGGTCGAGCCACAGTTAGGTTGAGAGAACAATAAATGCGGCCTAGCTGGGACCACTTGACTGGGTGATCTTCAACATAACGATTTTACTGCCGGAGATGCTCACGTAATAAAGCGCTGGGCCTTTATAGCTGACTGCAAAATAATATGAGACATTTTGATCTTCTCAAACGGTTAATGAAGTGCAAAACAACATAGGCCAGATTCTGTTTTTCTTTAACAAGGGTTTTATTACATTTGATATGACTCAGGAATCAACCTCATTTTGTGATACTGCCTGGTTACCTTGATTTGCATGAATTAGACGATTCTTGGGAAAATAGGCGATATTTATGTTACTTTTTTATTTATCGCATTTTGAGATATCAAAGTGTCTAATGTTAACCTGATCTTTTGTGGCTCTATAGGTCATTCTGTTTTCATAAATGTGTTCTGGCGTCATCTTGTGGCGTCTTGATGGAAAATGATTACCGGCCGTGGCGAAAGAAGGATGGACGATTTTCCCATGATGTCACACATTTGATGAAAGCGAGGCTTATCCAATCGCCGCCATATTGGTGGCTAAAGAAGTGGACAAATAATGCTGTACAGACAGGGAGTACAGCACGTCTAATTAAACCATATATTGCAATGGACGGTTATTCCACTGAGATTATGGATAGCTATTACTGATGGTTAAATCGTGTTCTGTATTTTGTCATACAACAATGTCAATTAAGAACAAGAAATATAATTGTTTCTCGCATTTTACAGTTCCCGTTTTGCATTAAAATTGTCAATCACAGTGTTTGTTTGTTTTTCATTAACCAGGGAAAATCCGTTTTACAGTTAAAAATTGCTACAATTTAAAAATAGACTTAGAGACAAAAATAACAATTCACATGTCTGAAATTAATCAAAAAACTGTAGGTATCAAAATGAATCACTTATATCAACATTTGGTATCAAGTTAGGGTTTACGTGAATAAATGAAAAATAACTACAGCCAGATTTTCCTGCACCCAAGTCTTATGAGGTGGCTTAAAATGCATCCATTGTGACCAACTCTCAGGAATTCAGATCATTTTGCAATTTATTCCAGGCAGTGTGAGCAGAAAACTTAAATGACCTCTTCACAAATTCATTTTGGAAGTTAGGGATATACAGCATGAATAAGTGCCTGGAGTGAGAACAATATCTTCTTGAACTTTTTCAGATGATGAAGCTTAGTAGCTTGTATTTCACTGAACAAGAAGGATATGTAAACTGTAATCTGAAAAGTAACTGTTAACTATAACTGTCAGTCAAATGTAATGGGGTAGAATGTACACCCCTGTCCCCTGAGATGATATGGAGTAAAAGTATAATGAAGCATTTAACAGAGATAATCAGGTGAAGTACAGTGCTTGAGTAAAAACATATACAGTAAACGTCTACCACCAAATTATTAGCAATTTAGGTTTTTTTTTATCTGTTGAATTCTGCATGTTTGTTTTTGAAAAAGAGACATATTATTGCACTACAGGGCAGCTGGTCAAGAAATGGGTCTATGCTAATCTAGTTTTCTTAGTACTTGTTTTGTTTTTCTTGTAAATCTGTGTAATTTATACACACTTAATTTGGGAATAAATTGAGAAAATTAAACTATTTAAGACTAACAGCTAGATGTTGATGCAAGTCTAGCTAGATCAGCAGTATAATGTTATAGTATTAAATATCAGAAAAAGTGAAAATGTTTTGAGAGCGAATCAACATATGCATGATTAAAATGCATGTTTTTCCTATCGATAGCCTAAGGAAGCTTAATCAATCAATGCATTAATCAGGCACATGAATTCAGTTCTTGGTCCTCCATTCTCAGGAATAGTTACTAAAATCACATTATCAGGATGAAAGAAAGACATCTTGGGGAAACAGAGACAAAGACATTGTGATCATGAACTGGTGAAGCGTAAGTGACTTCATGTGACAAGACTCCGCATATATCTATGACAGTCCTGTAGAGAGGAATCTGCCTGCTCGCCAAAGCCTCCATCTGTCTGCTGCTCTGTGAGGAGTATACTCCATGCTTCATGCTGATCTGCTTGGTCCAAGCCAACAACAACTCTGCTGGTGGGAGCTATATTTACAAACAGCTGCAGTGGCAGAGAGTTCCATGAGAGGTGGGAGAAATACTGTTTTGTTTAGCAGATTAATTTGTCGAATCCCTGAGAAACTGTCACATCCCTTAGAAACTAAAACAACCCTAAAAGCTGTCAAATCCCTGACAAACTGTTACATCCCTAAGAAACTGTTACACCCCTATGACACTGTCTCATTCCTAAGAAACTAACATCCCTGAGAAGCTGTCACATCCCGGAGAAATTGTTACATCCCTAAGATACCGTTTCAACGTCCCTAAGAAACTAAAACATACTTAAGAAACCGTCACATCCGAAATAAACTGTCATATCCCTAAGGAACTGTCACATTCCTCAGAAACTGTAACATCCCCAACAAACAAACATCCCTCACAAACTGTAACAAGCTTAACAAACTGTAAAACCCCCAACAAACAAACATCCCTCACAAACTGTAACAATCATATCGAACTGTAACATCCCAAAGAAACTGTAACATCCACAACAAACAAACATCCCTCACAAACTGTAACAATCTTATCGAACTGTAACAAGCTTAACAAACTGTAACATCCCCAACAAACCGTAACATCCCCAACAAGCTAACTGTCACAAATTGTAACATCGCTAAAAAAATGCTACATCCCTTAATAAATATAATATCAGCACTGTTATTTCTGTATATGCGTGTAGTAACATTTCAAGAATGACTATCTCTCTTAACATGTTTGTGCAAAGGAATATTTCGCAGTACATGCAAAATAAGGATACTGATTTTATTTGTTCAGCAATAGAAATATCTTTGTGAATACACATTTTTTGCAGCAGACAGGCAAACAGACGAGTATCGTAGAATAAAGCCAGGTAAAAGTAAGCTTTTAAGCTGGATGGGTTTCGCAGGGAACAGGCATTTAAAAATACATTTTTCTATTGGGGAAATAATATATAAAACAAAGGCGACCATAGAGATACACAAAGATCCCATTTGATATAGAGCAAAAACTACAATGACGATAAGACATGTCAGCATACAAAGAGAACTAACGCCGTAGATAAACAATAAATAAATAAAAATGAAAAAAAGTAAGTTATAATCACGTACAATTCAGTTCGGCCTCTTTGTTGAACCCCTTTAAGTATTTTAATTTACACATTCTATCTGTTTTTATGCATTCAATGTATCTGTTCATGCATCGTACTGTATATCAAGAGTTACAACTGAAGCCACCCTTTTCTTCTTTCTCTCACTCTTTCCCACATCTGCTTCATCCACACCCACCCCATGTCATCTTTCCAGCTTTAACCCTCTCTCCCTCCACTTTCTCCCTCACAAAGGGAAGACCAGGAACCCAGAGAAGGTGGAGTACTTCCAGCCGCCCATCAGGTTGCCTCTCTCCAGTCTAAGGTAGGCCTTGTCTCCCTTCTCCATTATCACAAGCCCGGCATTAGTGGCGGCTTCTCGGGTCACGTCCTGGTCCCCGGCGAAGGCTGAAATCATTGGCCAGCCGTTGAGCATCAGGCTGACCTAGGAGAGAGCAAGTAGTGGGATGAGAGGATGCATGTTGATACACTGCTGCAGCTCAAATGATAAATCTCAAACTTAAGGTAACACACCTGGATGGTTTGTCTATTGTAGGCCTTTACAACATGGAAATTGAAGCTGTACACGCCTCTTCTTGGTGCCACAAAGACGCTGGTCTCCTGGTCGAAATGAGTGCCCACATTCACCAAAATCTGGTACCATGTTAATAGATGGAAGGAATGGAGGAAGGAATGGAGGAAGGAATGGAGGAAGGAGTGGAGAAAAGCAAGATGATTTGTGATTCAAACACGAGTATATAAAGTTAGGAAGACCAATTATAAACAGGTGTCTGTTTTTAAATGTTTTTCCATTCATACTATATTGTTTATACGTGGTAAATATGGGTCATTCTTTTTTTTTTGCGCCAAAAATTAGTGTTTGCTTAGATTTTGCAAAGAAAAAAAAATAATCCCAAACTCTAATGAAAAGGCAATCCATTTCTGTCCGGTCTCTCCAATTTTCTTTGCAGAATTTCAATATCTTATTGGCAGCTTATTGTTTGTTTTGTGGTGAAATAACCTGAGGAATAGTAAGAAGTCTGAGATGAAACTACAACAAGCATAATTTTTACTGAACAACTACTTTTCCCTCACATGTCACAGATGGGCTTTGGATGAGATGCAAACACACTCACATTATCAAAGTAGATGATCATGGTGCGGTTGCTCATGTCTGTGGGCTCGTGGTTCGTCTGGCGGCTGGCGGAGAAGGCCACCCGGCCAGAACCGGACCGGACCGACATGCCCAGTGCATTTCCAGCATGCTCCGATGAAGGAGTGGAGTCACACACCACCAAGCATTTTCCCTCAAGGATGATGGGCTCTGTGTCGTTCTGGCCCCTTAACTCCATCGGGCCCCACAGCAGGAAGACAACCAACAGTGTGTGGAGGTCAAAGGTGACTAAGCCGGGATACATGACTGAATCTTGGATGTGAGTTGAATATTTCTGTTTCTACTATAGACAAGTGTCACAACCTGATATGATAAACAAACATGCTCTGATGAAAACAAATCTTTGTAACCTCTTGACCTCTCCGTGCTTTTGATTGGTAACAGCTTAATTACATCAATATGTTCCCAGGCAGAAATAGAACCAACAGACGGGTCGCAGAGCCAGAGAACTGTTCAGAAAATACTCAGACGTAGCTGTCAATCCATCACTTTTTTTTGTCCTGCTCTCTGTTTGCCCCCACAAATCCCAAATCCCTCCGGTGTCAGCAGGGGCCAGAGTGACACTTGGAAAAAGGAAGAAAAAAAAATCTCTCGGTATTTTCAAGTTGATTTCTTCAGCAAAAAAACTGACAAGGAGGCAGAAGAGACGTAGCTGTGGAAAGGGAAGAAAATGGGTGAGTTCAGAAGAGTGAGCGAAGATCCCAGTTGGTAGTTTTCAGTGATGTAGAGAAGGATGCTGAGGAGAGGAGAGGTGAGGTAAAACAGATGAGATAAGATTCTGGACAGGTGACAGGGAATAGATGTAGACCCCTGAGGGGAGAGAGGGAGTGGGGGAACATCTCTGCTGGGTGACCATCTGTCTTTCACACGTACCACCATACCTCCCAACACATTCACACGACACACTCTTGTCGCTTGTGTGCCTTCGTTAAACACACATTAAGTAGATTCACATTGTATTAAATTAATTCATTGAAAATTTCCCTCCAAGTTCGACAGTTTTTTGTGGTTGAACCCATTTTTTCTTCAAGTAAATTAAAGTATTTTTCTCACATTTTCTCTCCAAGTTTGGATATTTGACTCCTAAAAGGATGAGTTTGAGTCAAGGATTACTGATTTTTAAAAACAAATCTTATGTGATTCCAAATGGTGCATTTTCAGATACTTTTATTTACGACTGAGATGAGCAACAGGACATGTAAAAACATTTTCTTCCCAGGCTCCAATGAAAGTCACGAAATTATACCCCAAAACATCGGATTTTTCATTTAATAAGGAGCCACATTCTTGCAAAATGATCAATTATTCATCTTGAAGTGAATCTAAAAATGACCTTAATATTTTCAACATGCAGTACAACACTTATATCGGTTACCTGTGTCCGACTGAACAATCTTGTATTCCATATCAGTAGTTTTCCTCCTCGGTGGAATGCCTTAATATCATCAAAAATCTGTTTCTCTTTCTCCTTTGTCACATTATTTCAAAGAAAGGCAGTCAGTCTGATCATAACCAAGCCAGAATATGCTCTGATCTCTCTCTCTCTCTCTCTCTCTCTCTCTCTCTCTCTCTCTCTCTCTCTCTCTCACAGCTCTCTGACACCCCCTTCATTTTTCTTCCTGCATCTCTTTCATCGTATATTACATCCACCCACTCACCTTTACGGTGGAATAAATGAAAGGGCTCGTAGTCTGAGCTGCATGAAACAGCAAAGCTGGCGAGTGAGTGGCAACTGTCCTCAGACTGAAGTCAAAAGATTCCTGCGATGTCAGGGGGAAGCATTTACAACGCCGGTGCCTTACTTTGCTCCTCCTTCATTACACAACATGGCAAACGGCCAATCAGCCATAACAGTATAACCACTAGCTGGTTATAATGTCAGTATAACATTGGAAGCAAAGGAACATTTTTGTCCTCCAGGTTGATGTGTTGGAAGCAGAAAAAATGGTCAAGCGTAAGAATTTGAGAGACTTTAACAAGCTCCAAGTTGTGATTGCTAGGCAACCAAGTAAGAGCATCTCCTAAACTAGGCCTAGGCTGCCGTCCTCGACAGCAAGGATATATTCCCGGGAAGCCCCCATCCCCCCTGTGTTGTACAAGCAATTCCCCCTGATTGAGCGCCTCAAGTTAAATGTGTTATATCTGAGAAAACATTGGGGTTTTTTTAGAAAAGGTTCCCCCTACTGAGTAAAATATGAAATGTTAGACTAAGAAATTATATTTATTAGATAGATTTCTTCAAGTTAATTATTTTGCACCAATTTTGGACTAAAATCGGACAAAGAAGTTAAGAGGTAACATCCAAAAAACAGTGTTATCATGAAAAAGCTGCCCCTAGAGGGTAAAATATGAACTATTGGAGAAAAATCTGATATATACGAGATATATCTTCTTGAGTTGAGTCATATGCGCTGAATCTGGACTAAGTCAAACAAACGGTTAGGAAGTTATCTCAGGAACACAGTATTTTCCGTAGAATACCACCTCCAAGTGAGTAAAATATGAACCGTTAAAGTGAAACATGATGTATACAAGATAAACCTCTTCCAGTCGAGTCATATGCACCAAATTTGGACTAAATTAGACCAATTAGGAATCATAAAAAGCTCAGCCTTGTGATTTGAATGCAAACTATTAAAGAAAAATATGTTATATATAAGATAGATCTCCTTGCTAAATCGGACGACCTTTCCCAAAATAAATCCAGTTCTTCCTCGCACCTAAGGAGGATGTAAAATTTGAAAATGTTCCATGAAATATTATCTTGAGTTGTCGTGTTAACACTGATCTGGGCAGCTTTTTTGGGGGTTACACAGTGAATAGAGGTCTTGTTGGGTGTTCCCTGTCTTCCACAGGGTTGCAGGCTAGCCTGTGTTGACAGATCCCACAGCAGAGCTACTGCAGCATGAATTGGTGAAAAATAGATGCTGTTTCTGGTGGAAATGTTGTCAGATGACAAACGGCACCATATAGCTGTTTCCACTGCAAAAGAGGGACAAAGGCACAATCCCAGGCAGGTGGTTTTAATGATACGGCTGCTCAGAGTATATCGGACTGGCGTATGAACACATAAATCGGCTCCACGACGGTAGATACTCAATACTAATCTGGTTTTCAAAAAAACGTAATATTCAGTCACAGCTAGACAGACCATCAGGGGTGTGAAAGAAATGAGCGGATGAGGTGTGGTGTGACATGCAATATGTGCAAAGAAAAGTGTTTCTGGCATCTAAAACTACCGAACATTTACAGCAGACATCATTTTAACATCTTTAAATCACCAGTCATTTGCATTTTTAATCACACAAAAAAATTTAGCTACTTTATCACAAAACATATTTCTGTCTGTTCACTTTGGCCGCTAGGATCTGCCACATTCATATATCAAATCCTCCATTCTCAATTTCCCCTGATGGAAATGATTTCCATGCCAGCAGCACTAGATCACACTTTTAGCAGATGTGGTTTTAGCTTTTTATTGAAGATGAGGATGAGGTCAGCCTCAGATCTGAAGGGAGAAAAACATCGGCGAGGCTCATGGCAAAAGTCCTATCACAGGTTTTCTTGTGCTTCCAGATGTGAGGAAATAAATCCCTTTTTTTGGGGGGCATTTATTGTCTAAAACCAGCAGAGTAACCATCAGCGTTATTATCTCCTCAATCTCCATGCGCCGCCTCACACCTTGGCGACTGAGATGCGACTGTTGAGCTCAGCTTTGTAGAGTCCGAGACCCAAACACACCGGCTGAGTGAACGTGGTTGAGAAAGTGTGGATGTGGGTCAGGCTTCCGGATGCCTCCACCTCGGAGAAGGTGATGGTGCCGGCACTGTAGTCCAAGGCCACGGCCACTCTATTGCGAGTCATTTGGTACGCAAGGCGGGTCTTCCTGCGGTTGTGCCATGCAGCCAGCTTCCTGTCATGCTGCTGCGTCAGGCTCCACGACATCTGGACATGAAACAAAGGCTCTTTGAACAAGATAAACAAATGATAAAAAAAGTGACACATATATCTTGAAAAAAACAGAACTATGCTGTCATCTCCGACAACAAGGGGTGTATCCATGAAAAGCCCCCGAATCCCTGACTGCGACCCCCCTGACTGAACTCCACAAAAGAAATGCAGAGTTATGTCTGGAAAACTGTTTTTTTTTTTTTTGTCAAAAAGCTCCCCTATTGACAAAAATAGGAACTATTAGAGTAAAATATGATATATTATCAGAAACATCCCTTTAATCTGATTCACATCCACCAAATTTGGACCAAATTGGACCAACACTTGATAAATTATGGCTGGAAACATTTAGATATAAAGCTCCCCCTAGTGGTATAAAAATACAACCGGCCTTTTCCCAAAATCGACCCAGTTCTTCCTCGCACCAAGGAAGGCCAAACATTTCAAAATGATCCATGAAATAGATTTTAAGTCATTGCGATGACGATTCCATAATATGCTGGATAATAAAGCGATACCAACTAAATAAACCATAATTTCTACGTGAGGAACTTTTACCTTGTTGTTCCCAAAGGCGTTGCCCTCTTTTCCCTTTCGACCAATACTTCTATAGCAGACGCCAATATCCCAGAATCCCTCAACCTCCAGCTCCCAGTAGTGAGTCCCAGAGGAGAAGGTCTGGGCAGTGAGGACTTGCGGCCAGTGGTCAAAACGTTCAGGGTGAGCGTCGCAGGGCAGGCGGATTTTTACCCTAGCTACTGAGCGAAGGTCATCGGAGATGCTCAACAGAGGATGGGCCGTGTCCGTGTCCAGGGACAGAGGACTGGTTACTACAGGAGAAAAAGGATTGATTCAATCAAAATATACTGCACACTGACTTCAGACGTTCTTTGGTGGGTGATATAGAAACAACAACAGATTTCTTCCCCTTTTGTGTATAAACTGACAAATATTTCCAATTCCAGATGCTCAGATATGACTGACATACAACGTAAACATTGAACCAAAGTCCATCATGTTTGAAAATTTTGGACAGTGCTGTCTCGCTTAGAGTTAGACGAGTAGAACAATACCACTCTCATGTCAATCCAGCAGGCAGTTAGCTTAGCATGTATCATGTATATGCAGCAAAAGTACATATATAGAGTATATTAGTCATTTGTTTTATCTCCCCAAAAGCAAACTCTAAAGATGATTAATGTAGTTTTACAATCGGGCTGTATGGAACTTTGCACGGCCCTGTCATTAAGCTTAATGTTATGCTAAACATGACCACCTGCAGGCTGCAACTTCCGATGTAAACGAAACATGAAACTGGTATCAGTCATGCATGCTCTTTTGCAGTTGAGCAGATCATGTGACCTTGTTGGCGCCATCAGTCAGGCGATCGTGATGTGGAGCAGCTTGCATGAGTCGCCACCTCCAGATCTGAGTCCATAGTGAGATTGTAGGTACAAGTAGTTTTGCTTGAGAGAGTTATGTACCAAATACTGTTTAGCCAGACGGATGGATGAACGGATGGACGGACTGGTGGGTGTCAGTCAACTTATCTAACTCTTAGCAAGATATTCCCCAACACGTGAAAGCATTCCTAAATTCCACTGTAACTGGGAGAGGCTTGTGTCACCCAGCTGTCACTCACGGAGCTCCCTCTTGAGTTCGCTGAGGCAGCGCAGGGCGGCAGTGATGAAATCTCGGTACTTGCTCTCTATGTCCTCTAAGATGTGTTTCCTGTCTAGATCGACCGCATCAGGGATGAAAAGTGGGCTGTTGAGGTCGGCGAGTAACCTAGCGTACAAGAACACACATCGCATTACGGAAAGAAAACTCGTTTTACAGACCTCTATATTAAAAAGGATTGCATTCATTTGCTCATTTCTTATTATGCCTTGCAGTCTTTTCTAACTCCCGCATGCATGCAAATACTTCTTACCAAAACACACTTCTGGACTTACTTTGTGTCATCGGATTGAAAGGCCTGAGGAAAGAAAAGCGAAGGACAGCAGAGAAACAGATGGCACAATGTGATTCAGTCAAAGAAAGTACAGGAAATGGAAAAAAGGTTGATAAAGAAGAAATTCAGACAGCCTTCAGAACTAATTGCCCCCTTGTAGTTTGACCCTCATTACAATGAATGCTCAGTTTTGGGACAACCTTGCCCCAAAAACTTCACATTGGTATCAGTATTAGTTTGTCTCTCCCTTTATCCGTATCCAGGATTTGATGACGTATTCCATGGCACAGAACCAACCCCTTCAGACATTTCCGTGGTAATTCATCAAACAGTGGTTGACAAAAAAATCTTCTTTTTAAAAAACAAATCTAGAAATAAAATAAAAAATTTCAATCCTCCAACCCTTTATTCTGTCTATTTCAAAACGTACTACAATGATTCCTAGATTCTAGGCCACGGCGTCCTGGTAGGCCTAAAGAAATCATTTCCATAAAATAAGCCTGAAACACTTAAAATCAAAGTATCCAGAAACTATTAAAACAATCCCACGGGACTTTAATTATGTGTTATTCTTCATTGTTCAGAATCTGACCAATTTCGAACTCCAAAAAAAAAAGCCCTGTGCCCCAATTTTTTAAAGCCTTGGATCTGTTAAGTCATTCGGGTCCACTCAAAAAATCTAATAGGTTCTTCCTTGAGTTGTGTCCAAACATCTCGCCAAGCTTCATGAAAATCCATCTGGTACTTCAGATTTGGGTTTCTTTGTAATCAGGTTCAGTTTCTAAGTTTCAGATTCATCCTTCACTTTTCAGGTAACTGATCAAACCGACGTTTAAAGGAGAGCCTTCCATCAATAAGTTCCCCCAAGGTACTTGTAGGATGTGTAATGAGAGTTGAAAAAAGATTATGATAGACACCAATCAGTCATTCATTTTGCTTTAATCAGCCTGTTCAGTATCCCAGCTAACATTTAGCAGGAGGCGGGGTTCAAGTACAAGTCCGCGATTCATCATGTGACCATGAAGAATTAAAATGTATAAAAAACATCTTCCGAGCCTCTTACAGCTCCATCTCTTGTATCCTTCCACCAAAAGATCCACTATTCCTCCTCTTCTCGAGTCCAAACCATCTCAATGGGGCCACTCAAAGCAAAAAGCTGACCTATTAATCTCTCATTTATGTTTAATGCCAGAGAACAATGCTAAAAAAAACAATTTCAGGCTATTCAAAACTCTTTCCCTGTTGAAATCTGAGAATAATATGTAAAAGTTCCGGTGGGAAAACTAAATCTTCGACAAACAAGACTGCCAGGTGAGCAGCTCACTTAATAATGTTATATAATAATTTGAGCTAAATGTTAATCTTGGCATAGCAGCAGGCTCATGATGAAAATGTTGACATAATGAGGCTCGGCATGTTCGGTTCAGTGACGGTATGCTAACATCTGGGAATAGGTGACAAACACAAAAGAAAACAGAAAACAACAGGTGGTACTGTTCTTTTTTCAGGTTTTTGGTGTTAAATGAAAGCAATGGCCAGAAGATGGTGCAAAAAACCAGCATTGGGGGTCACCGAGGTGATCACAGTTCATCCTGAGGGTGATAGCAGTGTTTCTGCTGAAGCAAATGACTAAAGCCTCATTGTACTCAAAACCACAAACATCCACCTTCAATCTATTTCCTGTAACCACTAATCCTGTCAAGGCGTCGCTCAGCGACTGGAGCCTATACCAGCCGACACTGGGCGACCAACAAATAGAGACAAACAACAATTCCCACTCATATTCACACCTACAAATAATTTACAGTCACCGTTTCACATATATTTCGGGGTTTTGGACCGTGGGAGGAAGCTGGAATACTCAAATGCAACCCACGCAAACACAGACGGGACATGCAAACTCATCAAAGACGGGCCTCGGGTTCTCTGGTGGATTTAAACCTGGAACCTTGTAGCCGTGGGCCAACCTGGATAAACACTAATCCACCATGCTGCTCCACCTCATGGTGGTGCTAGTAGAGAGAGAGAGAGGGACTAGAACGATTCATCCACTGAGGGCCATGGACAGAATTTAATGGCCGTCTATTGCATGTTTTTTACACGTGTGGAATCGGTTGGGGTGACGGGAACATCACAAAGAAGAAGAAGAGGAAGAAGAAGACCTTGACCAAAGTGATGGAGTGTGGTTAGTGGTGAGTGTGAGAGATTCTGTTTTGTCTTCCAAAAGTTTCAGTCTATCAATGATTCATTTACAAATCTGAGAACACAGTGTCTCCCCTTCATACACCGATACACCATAACATTAAAACAACCGGCCTCATATTGTGGAGGTCCTCTTCGCTCATGATCTGTGCGTTTCCTGCTTCCAACACCTCATCCTCAGGACAAAGTTGCTGACAGCTGTCATTGTAACAAGATAGTATTATTCCAACTTCACCTGTGAGTGGTTATAACCACATGACAATGCAATTCAAATCACGATTTAGTTCAGGACCTTTCAACAAGAAAGCCGTACATGTGACCCCAGGAGACCTGATCTCCATACTCTTGCACGCTCTGATGAAGGTCATTGGGCTGAAACATCAGCGTGTTTGCATGACGAGGCTAAAAGCAGATTGGTGTAACTGACATTAGTCATATTGCAGTGGAAGTTTGGTACGATTCAGCCATGGGTATCCAATCATGATTATCTGTATTCTGTTCTACAGTCAACCCCAGAACAACCCTGGTAATGTAGAGTAGAATCCCAGCACCAGCTCTTACCCAGATGAGTAAGTACGGGTCTGTCTCTGCCAGCAGCGAGGCCAGATAGTGCTGGATGCTCAGCGTCTGGGTCATGTCCGCCTTCACCTTGGAGCAGTCTTCATGCACACGCTCTATGACCTGCTGCCTCTCCCTCTGGGTGATCTCCCTCAGAGCGAATTCCAGCTTCTTCACCTGGATCTGCAGATCTGAGCCCAGTCGCTCCACCTGGGCGTCGTCCTCCTTCAGAGAGTCCTGCAGCCATTTGTGGGAAATTGGTGGTTGGCACCTCATTATCAAACCACCTCCTCGTTTTTTTTAGAATAAGCGGTATAACAAGGCCAAACTGATTTGTACACGGAAAGGATTTAGACTGTGTTTCCCTTGCGGGCCATTACATTACACCTCCCCTGCATGTTAAAATAGCTTTACTCACAGCCATCGTCGAATCAATATTTTCATGCTCTTTGAGGATTTTCTCTCCATCTTTCAGCTTCTCCTCGGCTTTTGTCAGCAGGGTCTGGAGAATGACCTGTGAAAGCACTCATATTTGAGACACCACATCTCATACATGAAGAACCATGAGTAAAGGCGTATTGATCCAGCTCACCTTCAGATCCTCCTCCACCTGTCTCAGCGCCTTCACTTTGTGCTGAGCGTGGCCTCCATCCAGCAGACAGTCACCGCACACATACACCCTCTCATCGGCGCAGTAATAGCGTAGTATCTCTGTGTGGGTTGGACACTTACGCTGGGAGAGGTCCCCAAGCGGGTCCACCAACAGGTGGGTGCTAAACGCAGGTCTCTCCAGGTGGGGCTGCAGGTGTTTGGCACACAGTGACACCTCACACCTCAGGCAGGTCTTGACCGCCAAAGATGGTAGTCCCTCCTCTGATGCGGGAGGGCAGCAGTCACACAGAACCTCGTCTTGCTCCTCCTGACACTGAGGGCAGGTAAAGCGACTCCTGCCTTCACTCTGATCGCTCCAGGCCTCGCGGATGCAGGCGGGGCAGATGCTGTGGTCACAGGGCGGAGGGTGCGCTTGGCTAAAGACGTCTCGGCACACAGAGCAGGTCAGCTCTTCGTCCAGGGAAGCCATGGTGGGTCGGATGTGTGTGTCACATGAGCGCTGCAAGGAAAGAAAGTCAAGATAGTGAAAAAGCCCAAGGGGAATTAGTCCTACGTTTCTCTGCAAGCAGTACTGCTCTGAGAAATGTGTTTCATTGGAAGAAAATGTACCTAACTTTGTCTTAATAGAATATTCAGGCTAATATACATCTAGAGTTAGCCTGTAGCGAGGACCTCTTAGAGTAAGTTCAGTCGAGAGTCCAAAATCCAAAATATTTGTTATTCTAGCTCAATTTCAATAACAGAGCACAACAAGTAGACAACTCAGGATTTTTGCTGACTTTCAAGGCTCATTACGGTCTTTCAGTGGCAAAACTTTTCTGCTAGTCTTTAAGAATTTTAGCCACATAAAATGGCCTTACCACAATGACAGATTTATTTATTTTTTCATAAAAGACATTTAGATTATATTTAAGAAACTTTGGCTTAGATGGATGGATGGATGGATGGATGGGTGGATGGATGGATGGATGGATGAATGGATGGATGGATGGATGGATGGATGGATGGATGGATGGATGGATGGATGGATGGATGGATGGATGGATGGATGGATGGATGGATGGATGGATAGATAGATAGATAGATAGATAGATAGATAGATAGATAGATAGATAGATAGATAGATAGATAGATAGATAGATAGATAGATAGATCTATCTGGCCTGGAAGAGGACATGTCTGCAAATTGGCCCAACACACACTGTGAGGAGGATGATTAAACTGGCAAAAGATTCTCTAAGGCACATACTAAAAACGATAATCAAATATTACTGCAGTTCAACAAAGACGAAATAACAGAACAGACAGATACAAGAAATATAAGATAAAAGAAAGTGTATAAGTTTAACTTTAAATTAATTTTAGTGTTGCTGGATGATGTTCAGTTACATTTGCTCTGCAATTAAGACATCAAAATATACTGGTGGACATCCAGAGCTTGGATATTGAAAATAATGGGACTAATACAAAAACAATAAACATTAAAAGTGTGCAAAGTGTGCTGGGCATTGTTAGAAAAACTTACAACACTGTGGTAGAATCAACTTTCACAGTAGAATATTGTAGGCTGTATCTGCACATAGACATTTGGATTTATTTTGTACTTATACATTAAATACAACATTTTTTTATAAGACATTAGTGCTGCTTGTAACAAGTCCTAAGGCTGAACAGTATTGAGCTGGTGAAAACTATTTTGTCCTTCCTCTACTCCAGTAATCCTGCCTACCTCGCTCTATGAATAGAATAATCGAGTATCTAGCCACTATTGCCAAGAAAAGGTGGACAAATCTAAGAGCAAACGCCTCACAGCTTTTGAAGGTGATACACCGTCTCTACAAAAACAATTACCATTTCATCGAGGCATCTCCAACATGCAAATACATCCAGGGACAAAGTCTGACACATTATAATCATTTAATTCACCAGCAGAGTCATCATATACAGCCGATCGTCACTGTCTGAAGAAGACATGTCTCCTCGCAGCACTGAGCCTTGATAAGCATTACCTCGAATCAGACCCGAGCACAGGGGATCAGGAGATCATCCCTGACAGCTTGTTGGACTGATTTACTCTACATGTGCTCGGCTTTGACACATTTAAGGTTCCGGCTCATCCAAACCGGACCGAACCCTCATTTGAAATTATGTTTGTGGAAGAAAAGTGTGATTTCCTACCTGTTGGTGTCCCAGTGTTTTCAGACAGAGGCCATCGTTGAGTTTGGGTGTTGTGTGTGGACTCTATGTTGACTGTGGAGGCTAATCCTTAAAGAGCCCCCCCGCACCCACACACGCACGCACACACTCACACAGAGAGGTCACATGACCCTGGGCTAGCGGGAGGGCATTAGGACAAATTATAGGGTAATCTCTTGTATTTATCTAAAGACAATAAACAGGATCAGTTGCCTTTTTATAAACATCCTATTTGAACTAATGCAGTGCGGTTTCAACAATACAAACCAGCTTCATGAGGTTAAAATGTTTTGTTTAAACTGTAATGATGATAAAGTGATCGTTCCTTGACCCTGCTGAGGGTAAGTGGATAGTAAGTGGGTGGATGTCCATTCATGAACAAGACCAAATAACCTCAAGTAAGATAAATGCAGATGATGAAGTTTAACTGGACAGTCTTCCAGTTTAGAGACCTATACCATTTTTTTTTATGTTTCACAAGTTAGACAAACTGAGAAATTCTATTTTCTCAAACGTTTACCTCGTGTGAACAAGCATACAGGTAACTGAATTGTTTATGGGGAACTCGGTAGTTAAGGGGCAGATAGTAAGAAAAGACTTGTGGTTGTATTTAATAAATGGCAGCACAAAGAGGATTTCTTTTATTGTGTTTGTCTTACTTAAGTATTTTGTACAACAATAATATTTATTTGTCCAAATTAGTTTCTAAAGTCAAGAATTTTTTCTGAAGAATTTAGTTTACAGGACTGTATGTGTTGACCCTGAATATGACAATCGTACGGTTGAACTCTTTGAACCAACTACACAGTAAGCCTCTGTGTGAAACCCACATATTGTTTAAAGTTGATTTTTCCTTTAAATTCCGATGTGGAAGCCATAATTTGCCCATGTCAGAGCTTATTTATTACTGTGGCAATACTCTGTTATGCAAGATGCCTCACATGCCTACCTAACTAGCTAGCAACCTACATTTCCACCTACCTACGTACCTAGCTAATTTACCTAGTTATCCTTATACACTCTTATAAGAAAAGACAAATTGCATATCTAGCTACCTACCCAGCTACCTACACAGTTAGCTAGCTGTCTACCTACATAGTTAGCTAGCTAGTTAGCCATTTACCTAGTAGCTAACTACCCACCTCAACACCTAACACCCTCCCTACATTCCCAGCTAGCTACCAACCTACTTTTCCAGCTACCTAGTTATGTACATACGTACCTATATAGTTACTAACTATCTAGTTTCTTACCTACCTACCTACCTAGCTAGCTACTTACCTAGGTAGCTACTTACCTAGATAGCTAGGTAAGTAGCTACCTATATACCGTTTTATAAGAAAAGACAAACTGCATACCTAGCTAGCTTCTTACCTTGCTAGCTATCTAGCTACTTACATACTTACCTAGCTAGCTAGCTAGCTACCTAGAAGAGAAATAGTAAATCCCTGTTCAGATAAGTTTCAAAAGTTATTATGTTCTTTTATGTTAGTTCATAAAATGTTATTTCAACATTTTTTCTGTACCCCTGATGCTGCCTGTTTTGAGTTGTTGTTTCCTGTTCCTTATAACCCAGGGAGGGGTCCAAAGGAAAATCAAATGAATGAATGACAGCGCTTGGATCAAATTTACTGTTGTTGCTGTACTATTATGATCCATTGTTTTCTCTTTAACCACCAATATGAGATTTTTTTTTAAATTTTTTTCCCCCCAAATACCTTCAGTGTTACTTCAACTTACTTTCCTTTTAAACTATCAACCGGTCACAGTTGGGGAAAACATCTGTACAAACTTTCTTGATGTCCAGGTGAGGTGAATTTTATTGCGTTTTGTGATCACTTACTCACTCTCTCTTGTTACCAAATACCTGCAAATTAAAACAACCTTCTCCTCAGTATTTACGGTATACTGTATGTATATTTGATAGTAATTAACATACAATATGTTGGTATTTCAACCCCTTCGATGTCCTGCTTAACTGTTGGTTGAGCGCATTTTCAGTCACTATTTACTGAGGGATTTACCATGGATATTTTTCTGGCTTATTACCATTTGCATGATAACTGCTAGATTATCCTGGCCATAACCAGGTAGATATTATCCAACCCAAATGGGATACTAAGGTATGTCATGCTATATTCTTTTATATATTGCACATGAACCTCTAGATAAGGGCCAAAGTTGTTTATAATCAAATACAGTCTTTATGTGTGTGCATATTTATGCAGTATACTGCCTCATTATGACCAAACTATATTTTCCAAGTACCTGACTTTGTGGAAAAGGGTTACATAGTCTGACAATCAAGGTCATTATGTCGGCATAAAGTCAAAAAGTCAAAAAGGCCCATTAGCTATGGATTAGATTAATCGGGATAACATATTTAAAGCCCAAATCCACCATTGAAAAACCAAACAAACAGTGAATATTCTAATTTTACAAACTGCAGTGTTTAATAAATGCATTGTAGTTTCGAGGGGAATGATGGGGGCCCTGATAAACTCCTTATCATCAACCATCATGTAGCTTTCAGGTCATTGTCTGTCTGATCCAGCCCTACTTCAGAGCAGTTTGCTCTGCTCTCCTCTGTGAGATGCAAACTGAGAGCCAATGTGGAGGTAACCGTGGTCACTGTTTCCCAGAGGGCCGTCTGCAGGCGAGGGCCATTAATTATAAGAGACAGAGAGACAGATAGCTGGTCAGCTAAGCAGATAGACAGACAGATAGACAGACAGACAGACGGACGGACAGACAGACAGACGGTACTGCAGAGAGCGCAGACAGGCCTGACAGGAGCAGGCCACCACAAATACAAAGAGCGGAGAGGAGGAAGAGAAATAATCCTCCCCCAGTAGCTGCCGCCCTGCGTCTCCTCCTGCCTCCGGACTCTGAGTAAACACATTCAGCCAGATTAACCCTCGGTCATAAGAGAAAGAAAGGCGATTTACGGCGGAGATAAATAATTGAAACATGCGGCTGTCCGACTGCGCATCCCCGGGAGTGAATAGGAAAAAGCTGCGCCGGTGTCCCGGCTAGGTGACGGAGCTCGATCTTACCCAACATAACCTCCAGAGCCTTCTTCCTCCTCATCTCACAAAACCGCCGCTAAAATCATCCTTCCAACCATGGTAAGTTGTTTCTGGGTTATATTTGGAGGAAATGTGTCGGTGACGAGCGGCCCTGGTGAAGAATTGCACATCCGGTAGGGGATTTTGTAGAAGTCATAATATTTTATGAATCATAACTTGTTATGATGCGGGAGCGCGCCTGACGCGCAACAGGTCGCCGTACAGTAACGGGGGCGCGCATCTCAGCGCCGGATTTTGCGTTTCTTTCCAGATATTGCTTTAAAAACATCCGATCGTCGTAAATTCG
This sequence comes from Lophius americanus, assembly GCA_037951165.1. NCBI lineage: Eukaryota > Metazoa > Chordata > Actinopteri > Lophiiformes > Lophiidae > Lophius > Lophius americanus. The sequence continues at coordinate 1,510,856 of JBBDHG010000210.1, read as the reverse complement.
CCAACATATCGGCACGATTGATGCAACATGGCATGAAAAATAGTAACGCGTTGTTTTTGGAACATTATCATGAATACATTGACAATCTGTTTGAACTATTTTAGTACATAACAGTTTGAATGATCCTCTTTTAAAAAATACTATCGATTACGCAATACTACGTATTAAGCATGTTCATTTTTGGAAATTATTCTCTCGTGCTCTTAATGGATTCGTTGGTTTGCACAAAAGTGACAATAGCCATACTCAAAAATATAGGTTTTCAACTCTCATTTCTACGAAATTAAGGTTATAGTATTATCCAAACAAAGGAATGTCTATAATAATTAATTCGGGCTCAAATGATTTCCTGATTTCACTGCTGTTTTATGGAAACCCATCACAATCAGACACAATATCAAACCTCTGATGCATTTTATTATGCTATCCAAGCCTCAGGGAGACAGAGAGGAGGAGGGGGAGGTTGGGGTGGGGGTGGTGGGATGTCACAGGGCCCGGGTGAAAAATTATTTCCCTCCTCACTCTGGCTGTGTCTTTCTTTCATTACCTCTTTCCACGTGGTGAGCAATCGGTATGAGGGTGAAAATGGAGCATTGTGGCTGCAGTCAGTGGCCTTATGTGTCAGAGGGGCTCAGAAAGGGTGATGCACTCAGCTGTGCTCCTTCAACGCCATTGTTGCAAATTCCTGCTCATTTCAGCCACTGTTTACTGAGTCTGTTTCTCACACACACACACACATCCACACGCACACAATGAATAGACATTAGTCTGTGTGACAAGGTGGCCTGTGATAAAATATGTCTGGCTTGATGTCCAACCTAAATTCATTCAAAGAAGTTGGTGTCGGTTTGCCTTTGCCTGCACCTGTGCACACAGTCTCCTTCTGTTACATTTTATAGGCTCATGCAGAAATGGAGAGGCCACGAAAGGGCCCTTAAGTGATGAACTTGGTGGACAATGTATGAGAGCTTAGTGAGAGAAGCAGTGGACTCTTGTCTCAAAAGAAGGGGTGTTCACTCACCATTTGAATGCAAAGTAGTGGATGAACAAGTGAGCAGTGTGTGTGTGTGTGTGTGTGTGTGTGTGTGTGTGTGTGTGCAGAGGGAGAAAAGGAGGGCCAACGGTGATTTTTGAGAGAAGGAAGACTTGTGGGGAGAAACTGTCACATGGCACTTTAGTTCTGTTTTTCTTTCTCTGCAGCACAATGTCTCCAACATGGACACCCTCTAAGTTTATCAGCCAGGAGCATCGAATCACATTTTTTGGGAATGATACTCTAGTTTTTACTATATTTTTTTCCATTTAAGTAACTTAGGTACCTACTTTTTTCAGCGTGCAGGTAGGCAGAATCAAAGTTGTGTCTTGGCCAATGCTCCCCTGCGCTCCCATCCTGCAGAAGCATGTCCCGTCGGAAACAGAAACGACCCCAGCAACTTATGAGCCTGACCCCCGGTGCCTCTCGTCTACTTGAGCATGGTGAGAAATAGACTGAAAGAATGCTGCTTAGTTAGAACAATTGGATTCACCTTGAATTAGAAGATTAGACCTAAGCAAATCCTACATATACTAAGGATATCATGTTATGGTGCAGACTAGTTGCTGGAAATGCAGGATAAATTGGTACTCTCACACTGTACTGTAACTTATAAAACCTTAATAAATGGATCCAGAGTTAGGAAACAGTTAAATCCGTTCAACGGTGGAGAAGTAGATTTGCATGTTATACTTGCCCAGACTGAGAATAACAAATATTACCGGATTTATTCATAAATTAATTCCTTGTGGGTGCAGACAGTCTGCTCTCTCTGACCTGCACAACCCAAATGTCTTCAGTCCTCGTTACTACCAGGTTTGAAGACAAGACCACCCAGAATAGGCTACACAAGGAAATCCCCAGGGAAATAATGATGAAATAGAACAAGCAGTGAATTTGAAAATGTGATTTAAAACCAATATACACATGCTAGAGGCAAAGAGATGGGAGAAGGTCAAGGAAGAAGGAAAGTTTGTGAGGCACTTTATAAGGAAGGTGTTGTAACTGCAATAGACTCCATTGTCCCCTTTCAGCTTTGTTGCTGGGCACTGAAGCATGAACATACCCACGAAGAGGTGTTTATGTGTGTTTCCTTGTGTGTGAGTGTGTGTGTGTATGCTTTTTCGGATGTGTGTCGGTCCAATAAAAGTGAAGCTTGAGAGGTAAACTCAGAAAGTTCTGTATGCTTTTGCGTGGCGCATGATCCCGCAACCCTATATCATTGTGTTTGTGTGTTTGTGTCTTCAGCTCAGTGCTTTTTAGCTTTGCTGCTCCGCAGTGTTTGTTTTCCTTACACACGTCTTTTCCTCTTCCTGTTCCTAAACCGTATCTGGAATTTGACCTCCTAGTGTTTAAGGTCAGGTCTGCCAGCCAATCAGGCACTTAGTACAGTGTCCAGTACTCATCCGGGATCTAACCCTTAGCATCAGGTTTGGCTGCTGGGGGAAGGGCTCCTGAGGAGATGAAAGAAAGACGGATTGAATGGTAGAAGAAAGAAAGAGGGAGACAGACAGGGCTGGTGTGTGTGGATGTGGCTTCTTTTTATTGGGGGGTGCGGAAAAGTCCATTGTCTTGTGCGTGTTGCCCTGGAAACAAGGTATGCTCCTCTACGGGTGAGCAGTGTATTCTTGCAGATCAGTGGAATCTGTGTGTGTGTGTGTGTGTTTGTGTGTTTGTGTGTGTGCGTGGGTGTTTGTGTGTCGACAGTGGCGGGGAGGTTGCCATTGATGAGGATAGACAGGACAAAGAGGAACAGAGAGCAGTGGTGGGTGATAAGGTGGAGGAAATTAAACCCAAAGATTAAGAGTAATTCCGTAGACGCCTGGATTCTTAGGTTTCCTAGATATCAAGTAGCCTTCTAAAACCTGACTTGTCACCTCTGGTTTCTATAAATTGATTCTAAGTGTCCTGGGATGTGGATGTGTACTTCTAAATTTTAAACCGAAATGGGACCCAGTCAGGCGCATACCTCCTCTCCGCCAAGGCCTAATAAATCCGCCCCTGTATCTGAATCTGCACCATAATTATAGGGGTCCATTCCGGCCCAAGACTCATTCAACCACACAGTTTCCTAAAAAATCTGTTAAGTATAAATTTTAATAATCCTGCAACCAGCAAACAAATACAGGTGAAAGCGTACCATCCTTGGCAGAGGTTTATTTAGTGAACGGTTTTTAGAGCATTATATCAACACTGATTTTGTTGTTATCTCTAATCATTTTAATATTAAAGTGAATAATTTTTTTTCTCTCAAATTCACCAGATGACAACTTGGCAGTGAAGTCTCAGTCCTCTCTGCTTATCCTGGATTCTCCCTCCTGCTCTCCATCCTCCTCTCTTCAAATCTCCCAGCTGCCCCTCGCACTTTGTTCCTCTCTCAAGGGCTCTCAGACCCCCTCACTGCCCACCGAGGGTCCAGTGCTCTCCTGCTCACCAGGCCAGCCCTCTCACCAACCCCCAAAAGACCCAGAGCCCTCGCTCTCTCCTGACATCCCTTACTCTTCTCTCTCGTCCCAAACGCATTATCCACCGGCCCTCAAGTTGTCTGGTTGCAATCCCATATCTTCTACAAGTGCTCTCGTCGCTGCTCCCCGCAGTGCACACATGGCCTCTCCCAAGCTGGGGCTGTCAGCCACCACCACCACCTCTTCTTCCTCCTCCTCATCTTCTGCCTCCTTATGTCCTCCACCACACCCTGGAAGCCCCAGCCGTGTGCCCGAGGGCCCACCAAGTCCTGTTACTCCTGCTCCAAGTCCAGGAGTGACGTCTTCCTCAGCTGGACCTTCTCGGGCCCAGTTGAGTATTGCCCTGATCCTGGAGGAGCTGCGGGTGCTGCAGCAGAGGCAGATCCACCAAATGCAAATTACAGAGGAGATCTGCAGACAGGTGCTACGCCTCGGTGGAGCCTCTTATACTTTAGAAGAGCCTCCTCAGCACCTCCTCTCTCCGCTGCCTCAGCTCTGCCTGGAAGGTAATAAAAGGGAAGCCCACCCATCTACACAGCCAACTGCACCTCAGTCTTCCACCTCTGTGACTCCTCTCCTGGCATGTTTCTCCTCCCTGCTTCCTCCTCAGGCAGCCAACAAACCCACAAAGCCAAACAGTTCATTATCTCAAATCCTGCAGCCTCACAAGTCCCAGACTGAAGGAATGGGAGCTCACAGTTATTTGAGAATGACTTCTCGATCCTCGGCTCCAGCCACCTCTTCCTCTGCTGCCATGGCGTCCTCCAACTATCCACTTGCCATGTCTTTAGCTCTGCCTAATTGTTATCTTACCGAGAAATTACCAAATACCTCCTCAGTGATTGGACCCAGTGGTCGGTCCTTTCTAAACTCATCCCTTCCCACATCAGTATCTATGATCCCAAACTCCCAACATGCATTGCAATCTGTTCCCGGAGCATCGGACTCTCTCTCTGCCTCCAGTTCCAACTCTTCTGCCCGCCTCCAGCATGCCTGCCGCTTTTGTGGAAAAATGTTCAGCAGCGACTCTTCCCTACAGATACATCTACGCTCACACACCGGGGAAAGACCGTACCAGTGTCCGGTCTGCCTCAGCCGCTTCACAACAAGAGGCAACCTCAAGGTGCACTTCCTTCGCCACCGTGAGCAGAACCCCGACCTTTCACTTTCTCTGCTGCCACCTTCTTTGTTTGGAGTAGCATTAGGGGCCGCTGTGGGTTCAGACATGGGACAGAGCAAAAGCAGCGGTAGCAGTACGAGCGGCATAAACATTATGCAGAAGAAGCCAAAAAGTAGGCTTGAGGAGGAAACATGTGGAGATCATTTGGAAGTGGGTGGTACCAGCACTGGCTTTTCTTCGGGGGCCTCTGGAGGACCTACCCCTTCTACTCTACCCTTGGCGCCTAGTGTGGATCTGGCTATGATTTCCCACTCTCTCCTGCAGCTCAATAGAGCTGCAGCCGTGGCTGCTGCAGCCTCTATCACCTCCGGCTCCTCCCACTCTACTCCCTCCTCTTCCACCTCCACTTCCTCTCTGGCTACATCCCTCCTCTCTAATCCGTCCCTGTCTTCATCTTCCGCCATTTCCGAATTATTCAAGGGGGCCAAGCAGCACTTTGATGAGAACACTCCCCCTCATGCACCTATGCTTTCACCTGCAGCCTACTCCCAGCTAGCACACCTGCCTGAGATCCTCTTCCCTTCGGTCTCCACTTCTTCCTCTACCCCTGCTGCACACTCCTCCCTCTACAATCACCCAGCTTTGTGCTTGCTGCGCACCCCACTGCCTTCTGCACATGGCTCCCATAAACTTTCTTCATCCGGTCAGTCTCAGTTTTCCTTCCCTTTCTCTTCTTTCGCTAAAGTTCAAGGTCCACTCACAACCACTCCATCCTCTCTGCCCTCCACAATGGCCGCTTCCACTCCTACCTCCGAAACGTCCAAGCTTCAGAAGCTAGTGGAGAAGCTTGAGAAGGCACCTCCCTGCTCCTCTTCTCCATGGACTTCTTCATCTACTTCCTCCTCCATGCTGGAGATGTTATCTAGCAGCATTGCCACCCGTCCAGTCAGTGGTCGCTTGACCAATGCTAGCACTTCTACCACATATGTCATGGCGTCCCCACCGTCTTCTAATGTTGTCTCTACATGTATCTCAAACTTCACCAATGAGATGGTAGCTGCTCTTGGCATGAGTACCAATGGAGCAAGGGCCATGGCAGGGGACTTGCTACCATCATTAAACATAACAAGTAGAGCTGGCAACCTGACAACCAACCAGTGTGGGGTATGCTTGCGGGTGCTGAGCTGTCCCAGGGCACTGCGTCTTCACCAGGCTACGCACCTTGGGGAACGCCCTTTTCCATGTAAGATATGCGGCAGATCCTTCTCCACCAAAGGCAGCCTGCGGTCTCATCTGGCCACCCATCATTCTCGACCGCACAATGCTCGTGTGCAGAACTCTTGTCCACTGTGCCAGCGCAAGTTCACCAATGCCCTGGTGCTACAGCACCACATCCGTATGCACCTCGGTGGACAGTTGCCCATGGACGGCACAGATGATTCTGAACAAGAGATCCCAGCTGAATCGGATACCAAACCCTTAGTACAATTCCAATCCCAGTCCACTGAGCCGAATATCTCCTCCAGTAAAACACCGCCTCTCACTGGCCACTCTAAGGGATCTGCATCAAGCTCACAATTTCAATCTCCAGCGACTGGCTCCGCCCCTGTCTCCACTAGTATGAAATCAGTTGAGCTCATTAAAAATCCCTGCAAGTCCGGGACATCAAGCCCAGACCTCATTCCTCCATCTGACCTTAGTCCTGACCCATATATGAATCCTACCACACAAACCCCACCACCAGGCAGTGCAGACCCCCCTGTCCTGTGTGTCAGTGCACCCATGCCAACCTCCCAGCATGAGGATCCATCTTCGCCAGTTGGCAAGGACAAGAAAGTTGAAGAACAATCAGCTTTAGATGTTCATCCTCCTAATCCCACCCCCTCAACAATTCCCTCCTCCGTTACCAAAAAGACGGTGTCATCGGATGCTATGATGTTAGTCTGTGGAGAAGATGAACCGCCCACCTCCTCTGATGCCCTTCTTGGCTGCGGATCACCCCAGGACGACTTAAAGAGCACACCTGTCCTTGACGCACCCTTTGCTTTCACATGTTCCAGCTCCTCATCTATCCCCACCCTGACTCAAGATGTCAATGCAACATCAATCCTGGAATCGGACTCCGTCTCCCCAAGGCCCCAATCACCAGAACCCATGGAACAAGACAAAGATCCGTCTCCTCCACCAGCAACGCCAAAGCAAGAAAAAGCACCTGTGCTTAGTGAGGAGTCTAAAATGGAGACTGCCGACGCCGAGGTAGTGGGTGCTTCCCAGAGAGCTGCCACCTTTGTAAGAGAGACACGTCAGAGCTTTCACTTTGGCTCCTATGGGAGGGAAGACCAGCTGGAAGGTGTAAAGATTATTGGAGTGGCTCCAAATGAAGACCTGGAACCTTCTGTCTCCATCAGCCTCACACCAACCCTGCCGTCACCCATGTCTCGTCCCGAGAAGAAGACCTATAGCTGTGCTGAATGTGGAAAAGAATACGCCAGCCGCAGTGGCCTCAAGGTGGGAAAAAATGTACCTTCTGCAAATGTACCTTCTGTTGATAAGACGTGTGAAGATGTTGTCATAGAAAAGGTTTAACAGTATTTTACAGCTTAATGGCTATATCTCACATGGGACCAAAAGTATTCAAATATTCAAGTACAACAAGAAATTCAGTTGAACTCAATCAGTGTTTAATTACTTGGCCACAGAAATGCTTGAGTCATACACTGATTTTTGAAAAAAAACAGGCTTTGGGGGGTTGGTTTCATGTCCTGGTGGAATATACACAAATTATGTTTAGCAGAACATCTTAATAAGTTGATAAACCTTTTATTCTTCTGCTCAACTGTTTGTTTTAGCAAATTTTGAGTCACTATTTCTAATGAAAAATGTTTCCCACTTGACTGACCCTGTTTATAATAGGACCCAGTGTGTGCATGTGTAAGGGGCCGAGGATTGGGCCTTGGGGGGACACCAGATGTCAAAGGGGCCACTGAGCAATAGGCATTAACTATGGCTTTTTAAGAAAATCGTATTCCATAAGTAGCTTTTGGTCATATTAAAGTATGCGGGCACTTACTAAACATTTATGTTTCTGGATTCAACCATAAAAAACTCTAATAAGAGTCAAATAGTTTTATAAAAACCACCACAAAAACCACAAAACCTTTTTCAGCTTTAGTTTTTACTGAGGATATTAAAGGGTTCCTTTTGGTCCATTTAGCTGTCAGCGGTTTTAATAATGTGGTTAATCAATGCGCATGTGACTAAACTCTATCTTAACTCAAATCCTTTTCATTCCCAGGGCCACATGAAACACCATGGTGTGGTTCCCAAAACGCCACGCCCACCCGCCAGAAGCAGTCGCTCCTCTTCCGACCAACCTCCCTCTTCAACATCTATGAGCTCCTTGAATATTCCTGCCACAAGGAGCTCAGCAGGCTTCTGGAACCAGTACCAAGCCTTCCTCAACACCGGTAACAAGACAACTGATGGTACGACCTCCGGCAGCCAAAGAGAGAAGGAGTCTGAAAAGTCACCTGGACGATCTCAAACGGAAGCCGGCGCCGCTGACGAAGACGGGGAGGAACCTCATGAAGGGTCATAACTCCAGTGGCCATAATTGACTGGACAGTGTTCTGGTGTTTCCAATCAATGTTTGCCTTTTGGTGAATCGAACATTTGTGTTGTACTGCTTCCTCAACACATTTCAAGTAGCCGGTCAGTTCGATAGTCAGATCAACATATTTGTATGTGAAAATTGTGAACTAGCGTTATCTTGTGTTGTTAAAAAAAAAAAAAAAAAAGGAGGAGGGAGAGAGAGAGAGAGATATTGTACCAATAAAAGTGAGGTAAAAAAAAATAAAATAGGTCCAGTATTTACCGGATATGATAAAAAGTGACGGTACGTTTTTGTTTTTTTCTGGCTGCAGTTCTTAATAATTTCATGCTCAGTATGACAAAAAAAAAAAAAAAAAGAAAAGAAAAAAAGAGTATCCTTGTTGTGTCATGTGTCATATCACACCCTGGTTAGATAGTCACCAGATGCGTCTTTTTTTTTTTTTTTTGCAGATTCACCATAACGTTCAATGCATTCAAATAATATCAGATAATATGTCAGAGATTTGTCAGAAAATGATGCTAAAACGAAAGTTTCACATTGTTTATCTCTGTATGTAAACATGTCGGTGCTCCAAAGTGTCGTCCCCTGTACCAAACCTGTTCAAATTGGCACTAAAAGAGGCCCATTCTAACAGAAAACTGATTGATTTGCTTTGCCTAATTTGCTCTAAATTTGCTTGAAAGAAACACTTTTTGTTTTTTTGTTTAAAAGGATAAAAAACTGAATCTTTTTCTACGGGGACTATGAAGATAAATGTGGCTCAGAGAAATCCCTCACGCCATTGTGGTTTACCTTTCACTATATTGTCCTGTCTAACCAGAAGCACGGCTGCAGTGTTTGTGAGCCCAGTGTGTGTGTGTGTGTGTGTGTGTGTGTGTGTGTGTGTGTGACCTTTGATCTTCAGCTTTGTGAAAATTATAACTGTTGTTTGGTCCATACTTTTTTCTGTTACTAAAAGGTTCTCTCTATATAGATACATATATCTATGTCTTGTTTGTTGTAAGCTGGCTGTTCTTTATCTCCATATTAAAACTGTGTTAAAAAACAAAACAAAGACATATCCGGCTCAGCCATCCTTAGGGCATTTTACGTAATACAGAGGAAAACTGCCGTAATATTATAACCACCATCAGAATAACATCGATTATCTCATTACAGTGTCACCAGTCTGTGGTTATGATACAATAAGCTGCAGGTAAGCATTTTATCCTGAAGTCGATGTGTCGGAAGCAGGAAAAGCGGGTAATTAAGAATGCGAGCGAAAAAGTGTGATGGCTAGACGACAGAGTCAGAGTATCTCCGGAGCGTCAGGTCTTCTTGGGTGTTCCTGGTCTGCTTGGTTTGTAGCTGCCAAATTGTGTCTACGGATTTTATATATATTTTTGCCAATCACAACATAGATGTTAAAACATTTTGACCTGAATAAACAGTAGGATAAAACATGAGTAAACACTGACACAAAGCCAGTGAGTCCAATCCGGCAGGCCAATCAGGAATAGCTCAATATGGAATGGGTGGAGTCATTCTGTGACTTTTATGTCTTTATTCATAAAAGTTGAACCTGTAACTCAGGTGATAAAACTGAAGGAAACATTACATTCTTATCATAAAAAAGGTTTTTTACTAAAAACGTTTGCCACAATTATTGCCAGCCCAAGTAAATCCTGTGATTAAAAGTCAACTGAAGCATATTTACAGTCTTATTTTATATTTTTAGGCTCACCTGTTTGAGTAACAACTCTTTAGAAGTGAACGATGACTTCCTTCTACTGGGGTATAAATATGAGGTGACACAGGACTAATTCTCTTTGCCGTTCTTCACAATTGGAAAGAGCAATGATGTGCCAAGAAAAGTTGTAGAGCTGCACAAATCTGGAAATGGAGACAAGAAAAAATCTCTTCACAGTTCAAAATTTCTGTTTAAACAGTTAGATCAATATTTAAGAAGTTTAAAGAGACTGGAGATGTTTAAAAATCAGCCTGGAAGAGGACATGTCTAGAAACCCACACACTGTGAGGAGGACGGTTCGACTAGTGAAAGACTCTCAAATGAGTACAGATAGAGAGGTCAGAGGTCAGTTGAATCTTGGAGTCAGAAAGTCTCACCAACCGCCATCAGACGGCGCCGACACCAACACAAGATGTTTGGGAGGGGAGCAAGAAAAAAAAGCCTCTGCTGTCGTCCACACACGAGATAAAGCTCCTACAGTTTGACGAACACCGCTGGGACTTTCACTGGAACAAGGTCAAAGGTCAGATAAGACCAAAGTAGCGCTTTTTTGGCTGCAGGCATTTGAGATGGGTGTGGCGCAGCAGGAGAGGAAGCCATAGAGAAAAGACCCTCATGCCCACTGTGAAGTCTCGTGGTGGAGCTTTGATGAGGTGGGCCGGATTTTCTTCTCAAGGCCATGGGCATCTTGTTAAAAGACAATTCCAGTCGCCTGATCCAAAGCTCACAGAACCACCTGTGGGATTAGCTGGAGTCCACAAGCGCCGCCCTCAGACTCTGTAGGAGCAGGAGAGGTTCTGTATGCAGGAACGTTCTCAGACCTTTTCCATGTGTTCTCAAACCTGCTCACACACTACAGAAAGAAACTCGGGGCTGTTGATGTTATCGTCAAGAATCTTCTGAACATTTTGAATTTAAGATGATAAAAAATAAAGACATTCTTTGCAATGATTTTGAGTCATTATCAGCATAAGTCGTCTGATAGCTGATTGTTTAAATGCCTGCACAACTTCTGCAATAGAGGGCGCCATCTTCCTTTAGACAGTGGCATTCATTCATCTTGGAGTTTTTAAAAATGAGTGGGAGACAGGAGTTTTAAACTTTTGAGTGTATAACAGGAAGTGACAGCCAGTAATATAATTATAAACTAGTCTACTAAAAACCTGAACATTATAACACCATGAAATAAAGATAATAGCTTAAAAATGTGGACTTTTAGCCGTTTGCTTGAAAAGATGGACACGTGTCAGAATTCCATCAGAAGATGAAGCCACAACATTATGACCAGGTGAGCAGATGGCTGAGTTGATAAATCCCCTGTTAACGTATTAACATCTGCTAAATTCCACATATGAGTTCAGTCCTCTCCGAGAACAAGTCCCTGAAAATTGATCTGGTCACGCTGTAAAGGTTAAAGAGTTAATTCTGATGTGAAGGTCACCAAGTTGATTCCAGCCCACCGTGTCTAAGGGGCGGGCTGATCCAAAGAGGGGGAGGATTAGAACCCTCCACTTTCCAGCTTAAGGTCTCCGGGGAGCATCAGACTACCACGTCTGCAGAGGGGAGAGAGAGGAAGAGGAGAGGGGATCACAATAAGCCGAAGGAAGGGAGGACAGACCGCTTCATGAAAACAAAGTCGAACGCAGCATCTGGAGCGACGCGCAAAACCCAATTTGGAGATAAATTACGCACAGATTGCAGCTCCGAGCCTCTCCCCTTCCTCCAGACTTCCTGCTTCCACTAACGCCCGATCGTAGCAAACTATCAAGACTCGAGAAGAATGCACAGACTGGGATAAAAACAATACCTCTTGAGTAAACCAGCTATAGCCACGCAACGCTGCGCAAATCCTGGAAACTTTGCGCAAAAGTCCATTTTCGGCGAATCCCAGGATTTTTTTTTAATTTTATAGGACACGTCCTCCCCCCCACCACACACACACACACAGATAATGTTCTGACACGTAGCAAAAGTGAAGACAACGCAAACAGTTTGAGGAAGATTTTGTATTTTTTTTTGTTTTTGTTTTTGTTTTTTGGAGAGATAAGCGATGATGGCACCAGAGCTGAAGCCGCTCCTCCGGCTGCTGCTGCTGGCGGCGGTGTGGGAGCTGAGCGCACAAGGAGACACGGAGCGACAGATGAACCCAGAGGTGAGGAGAACCCCCCCCCCCAAAAAAAAAAAAAAATAATAAATAATATGTAATGTCAATGAAATACTTGAATCCAGAACCGAGTTCTTAAATAAGGTATGTAGTCGGATGACCATATCCAGAAGAAGCTATAATGCCAGATTAAAGTCAATGAAAATAATAGGAATCATTCAAACATTTGGAATCAAGTCTTGAGTAAGAGAGACGTATTGATGTAAAAGGGGATTAAGCCTGAATTAAATATATCCAGATTCACGCATTAAAGCTACATAAGTTAACCCAGAGTGTAGAAATAAATGTGATTTTATCCAGTACCTGAGTAATAAAGATTAATAACCAGTCGGATGTAGGCGGATCAATTGATTCACTTTAGAGAAATGAAACCAGAGATGAGATAAGTCAACATATTTGAATAAAAACTAAGAATAAAGTCAAATGATTCAATCTCAGAATAGAGAAATGAAAACGGAAGTGAGTGTGACCATATGGAATCAAAGAATAAAGATTAATGATTGAATCTAAAATAGAGGAAAGTCTTACATCCTTAAAGTCAGGACCTGAGTAATAAAGGCAAATCAATACATTGGCGGATGAAGTCAGATAAATATATCCAGAATCGAGCAATAAAGCCAGGTAAAGTTACCCAGAATAGAATAGATCTGAGTAATAGCACATATAAATATGGCCAAACTGAAATGAAAACTAAATGAGCAATCACTTAAATCCATATCTGAGTAATAAATGAAGCCAGTTGATTAAATCTGGGAATTAAGTCGGATAAAAAAACTCCAGAATCAATCATTAATGTCATGAAAATCAACCTAGAATCGAGAAATAAACAAAGAAGAATTGAAGTTGAGGGAATGAAGTTGAACAAATGGTTAAGTTTTGGTAAGATTAAGAAGCTAATCATTAATAAATCTTCTGATTTGAGAAAAAGAACAATCCCTGTAAACGTTCATTACATCATGATGCTGGATAATAATAATAATAATTGCAACAGTTCCTCAGGAAACTGGGGAGGGCTTTGTTTGACTTAGAGTGAGAGGAAGCAGCCCATAATGATGATAGCGCTCATGAAAGCAGTGGGAAATGCTGAGCAGGCAGAAGCAGGAGAGCGAGAGAAAACCAGGAGAAATGAGTTTTTTTTTGTGGTCGGGGCAGAGACAGAGACCATTTTTGTGGGGAGGGTGGAGGGGACTGATACTTGTGGGTACCGATAAATTCGGGGGGAATGGAGAGATGTAATTGTTGACATCTGTCCTGAGTTATGGCTCAGAGGACTGGTGGGAGGAGGCAGCATTTACAATCTTCAGCGCCTCTGCAGCCTTTCAGCCATGGTCACTTGTGGAAAAACACTCGCCACAGTTTGGACTACTTCTTCATATTAGAGACCTCCAACAACCCGCTGAGCTGATGGAACTCTGCAGCTCAGGAAAAAGGATCGGTTGTGTTCCGTGTTCAGGATCGGCAGTGGTCCGACCCAGCAGCCAGTGTAGCATCAGGATGTTCTACATGCTACAGGAAGTCGCACTGATTTAGTAAATTTGTGTACATGCAGACCGTGAATTCGGTGGGTCGTGCTGGGGTTCCAATTTGTCTTGAGCCATCTTGCCTATATCCTACAATGATTCCATCTGTTCTAGTGGAGGAAAAAGTAATTCACTCCGTTGACCTACATTCGCCTGTCAACCCTTTCCTTCAATCTGTGATTCATCATCTCAGTTGAAAACCCAGGTTGGGATCCTGGTATCAATTTTGACATTTAGGGCCGCTGCAGCTCAGAAGGTAGAGTGGTTGTCCCCCCGAATCGAAAAAGACGATGGTTCGATCCCCGCACAGCCTCTTTTCAAGGACCCCTATGATATGTAGTCTACATATCATAGGGTTCTTGAGCAAGACCCGGAAGCCCACTTTGCCTTCCGTTCACAAGGATTCAGTGATGTATTTAACATTAGTATTAACTGATGTGCTGTATGGATTGTTTCCGTCAGTAATATGTGGAAACACAAGGGTCACGCACCAACCAGTCATAACATCAGAACCAGCTGCATAATAGTTTTATAGAGTAGAGTTTAATAGAGTTTTTTTTTAATAGAGTTTTTTTTTTAAACAATTTGTGCGACAGTAGCTCTTCTGTGGGATCCGACAACACAGTCTATAGCCTTCATATTCCTGCCACACCATTGAGCTTTTGGTGTCCGTAACACAGTCACCGGTCCGCCAGTTGTCCTTTTCGTAGACCGCTTAGTGGGTCACTAAGAACTGGGACCAACAACGCCAGAAGTTTTGGAGTTGTTCAGAAACATTCTCTTGTCAAACTTGCTTCGACCCTTCCCATTTCCCATTGTTCCCGCTTCCAACACATTAACTTTGAGGACAAAATGTTCACTTGAAGTCTAATAAAATCCCACCCACTGACAGTTGACATTAGTCCTATGATGTCATCCCCGACAGCAAGGGTCTTCCCCTGAAAATCCACCATTCCCTTTTTGTTTGTACAAGGAATCCCCCTGAATGAACTCCTCACATTTAACTTGAGGTTAAGCTTGTTCTAAAAAAGATCCCCCTCGTGATTAAAAAATAAACTGTTAGAGTAAAGTATGATATACATGAGATAGATCGCCTTTAGCCGATTTATATGCGTCAGATTTGGACTAAAATTGGACCAATGGTTAGGATGTTAGGTTCTGAAAGCAGTGTTCCGTAAAGAAGTGAGTAAAATATGATATATATCCGTGTCGATTCATATGCCCCGAATTTGGACTAAATCAGACTAACGGTCAGGAAACTATGTTCCGGAAACTTCTGGAGATAAAGCTCCTCTCACTGTCTGATATATAAAAGTCACTTTTCCCAGAATCAATCCATTTATTCCTCGCATTAAAGTTTATGGGGCTATAAAATTTGAAGATGATTCCTGAAATATCTTTTTGAGGTTTTGCGTTAACCGTAACGATCCGCAGCGGACATAACGATTCCATGATGTCAGCGTTATCTCTGAATTCACCTGTGGGTGGTTATAATGTTATGGCTGATACACTTGTACGTTCTGACGTAAGAAATACACAAAACGGGTATAAAAACATGACATTTTGAAGTAGCATGCATTCTACATTTTGGATTAGCCCAACTTACGTTCAGAGGAGGGTGTCGGAGCGGTTCAGAGGTCAGAACCGTCACCTCACTGCAAGAAGGTTCTGGGCCCGGTCCAAAAGTTTTACAGTGTTGGTGCATTGGTGAGTCATAATCACCCAAAGGTGTGAATATGCGTGTGAATGGCAGCCTTGTGATGACCCCCCACGTGTCAGCTGGGATAGGTTCTGGCTGAACTAATCAGACACGATAAAACACTTAGTCAACACTTGGACACTCTCCACATTGGGCCACACCGCGTTGTGTTTGGAAACGTAACGCTGTGACGGAGTCGCCCAGCAGTGAACGCAGAACAGCGCCGACGTCACGCTGGTGTGTAAAAGTTAACACTTTCTTTCTTCAGCTCTAAATAAGGCGGACATTTCACTCACGGCAACTCTCTGTGAGGAGTTCCTCTCTTTTAGTTGGATCAGAAGGAATAAGAGTTGAAAGAACTCTATGTTTTTACTGGAAATCAGACACTATGGAGTTTTCTGCGTTGGCCTGATAGTGTGAAGGTCACGTTTTTGCAGCAGGTCAAAAAGACAATCTTGGAAAGTGTTGTTTCAACAACTGCTACAGAGGATCATCTGTCTCCATCTTCTCCTGTCCTCTGCATCTTCCTCTGTCACACCAACTAACTGCATGTCCTCTCTCCCCACATCCACAAGCCTCCTCTTTGCTCTTCTCCTGCCTGCATCTCCATCTCCAGCATCCTTCTACCAGAAGATCCTCTATCCCTCCTCTTCACGTGTCCCAACCATCTCAATCTGTCCTCTCTTACTTTGTCTCCAAGACGCCTGACATGGGCTGTCCCTCTGAGGTCACTGTTTCTAATCCTGTCCATCCTCGTCATTCCCAGAGAACATCTTCGTCTCTGCCACCTCCAGCTCTGCCTCCTTTCTTCTGGTCAGAGCCGCCGTCTCTAAACCACCCAGCAGAAATGTTCTCACCACCATCTTGCAAACCTTCTCCTTCACTCCTGTTGCTACTGTTCTGTCACAGATAACTCCTGACACCCTTCTCCACCCACTCCACTCTGCCTGTACTCACTTCCTCACCTCTTTTCCACACTCCCCGTAGCTCCGAACAGCTGACCCCAGTTACCTTTACTCCTGCTCCTTCTCCACCTCTACTCCTTCATCCTCAGCGTTCCACCTGCCTCCCTTCCATTCACACGCATGTATTCTCTTTTGCTGCAACCGAACTTCACTCTGCTTCTCTCTGGCTCACACCTCCACCTCTCCAGGTTTTTCTTCCACCTGCTCCCTCCTTTCCCAACAAATAACGATGTCATCCGCCAACATCACAGTCCATGAAAACTCCTGTCTAACAGCATCTGTCAGCTGTTAGACAGGAGTTTTATTTATTTCTCTTTATGACACTTCTAAAATAACTGCACCACGTGTTTCATCATCAGTCAAGTTCGGGAAGTTTGTGCGGGAGACTGTGCGTTTGTAGAAGAAACAATGACATCGCAGTTACTCTATGGAGGAGGATGTTTGTGTTCCGATTAACAGTAAGTCTAACTGAGTAAGTGATGGTCAGTGGGTGTGTGTGTGGGACGGTGTGTGTGTGTGTGTGTGTGTGTGACTGAACAGCTGGGGTTGTAAGGATGTAGGTAGATAAGTCACTTCCTGTGGTCTGTGACACGGACAGGAAGAAGCCGAGCATCTGTCTGTGTTCTCACCGATACCGAAGCAAAGACTTCACAAGAAGAAGCATTCGGGAAACGCAAACCTCCGCCAGGCGCCAAAACATCCAATGTCATCCGTACATAACTCTATACATCTGCCTTGACGTTGTGCATGGATGTTCTTTTATATAACTTCATTGTTACAGTTATAATTCTTATATTCTTCATCTCACAGCCAAAATAACTACAGCGAGATGAACGTTACTTTAGTTCAGCTAAAGCCCTCAAACTTCGCTCTGCTCCTTCGAAACTTGTTCATAGATCTCAACCATTTACGGGAATGTTTGCGTCTGTTAGCATCTGCAGCCTAGTGAAGCAGTAGAAGAAGAGAAAAAATGATTATTTCATGATGAAATATTTTTTATTTTATGGACTTTCGTTATGTGGTGCCCCCCAGGGCTCCACCCTTGGCACCTTTCTCTTTAAAATATACATGCAGCCATGGGGGTCAAATTATGAACAGGTTCAGTCACATTTTTCAATAAGATATATCGACTCAAAATGAGGTTCAACTAAACATTAAAGCAGGACATTAAAGGTATACATGCTGCCAAACACGAATCGTCATCAACATATAATCCACCTTTAAGATATGACGAAAAACCTACCTCTGGGTAAACTTTCATGCAAATACGTCCTGTAATTTCTCATAAATAAGGCTAATAAACTCTAAAAACTAAATACACCTCCTTCAAATGATTGATTTTCATCCGATGTTACTTATTTTGAAGCTGAAGTGCAAAAAAAGCTGATGTGATGTGCTTTTTTAGAGGCGTTGGAAGTTTTGGCCGTACGGAATCTGTGATCTCATGTTTGGGCTCTAGTACGCTGAGAAGACGGTAAAATCCCGTATTATCTGCAGCCGACAGCAGCTGATGCTCAGAAACAATATGGGAGATAAGTGCTGACGGTGATTTTACACGCCACAGGTTGTGGCTGGAAATTTTTTTACCGCTTTGCCCAGTGTTTGCTGAAAAGTTGGTTGTAGCTGCTTGCATTCGTTAAATTGAACTTGAACGTTGGCAGTGTGTTCCGAAGGAAGATCCAGACACACTTGGAGGATTATAGCTCTTCTTTGGAGCAGGAGAAGCTGCACATATGGATTTAGTTGTCAGGAGGCTTATACTAAAAACAGTAATCCTAAAATAATCTGATTACCTCATTAACGCAGTGATGCGTATCGGAGGCTGTGTGTGTGTGTGTGTGTGTGTGTGTGTGTGTGTGTGTGTGTGTGTGTGTGTGTGTGTGTGTGTGTGTGTGGCACATCACAACACCGAAGACAGTGGATGACAAAAGCCCAGATTGCAAAAATCTCCTTCTCGCCTGCGTGATGTTTAATACAAAAAGAAAACTCAGTTAGATTTTCAGCTTCTATGACTTATTCATAAGAGAATTCTTCAGAACCGCAGACATACTTCGGTCGGCGGAGGACCGATACACCAGCGGAACCTCTGGCCCCGGCTCACATTGTTAAATCTACGTCACCCGAGCCCCTTTAAACATACGCCTCTGATAGATGAGTGTATTTTTCTGTCAGAACTCAAACCCTGGAGCGAACCTTGGAGATGTGATTTGTTTTTTCCGGAGCTGCTTTTTTGATGATGCACCGCAACTTGCTATTTAATACACTGTATCGTAAAGATTGGATTGATTGGATTTATATTTTTTGCTGAATGGACGTGCAGCTTCTGAGCAGACTAGTGCAGAAAAAAGACCAGAATCAACAATTTCTACCAAAACAAAGGCCTTAAAGTCATGTGGTGAAATTCCCTCTAGTCTTACTCTATCACGAAATACATAAAGAAAAAGAAATGATTTTTTTTTTCACGTTTGAAGTTTCCCCCATTACTGTGCAGCCTTGACACACATCTTAACTCACTCCCAAATCTTTTTTTTTTTTCATGGCACGCAGAGAAATAGCTTCATGCTGAGGTCATTCACTATTAAAGCAGATAAATGGGCATGAGATGAGACGGGATGATGAAAGCGCAGCGGTGGAGACAGTGAGGAGGTTTGTTGCCGCCTAGAAAGAAAGTCCTTGTGGTGTTGGGAGCGAGGGACTGTTGGAAAGTTCTGCAATTATCCAGTTGAATAGCGTGGGATGTAAGTCAAAGCCGTCTCGCACACACACACACATCCTGCATTCACTTAAGCAAAATTCAGATTGGTCAGACTCCACACCCGCCGCGGCTTACCCGTCATTTAGAGGAGGAGAGGCAGAAAAGGATGAGCGGATTTGAGATGATGTCACATCCTGAAGATCACCATCGTGTGGCCTGGAGGCAACTTCCCCGTAGGAAGGATAAAAAAAAAAAAAGTGTCACAGGAAGTAAAGTATACGACAAACCCATTAACTCATTTCCTTTATTTCCAAACGACAAAAACCCGCTGATCGAGACTTTGCTTGACTTTGAGTCAAACGTCTCAGACAGGCAGGGTTTTTTCCAGGCTTTTGTCACCACATCTTATTGTTTCTGGCCGGAGGACAGCAGCTGGGGCATTACAAACACACACGGACGCACATTCTTAAGGCTTCATTACATTCGTGTAGAGGAGCTCAGCCGTAAATGCGCATCATCGGCCTGTGGCGAAGAGTCCCGCAGCTAGGAAATTATTTTTTTAAGGAGTGTGATTACATGTTGCCCCTTAATACCTCGACAGACTACATCACACATGAAATCACACGCTAACAGCCAATAACCTTTGGTCGGTGCAGCACATTAAATTAAGACGGCGATGACGTCTGACTGCAGCTCTCTGGGCAGAGCGAGGTGATGTGTAATGTGTGTGTGAGTGTGTGTGCTGTATACCCAGCATGCTTCAGCTGGACTCCCATTGCTGTCGACCGGTTTCTTTCCATTGGCCGTCACCAAAAGGAACAACTGACTCTCTTTATTTTCTTCGCCCTCTTTCATCCTACACAAAAGAGACCTCCATAGCAACTGTACTTTCCCCCATGTACATCTTCCATTAAACAATAAACTCACCCCACTGCCTGTGGGACAGCTGCACCCTTCGCCTCAAAGGTCGGGATTTGGCTTCCAAACAGTCCCTCTGCCATTTGCCTCGCTTATTTCCATTTAAAATAATTTTAGAATTCCATGATTGACTCTAACACCGAAAGCCAGGAGACACTTCCTCCGTTTACAGAGTGAATGTTTAGAGATGGTAGTTGAATAATGGAAGTGATAACCATCTAAGTACTAATAAAATAAGAGTTTTATGATCTGAATGAAAGAAAAAAAACATGTTCTCACCTTGGAGCTGGTAAAGTAGTTTAGCTAGTCAGAGAAGTTAGATGAAAAACAGTTTTATTATTGAGTGTACAATGATTTCTGAACAGTTCAAATGTTTAATTTGAAACCATAAATGATTCATGATTTAAGTTTATGGATAACCCGTTTAAATAACTTGTATAAAGTCAAAGATATAAAGTAATAATAGATAGCTGCATGGAAAATAGTCGGCGAAATCTGAAATGATCAGCTTAATGTAAAAGCTAAATGCAAAATATTCAGCTAGGAGCAATAAAGTAAGCTAAATTTAAATTGTTTGCAAAATGTAATATAATTAGCTAAATGAAATATAGTAAGCTAAATGTGAAATTTAGCTGAGTGTTAAATAGTCAGTTATATTTACAAATGTTAGCTAAGAGTCATATAATTAACTAAAAGTAAAATAGTCAGCGAAATTTAATATAGTTACCTAAACGTTAAACTGTTGGCTAAATGTAAAATAGTTGGCAAAATAGTTAGCTAAACATAATAGTCAGCTAAATTTAAAGTAGTTTGCTGAATGTGATATAATAAGTTAAACGTAAAGTAGTCGGCTAAATTTAAAACATTTAGCTTAATGTATTATAGCGAGCTAAAGGTAAAACAGTTAGCTAAAGGTAAAACAGTTAGCTAAAGGTAAAACAGTTAGCTAAAGGTAAAACAGTTAGCTAAAGATAAAACAGTTAGCTAAAGGTAAAACGGTTAGCTAAAGGTAAAACAGTTAGCTAAAGGTAAAACAGTTAGCTAAATGTGAAATCTTGGAGAACAGTCATATTGTAAATGCATTGGATTAATAAATGAAATTAGCGTCTATCGTTAAAGGGGGATTTAATCGAGCAGACGAGGCTGTGGGGATAAAAACTGAGCAGAATGTTGGGGTACCATTCGCCTGCATCAAAAGACGGCGTGAGCTTTGCTGTCATCTCCTATGCCCGTGTAAATAGTGACCACTTCCTCTTCCTGTTGCTGCTTTGGTATCCCAGCCCATTACTGTGGTCAAAAAAAGACTTAGTACGACGGTGAATAAGACTTTGTCGAATCACCTGAGGGACCCATGAAATCGACGTGGGAGCCTCAGGGTTAGAACAAATCCTCAGTGTCACTCGACAGCAGTCTTTTGTAGCAAAGAAAAACACATTAAATGTGTAAAAGTGAAGAATAAAGGTCTCGAGCTCAGTCCAAATATCCATTAGACGCATTTCTTCTTACATTCACAGTGAAATAAATCTGAGTCTGAGATGCTAAAGTTTGTGTTTGACCCTCCCGCTCATGTGGATGTGCTGCAAACAGTGAGTCTTTATGAGCTCCAATGGGTGAGTCAGAACCAGAAAGGGCTCATTCAGGGGTGAAGTCTAAACACCGAGACCTCCGTGTCTCTGGAGGACAGACAGCGAGGGAGAGGTTAAAGCCTCCAAAATGTCATTCTACTATTCACTCCTGCCCAAACTCACACAAGCACGGTCAAGGCGAAGTAACGCTACAGACCGCAAATTCAGAAAGTCTGTCGGCACAAATTGCGCCCGTTTGCTTTGTCTTTGCTTTGGTGGAAAGATGTTGAAATAAGGTTGTTGGACATGTTTCTGCCCTCGTTGTGTTTAGCGACCTTCAGCGGGAGATAGAGCGGTAATTGAGTGTCCCTGGGTGTGGTTGTTCATAACTATTTACCCTCAAGTCTCTGGGTTTTCCACAAGAGAGGGATGAGGGAGAGCTGAGGTGATGACATAGACGCGGGGGGAAGAGTTTGACTCTGAGGTTTGGATGCGAGCAGGAAGAAATTCCCACTTAAATTATCGGCTGACTCTGCTGCTCGCCTGGAGACATCAGCTGAAATTGCCAAAGGTCTCGCCCCGAGACACTCCCTATCGGACTCTCCTCTCTTTCTGAGGCTCGGGGCGAGGTTTTTCTCCCTACCCCTCCTTGTATTTGGACGTGAATGTACACAGAGAAAAAGGTCTACATTGGTTTTGATGAATTCCATCTTTCTCTGTGTCAAGCTAGCAGAATGGAAGAACAGCAAGAACTTGAGTCATGAACCTCTGCCCTAGGTTCAGGGGTTGATTTTGGGCAGATTGGGAGTGGAACGCACATTCCACAGATCGACGAACAAGATGGCCGGCTTCACGGCAGTATGGGCTGTGAGGAATGCTCTGTCTTCTCAAGTCTCCGGTTCCGAACTTTCAGCTTGACGGCTGCAGCTACGTGAAACGTGGGAGGGTGACTCATCCTTCTCTCTTTAATGTTGTTTCAGTTTCACTAATTAAAAGGTGTGTTAAAGTCACTCTCTCGCTCTCTTTCTCTCTCTCTCTCCTCTTCCCTGCTCTCACATCCACTAAAGTAATCCTAATGTCTAGATCAGTTACATCCTATCATGCCCCGGCATGCAAAGACCCTCCCAATAAAAGTGGATTTAATCCGTCAAGCATGAACAGTCCTAACTGTGGGTTTTAAGATCACACGGAATATCAAAGTGTTTTCACTGCCCTCACAATAGCCTCAGTGTTGTTTTTCAACTGTAGTTTAGAGTGGGAAGGAGTTTCAGGAGAGTTTGTGTGGGAGAGGTGTGGAGCAAAGCCGCTGGCTCCGGTCCAGATGTCAAACCAGCACCGCAGAGAAATGGGTTTCCAGGGGGAAAGTAAGGTCGAGCTCAGCCGAAACCGAGGGATCCGGAGATCATGCAGAACTCAGTGACCATCACGAGACGATCTGTGAGGGCGCCCTGCTCTATCAGTCATGACCTGCACCGAAACACAAACAAGAAGCTCCAGGATGAGTCCACGGTGGTAATAATCATTAACTCACCGGGTTTCACTTTCTCCCTCAAAGCGAAACCTGAGAGCTCGCCGTCATTCTACGGGCGATGTCCTAACTTGCAATCCAATCCTCATGTTGGAATAGTTTCTGTGTTCATTCATTGAATGGAGGCGCGCCAGGTGCTGGAAATATCAAAACACAAAAAGACGTTACTCAAGAGTTTATTGCTGCCTACGGCGAGGAATGTGTTTTTGTAGCAGTTGCCTGAAAACATCCTGAACTAGTAGTCCTGAAAAATCGAGCCAAATAAGTCTCTTAACCCCGTTAAGTGTTTTATTCTCAGCAACAAAACAAAGTGTTGCCTAACATGTTTGTAATTATTCAGCCTGAAGGTTGAGTCTCATTGTCTCGCTGTTGTTTTTGCTTTAAAGTCATGGCTGCAGCAGTACGGTTACCTGCCCCCGGGGGACATGAGGACACATTCCATCCGCTCCCCTCACTCCATCACCTCGGCCATCGGCGCCATGCAGAGGTTCTACGGCCTCACCATCACCGGCACCTTCGACACCGAAACCATTGAGTGAGCAACCTCCAACAACGTGATTCAGTCAAAACACAGCCTCCAATCTGGAGCAGGTCAAATCAGAGGTCGCTTCTCTCAGCTTGTTTTGAGCGGATCATGTCTCGTCTTTGGCAGGGCCATGAGGCGACCCCGCTGTGGCGTGCCAGATAAGTTTGGCGCCGAGCTGAAGAGCAACCTGAGGAGGAAGAGATACGCCATCCAGGGTCTGAAGTGGGACAAGAAAGACGTAACCTTCTCGTGAGTCGAACGGCATGAGGGATTATTTTCCCCCATAGACTCAACCTTAACGGTTTCCCCATGAAGAACATGCAATTCTTAACCCGCTTCTCATCTTTCCCCTCACCTCTCTGCAGCATACAGAACTACACCCCTAAGGTGGGTGAGTACGAAACCCACGAGGCCATCAGGAAGGCCTTCAAGGTGTGGGAAAGCGTCACTCCGCTCCGTTTCCGGGAAATCCCCTACAGTCACATACGGGACAAGGTGGAGGAGTTTGCAGACATTATGCTCTTCTTCGCCGAGGGTTTCCACGGTGACTCCAGCCCGTTTGATGGCGAGGGGGGCTTCCTGGCTCACGCCTACTTCCCCAGCAGTGGCATCGGTGGTGACACCCACTTCGATGCAGCAGAGCCGTGGACCATCGGAAACAGGGACCTTTCAGGTGAGGCTCGGTTCAATCCATGGCATTTTGATTCGTGTTGGGATTTTTTTTTTTCCCCGTTCGCTGAAACTCGATGACTCGAATGTTTGGAACTACTCTACATGTTGGGACGTTGGCCTCCTTCTACTGTGAGAAAAAGACCAGGAACAGGTCCAGTCTTGTGTTATTGCAGGAGCAGCGTCAAAAGCCTTGGCCTGTGTCAATACTGCAGAAATGGAGAAGTGTGTATTTTGGTTCAGCCGGGAAATTACTTCACAACATCAGCTGTTTAGGTCTGCTAACATCATCATCATCATCATCATCATCATCACATGACCTGCAGATCATTTGATTTTCGTTCTTACTCATGTGATTGTGTGTTTGAGTCACTGAAAGTGAGAAAAAGGCCACATTTGTCTCTTTGTTGCTCTTTTAGCTCTAATCTTTTCATCAGCTTAAGATGACGGTCTTACATCTTGGATCCTGCCTTCAATTCAAAGAACGGGGGAAAAATGTTGAACTAAAAGGTGTTTTTGTGTCGACGCCGTTGCAGGTAATGATATTTTCCTGGTCTCGGTGCATGAACTGGGCCACGCTCTGGGTCTGGAGCACTCCAATGACCCTTCGGCCATCATGGCTCCGTTCTACCAGTGGATGGACACCGAGGTCTTCCAACTTCCTGACGATGATCGTAGAGGCATACAGCAACTTTACGGTGTGTTATCAACTATCGGCGTTTCAAACCACTATGAAAAACACCTGAATCATTATTGTGTTGATGGAGTTTTTAAATCACCTTGAGTGGTACATTTGTGTACATTTGGAGGTCAGGAGAGAAAGTCACTGTTGTCCTTTTCTCACATAGGGTCTGCATCAGGCCCTCAGCCCCCTCCTGTAACACCCCGAAATCCATACCAGACTCCCGCTCCAACGTATGCACCGGACAGACCTCGCTTTGGCCCAAACATCTGCGACGGACACTTTGACAGCATCGCCATCCTCAGAGGAGAGATGTTTGTGTTCAAGGTGAACCCACAGAACCGTGTTGGACTTCTGATGTGACAGTTTGTCCCTGCAGACTGTTAAAAATCTAAAATCTATTTTTCTATTACAGGACAAATGGTTCTGGAGGGTACGAAACAACCATGTTCTGGACGGATATCCAATGCCGATTGGTCACTTTTGGCGGGGACTTCCTACTCATATTAATTCTGCTTTTGAAAGGGAAGATGGGAAATTTGTTTTCTTTAAAGGTAAGCCTGGCTTTAGAGCTCGTAGAGTTTCCTGCCGTCATTGTGCAGGTAATGTTGTCCAGTTATTTCACAAGTGTTCTTCGTCTCTCTCTCTTCAGAGGACAGGTATTGGGTGTTCACAGAATCAATTCTGGATCAAGCATACCCTCAGAATCTGAAGGAAATGGGGAGTGGGCTCCCCAAAGATCGCATAGATGCCGCCCTCTACTACACCCCCACTGGACAGACGTTTTTCTTCAGATCAAACAAGTGAGTCATATCTCCTGTGTGTTTAATCCAAATACTTGAAAACAGAAATGTTCCGGAAATCCATAAACTACGATGCTGGAAGGAAAAAAGTTCCTTTCAGCTGCACCGCCTGAAAATCATGTGTTTGAATGTCGACCATATAAGGAGCAAATGCTTAGATTAAGTCACTTATCCTCGATTCCAGACCTACCCCTTCGTTTAGACGTCAACACAGACCTTGAAAGCTCGCAAAGTCTCCCCATAATTAAAGCATCGTCATTGTTATGAAAAACCTGGGTAGAAATATGTGGGTAATTACGGTGTAGACACCTACATAAACAAAGCCCAGGGCGAGTGGGTGGGTTCCCTGTGACTTGAGAAGAGGTTCCCTCCTTGTGTTCATCTCAACAGGCCAAATCTGGCTTTTGGAGGAGTTGAGAGCAAACAGCCTGTCGTATATCAGTAAATAAAACACCAACTTAAAGGTCTGACATGATTTTTCGTAACTAAGATCACATAGACTGTTTATGAAGATGAAGTAGAGGCATCCGGAGCACCGATGGAAGCGGAGCTCGCTCCGTCTGTGTCGCAACCTCTTTTTTTGTTTTGGTAGTCAGCTGTTTTGAAACTTGTTATGACAGAAATTAGACATGAATTGGACTTTTGGACCAAACTAACAAACCAAATAGTTTACATTTCACAACCTGGGAACCGTCTTTGTGTGCTAGGATCGATTCAAGTCTCACTTCCATTCCAACACGCCTCAAAATCCTTAAGGGGTAAATCTGAGTCAGGTATCATTTCATTGAAAAAGATCCAGGGCAACCTCCCAAGTCTGTCTGAATAAATCTCAATTCCCATAAGTCTTTTAGTCCAGGTCAAGACATGACTTATCAAAGCCAGTTTAAAGTGAAGTCAATTCTTTAGCCTTTAAGAGGAAGCTACAGGTCATCTAGGTCAAGTTTAAGTCCACTATCATTTTTATTCCAGTAGAGATCCAGTCCTCACCAAATAAAAACACTTTTTTACTCCTACATATTTTATTTCTATTTATGTGGGACATTCAAAAGTGAAAAATCAATTGTGATTAGATAAGCTCAACCTTTGAGTCAAGTATGTTTTTATAAAACTATTTGACCCTTATTAGACTTTTTTGGTTGTATCAAGTTACGTAATTCTGTTTAGTGACTCCTCACATGCTTTAATATTCAAAAAAAAATATCAATCCCACTTATAAAATAGGACTTTCTCTATAGCCACATTTAATGCTTCCTCCCCAGTGGCCATTTGCCAGTGGTGTCCCCCAGGGCTCCACCCTCGGCCCCTTACTTTTTAGCACATACATGCTGCTACTGGGTCATATTATAAACAGGTTAAGTCAAGCGGCACACAGTTCTTCAATTGAGAATAGTGACTCAAAATGTGCTCAAACAGTTAAGGAGTACGTTAAAGTGCGAGTCACTCCTTATGTTTGTCGAGACAAGTCTGGAGTCCATAAGGGCGAGTCAAATCCTCATGAAGCGCAAGTCATGGTCTGATTTTGTTCCTGTCTGTTTCCCCTCCGTGTCCTGCTGCATTCAGGTACTACCGTTTCAACGAAGCAATGCGAGCAGTCGATGACGATTATCCAAAATCCATTAGTGTGTGGCAGGGAGTCCCCGACAACATCAAGGCAGCCTTCATGAGCAAAGACCAAGGTAAGGGCCGTGTTTATAATCTGACCCAGGTTACTTTCTGACACCGTAATGTGAACTGAGACTCACGTACGTTTCATTCCAGCGTACACCTACTTCTACAAAGCCAACAAGTACTGGAAGTTCAACAACCAGATGATGCGCGTGGAGCCGGGATACCCCAAATCCGCCCTTCGTGATTGGATGGGTTGCCCCAATGAAGACCCCAAGACGGACGGAGGGAGAGGCGGCGGCGGACACGACAAGGATAAGGAGAGGGAGAAGGACAAGGAGCGGGAGGATAAAGACAGAAGCAGAGATAGAGAGAGGGACAGGGAGAGGGAGAGGGAGAGGGAGAGGGATAGGGAGGAGAAGGAGGACACAGAGGTGATCATTATTGAGGTGGATGAGGAGGAAAGGGTGGGCGGGGGCGCTGGAGCAGCGGCCGTGGTGGTGCCGCTCTTCCTCTTAGTGTGCGTGATTGCAACGCTGGCGGCTCTGGTGTTTTTCCGTCGGTACGGTACCCCACGCCGACTCCTCTACTGCCAACGATCTTTACTGGACAAGGTGTAGATGAAGGAGGAGAAGAGGAGGGAGAAAGGAGGGAAAGACGGAGAGCAGGAGATTAACAAGAAACAAAACGAAGGAAAGCACGAACTCAGATTGTAGGAGAATGAGAGAGTTGGGATACAAGGGGGGAAAGAGCAGAAGGAAAAGCACCAGAGTTTCATTTTAAAATATTCTTACCACTGCCAGATTCCTTTTGCTCTCTCTCTCTCTCTCTCTCTCTCAACCACGCCATCCTTCCATCTTTTCACTTTTTTTTTCTTCTCTTGTGTCCGTCTTTGCCTGCCTTGTGGTTACTGACGCCAGCTCATTGCTGTTTGGTTTAGCTTTTTTCAATGTGTTATTTTTTGGTTTTTTGTCAGCGGTGATAGTTTGTGTCCTCACGAATTTCCGCTTTTAAACCCGCATCTCGGTGATGCCCGTTCTAGCATGTTCCTTCGAGTAAGCAGAGAGCGTGTTTGATTGCTCTCTTCCCCCCTTTGTTAACTTGCACACTTATTTGGAAACCACAGCAGTCATTTTGTTTCTTAATCTGCCAGTAAAGCAACATGCCAGAGCCGGTATGTGGAGGGAAAACATAATTTTTTATGAAGCATGACGAGAACCTCTCATATTAGAGTAAAGCAATACAATGCCACCACGTCTTTTACTTTTTATAGTCTTTAGTGCTGATGATTATGATAAATGATGTCATTATTATTGTGACTATTACTATTATTGTTGTCGACTTCTGTGTTCAGAATGTGTTTTTTGTATATTGTCATTAAAAAGTCCTGCTGGACAGTGACATACAGTTTTGAAAGTGGCCTTAATTTTATATATGTGGGGACAGTGAATGGGACGGGGGTTATGTATTCTTGAAACTTGTTTGTTTTGTTTTTTTTAACCTTGAATCTATCTCAAATGAAAATAAATTTAAAATCTGAAAATGACTCGTTTTTTTCATTGTTTACAAATCTTGATGCTGCACAACTGGTAAGGGCTTTTAAGCAGTTGATAAACAACCACAATGATATTAGTGATAATAATGATCTAGATCATCCAATGAGATTGTGTGTGCGTGTGTGTGTGTGTGTGTGTGTGTGCATGTTCTTACTGATCATTTCTAACTTTCTCTTTTGAAATAAAGTAATTTTGAAAACGCCTTCTGTGCTTTGATTCTCACGTAACATTCAAACAAGCGACCGTTTTCCCGTGATAACGTGTTAATTTTCTGGTCTTCCCGGGAAAACAGGCGTCTAAATTGCAGTTGTCATGGCGACACTCGAAAACAACCCGGTCGTTTAGCAAAGCGCCAAAAATATGAGAAAGATAGTTGATGAAAACAGCAATTGTGCCCAATAATGACTTTAACACACACAGTAACAAAAGCCATTGAATGTTCATTATACTTGCTCAAGAAAACTGTTGTCCACTAATGGAAAAAATCTCGCATATCGACTTCCTGTGTCGCCATGACAAAACACACCGGTCAAAGAGCAGCTATGAAAGCAATTTATGCCTGTGTTAAAGATCGATTGGAATATAATTTGATGCGTTAGACAATAATGGAGACAGTCTTGTCAATTTTAAGTACCATTTGTTGTATCTACGATGTTGATTATGGTTTTCTTAGGAGACACGTGACTAGTTGACCCGGAAGTTAAGCGAAGCGCTACAAATATGAGAAATGCTATAAAAAAATAAAAAAATATATATAAGCGGATTTATATACACATATGTATATATATATATATATATATATATACAAATAAAAAAATATATATATTTGTGAAATTCGAGATAATATTCATTTATAATCTGTTAATACAATTATGAGACTCCTGATCTCTGATCAACATTCAGAAGTTAACGGTACAAAAATTAACTCTTTATCTTGACAAAACAGTCGTTTGTTTTTCTCAAGTTAGTTAACTTGTTATCACGACATGTCGGTGTAAAATAATTATCCGCCACCATGATCGTTCACGGCTTCCATACTTACCTGAGCTATTTCCATCCCATCGCTCTTCTGCCTGATCTTTCCCAATCCTCCCAGACCTCCAGGGTTCTTGTTCCCCAACTGCACCACTCTGCCTTACTGGAGCTTGGAAACTGGCAGGCCAGAAAACTGGGACGGAAAACGCGGACAGGATCCAAAAATTAAGTAGAAACAGGGCTGAAGACGATTGAAGCCCTTGTTGCACAGCAGGAAAATATATCTCAGCTATACAGTTACAGAAAGAGGGTATGTGTTTTCATACTTATGAGGACAGCAGGAGTGGGAAGATGAGAGAAGTCATGTAAAGCGAAGTGAATGTCTTCTGTCCATAGAAAAGTAAGATTCTGGATTATGTCTGATAAGCTGCGAACAGTTCAATTATTCATGAAGGCCTCAGTGAAAGCATGTGGTCCTCTTAAATAGAGCAATACTGAAATGCTATCATGCATGTTTTGCACAGCTATAAATGTCTTTATTTGTGCATTACAGACATGCGTATGAAGGCACCTCCATCCAGCTTGAGCCAATAAAAACCGCATACAGTAAACTTTAGGCGTCTCCTCCCTCCTTAATGATCCCTCTAATGAACAGCTGCCTTATAACCCTCAGACTTACAGTAAAGATGAGTGACAGCAGAAGAGAGAGAGAGAGAGAGAGAGAGAGAGAGAGAGAGAGAGAGAGAGAGAGAGAAATCCAGGGTCTCTATGATATGTAATGATTACAGCAACAGGGCTTCGAGCAATTAAGATGATGAGGTATTTTCCTATTGTGCCGGAAAGGCTTAAGGCGCCCATTTGTCTCCACTTTGCTGCAGTGTTTTGAATAGCTGGGGGAGAGAAGTCCCAAGGCTCGCGTTTTTATATTTGGGAGGACGGGAGTTCGGAGTTTTAAGTCGCATTCGGAGAACACAGATGGAGAAGAATTCCATGAGCAACATCTGGAATTCCAACTGCATCATGCAGGCCAGACACATACAGCCGGCGGTGGGGGGTGGGGGATGGTAGTTGGATTGGATCTCTTTTTTTTTTTCTTTTTTTTGGGCTTCATCGAGATCACAACAAAGGGAAAGATTCATGTGTTTCTCTATCTCCGCAGCAGGATGACGCAGTATGTCTGTTTATTTGTGCATGATGTCAAAACATCCCCTTGACCTCACACGAGTCAGAGATTCAGCATCGGGTCAGTGTTTAATGTTTTCTGTTTCCCCCAGCTGATTCTGCAAAGTGAAGAAAAAAAAAAGAATCGCCTCAGCATTATTCCTCCCCACAGTCCGCTCTTTTTCTCCCCTCTGTGTAACCGGAGCGCTTTTCTTCACAGTCTGCAAAATGACTCACTTCTTTTTCACAGAGCCCAACAAAAGACCACACCACAATGCCCCGGTCTCAACCAGCCATCTCCACTCCTGCGACTCTCACATTTCACCCAGATGTTTGAAAATGTCATTTATAGTCCTGATTCCAGTCCACTCTCTGCGAACGATCCACAGACATTGAGTCTTCTAAGGCCAAAAGCTTTGCATCACATCCACTCCACTCCACTCCACTCCACAGACGTCATTAACCAGATCCCTTTATGTCACCATGTTCCTGTGAGCTGGACACTTCCTGTGAGTCTCCCAGCCGGCATGTGAGTAGCCGGCGGGGTGATGAATGTAAACTTCCAAGCGGGAAGTCGTGCTCTTGTCCATTGTGTCTCATCGTGACCAACCCCTAAACATCATTCTATAATTGCAGGGTTGACCTCAGACAGAAGATTTCTCTTCATGTCAGAATGAATGTGATGCACTCTGGAGGTAACGAGGATGTGGGATGATGGAAACGGGGCTTTTTAAAAAAATTTTTTTTAAAGGGATCTGGTGAGTGGGTATGTAGGTTACACATGGTTTTCATTTGCATCCGTTAAAGCTATGCCACATCCTGTGTCAACGACTAATACAACAAATGGGAACATAAGGTTTTTCCCCAGGAGTCTCCGTCTCGCACACGCATACGCACACGCACACGCATACGCACACGCACACGCACACGCACACGCACAGATTGGCTGTATGAAGCATGACCTTATTTCACGGAAGCCTATTGTTTCCAGACAGGCATTAAAGGCTTTATGCCCGAAAAACAGGTTTCGGTCAAACAAAGAAGAAAAAAAAAAGCTTCCGTTAGCGAGTAAAATATTAACTATTAGAGTAAAATATTAACTATTAGAGTAAAATATTAACTATTAGATTAAAATATGAAGTACGCAAGATAAATCCCCTGGACAAAATTAGAAATCCGAAAAACTGTGTTGTTTATTTTTATTTAAAAAGGAAAGTATGAACAATTACATTTTTTTTTTTTTTTAAAACTGCCCCCGAATATGATATATACGCGTGACAGACCCTTGTCAGTAACTTTTGAAGGCGCGTCAAATTTGATCTTAGCTTATGTCTGTGGCATTATCTTCTTTGTTTTCTTGCTGTAGCAATGTTTTCATGCATCTCATAAATGTTCTACATTCTGCATCATCACATCCAAAATATTTCTTGAATCCAGAACAGACCCTCATTCTTATTAAGATATTTGTCCAAGAATTACAGGAACTGTCTATTAAGTTCAAAGCAAACATGTTGAACGAACCCCTATCCAACCTTGGAAAATGGTAAACAATCCTTAAAAGAATTTTGGATGTAGATAATGATCTTGTATGTAAGGGATTTTTGACCAGGCAGTGAGGGGAAGGAAGGTAGGATCATATTACTCCGACCTCTCAACATCAACAAATCCCGTCCTCAGGATCTGGGAGCTGTTTTTTTATTTAAGATTCAAGCCCACAGTGGGTCAACTTTTCTTCCTTGCATAAGGTCTGAAGGGGCAAACCAAAACAGGACTAAGATAAAACAAAATTCATTCCTGCTGACCTTTGAAGTTGAGCAATGTTCAACATTATGTCTGCAAAATAATCAGCACTGGCAGCCAGCATTAGCAATGAGCTCAAATTAGCTCGCCTTGGTTCCCCAGTGAGCCACGCCAGTGATGGGATTGTTTAAAGTGGAATGCAGCCATCATCTCATTTATTAAACGCATCTGAGTTTTTCCTGCAAACAATATCAAAATGTTGTGACACGGTTCTGGTCCCAAGGAAGGTTTTCCTTCCATTTAAGAGTTTCCTGCGTCAGAAGTCTGAACTAATGACAGCAGCGACACGCTGCTGCAACCACACGCACACACACGCACGCGCACACACACGAGTTACTGGTGGAGGATCAATACTTAATACCTTTTCCGTTATGTCTGCATTTTATTATTCCACTCGGCATCACACGGAGCAAAGCATGGAAAATAACTTTCCCCGTCTGTTAAACACAACTTTTAGGAACGCCTCAAATGTCAGTTTTATCTGTCCTCTGAACTGAATCTGTTTAAAGTTATCGGCTTAAAGATGATTTCTTAACACAATAGCGGCACTTTTAAAATCCGGGCTGGATTTCCGTCGTACTGGATTGACATGGCAGGGCCGTGAGTAAAATACGATAAAACAATAAAGCAGAACAAAAGCTGTCTTATTTTGCCAGTAGGCTTCTTTTTTTCTTTGCTCGATGACGTAAACTGAACTGAAATGAACCGATTTTTCTTTTGTTTTGCAATTGAACACTATCATAAACAGAGGAGTAAAAAGTAAGACCTGTGGTGGAATCTAGCTGGATTATTTTTGTTTGGGACTGAACTAAACTGCTTTAAAATGCTGGAATTTTCCTAGTGAAGGAGTTTTGATTCAGTGAAGACAGGAAGTGGAATTATGTGTTGGATTTCTGTTTTTGAGTGAACTTTGACACTGTGGGGATTTATGGGACATTTTTATGCTTGAAAATATATGGCTAGTCTTTCCTTTTAAAGCTTGTTATTTAATGTTGTGGTCATTTGGTGTCTAGGGCATATTTTATTTCCATATGTCCGAATGTTAAGTTTTGATATTTATATTAAATAAAACACTAAACAAACAAAACGAAAATAATCTTATAAGTCTAAGTCATTAAAGTCAAACTGTCACAATATGGGTGCGGTGAAGTGGGAGCATTCAGATGAAGGTATTGTGTGGGTGAAGATAATGCAGGTGCAAGGATTTTGAACTTCTCCGGGTGGCTGTTTTTCTTTTTTCAAACCTCTGTCTCATATGCTGTGGTTTCCCAAACCCGGCAGGGAAAGAAAAAAAAAACGCCTCCATCATGAGAGATGCTGATTCAGGATTTCACCAAACCCAGCTAAACTCGTGCTGACCCGGCTGTGCCCGCAACAAAACTCCCCTGCTTCGCTCAGGGCCTAGTCAGGATAGCGGGCACATTTAATCTAATTTCTAAATATAGTTAAACAGCAACTCTGAACTCTTGAGACCCCAAATTATTCCCCCTCCCTGCGTCTCCTGCAGTCTGTTGATGAAGTATCATGCAACCTCATGCATGGTTTTTCTCTTTTCTCTCATCCCCCTTCCATCGCAACAGCACACATCTGGTTTCCATAAGACCAGCATGTCATCACAAAGAGGAGAAGAGGGGGGGGGGCTGAAGGGAGAGGGGGAAGGGTGTGTGTGTATATCAGGGGAAGCTTGAACTTAAAGGAGTGGTGAGACTGACTGTCATGACATCAGTCTTTCATTATCCCTCCAAACTCCTCTTCCCCAGTTTTTTCAAGACACGGGCCGGCATGGCTTCCCTCGGAGCTATAAATGGAATCTATATGAGGAAGTATGAATGCGATGGTAAATATGATACAGCCAGAGAAAGAATTATCTTCAAGCCCGAGAGGAAAACTGGTGAGACATGCGAAGATCAGAAAGGCCACATCAGAGGTTGCCTTTGAAAGCAGAGCTTTGTGGGCCTCCATGCTGAGCTGGGAACACTGCCGGACACAAAGACCTATGCGGTTGCACCGAGGGGGCTGGGAGGAGGCGGCGGGACGCAGACTGCTTACAGAGCGAAAATATTTTGTTTTTACTGTCCAGTGATCAGCATGCGAGTGGTCTCGCTCAGCTGACTGGCTGTTTGGGGCTTATGCCTATGACCTGTGGCAGTCACAGGTTGGTCACGATTGGTTCAATGCTAAGTCCCACAACTGTAGAAACATTGCTTTCTTTCATCTCTAACTAAGTTGTGTCCAGCTGCTCCACTTCAGAGCTACTGAGATCCTTGCCAAATGTGGCATTCCACAGCCAGGGTAGGTCCACCACCGTTATTCCTGGTCCTGACTCGGACTGAGGAACCTCCTCGCGCGCTGGGTTGAAGGTCATTTCCATGAATTTCGTGACTTTGTTCAAGAATCAGTGAAACTAAAATTTTCCAACACCTAACAGTATCAACCATAACATTACAACTAGCTGCCTAATGCTGTGCGGGACCCTGGTCTTACGTTAAAGTAGCTCTGAACCACTGTGGCGTGACCTTTAAAAAGACCTCAGTAGGTGTTCTGTAGTATCTGGTGTTAACGAAAGACGCTTCAAGTCTTTTTTAACTGTGAGATGGGTCCTGCATGAGATAAAATTGAGTTAGTTAAAATAAGGACAAGAATATATCTTTGACTGTCAGGTTTCCTGCCTCTCTTAGACCACGGCGACGTGTTCTACATCGATGCTTCTGCTCACCGTTTGTCGTCTCTGGACACTTTTTTTTTTAAATCGCGGTTCCTTAAGTTATGTCACTGAATACAGACCACTTACGCATCATTACTATATTATGTGTGTCAAAGCTGGCTGGCCATCTTCATACTGACGCAGACGTACTTCATGGGTACGTCTTTTTGGGTTGGCCTCCTCTTACTTGAATACTTATTGACTCAGGAGCCAAAATCCTTATCAACTACAGTCAAAACATATCTTTCCCTTGACTGTTACCTGTTCTCGCACCCAGTTAGGGGCAATAGAGTTTAAGGTGGCTGCTCCTTCTGCTTGGAGTGCACTTCAAAAGGACATTAAGGGTCCAGATCTAATTTCCATGAGTGATTTTGCTGGGATTTCAAAGGACCTTGAACATGAGACGATTGGAACGTACGGTTACGTGTTTTTTATTACTAAATGTGCTGAATTTAGTGTGAAATTATGTTTAAGGAGGCGGTGTGTGTACGATCACCTAGGCCTTCATAAACCGCTCATGGCCTTATGCTCGCCATAGATCCATTTCATCTGCTTCCTACACATCAGCCTCAGGACAAAATGTTCACTTCCTGCCTTGTATATCCCACCCACTGACAGGTGCCACTGTGATGATGTCATT
Source organism: Lophius americanus (assembly GCA_037951165.1). Lineage (NCBI taxonomy): Eukaryota > Metazoa > Chordata > Actinopteri > Lophiiformes > Lophiidae > Lophius > Lophius americanus. The sequence goes on along the minus strand of JBBDHG010000210.1, from coordinate 1,474,721 downwards.
CACTTCACCGGTCAGTGGCTTCAATATTACGGCTGACTGATGCATGGAGGGACTACGGTTGAACAAAGTACAAGTGTTCTCTTTGGTGAGATCAGTTCTCCGTGGATGTACTGCTCAGACGGCTCCGACGCAGGGATTTGATCCATAATCCTAGAAATCAGTTGCTGTTAGTCGTTTTTATCATTTCTATCACAGGAGGAGGACTTACAGGTAAGTAAAGATGAAAGGCACTTAAAAATGCCTCTGGTGTGAGGGGAAATCATATTTCCTAGCCTTCTCAGGACGACTGTCACAGCATATATAGAGTACAAGCCAGTGTTGTTTGGACAGTTGGATGTTCTCCCAAAAAAGGCCATTACGGATCCTTCACTGAGGTCTAACCCTCTGAAGTTCAGTTTTAAGTCAAAGACTTAAAACTGACACAAATGTGACCTGTTTTATATCATTTGTCCTTTGAATAGAAAGAAAAGGTTATAGAAAGTATATGGAACATCTAACTATAATGACATTATTTACAGTCCGACCACATTTGGAGTACCAGTGTATACTTAAGTTATTTGTTTGTATATTTAAAGCTATTTAAAACTGACTTGTATATTCACATAAATTAAAAAGCTGGTTTCACTACCCCCAAGTGGCCAAAGTCAAAAAATAAAAATAAAAAATCCCACCAGTTCAGGTTTAATTCAACTTGTTCAAACTTCAACATGTAAAATGCTTTAATCTTCCAGGTATTTTGAGGACGCCGTTTCATTAGTTTGGACTTCAGTCAACAATTTACAGGACACCTAACAAACGGTCCAGACTTCTGAGTGAGTTCATTCCCTACGACTGTTAACTTTCATTCGTTTGAGTAACTGAAGTTAACCTCTAATCCCTACACAGTCTTTCAAGTTTTCAACCTTTAGTTGTGGTTTATGGGAGGATTGAGGTTGTAGCGGGCCTTACGGACCTCTGCTTTCATAAGGTATGCATCACTGCTGACACTCAACTCCTTCCAGGAGATCTCAAATCTAATGGACAGATTTGAGGGAAATTTTAGTTTGAGGTAGATTTTGGCATATGAAAGAGCTGATTACGTTTTGGTGATGTGACATCATAACGACCTTTTGTTTCTTTTTCTTAACCAACTCAAATAGCCCTACCTCATAAATAAACACACGTGTCAGCAGCACACATCACTACCAGGTAGCTTTTGTCATATCCCAGAGGTGATCACAGTAATGTCCACCCTCGGTACGGTTGTTCCTTCTGGTAGCTACATTAACTTACCATCCTCTTGCATTTTGGTCCTGCTCTCTTTTATACCCCGCCCTGAAACTAGATGGAAATCTCTTCTTTCCATTTGACCAGCGAATCATCACTTCCAAACTTATCTGTAAAACCTTCAAACACCTGGCCCACAACTGGCACAAAGACCGTCCGACACGCATAAAAGGTTTTCTTTCTCTGCGTGACAAGATAAGAAGTGATTATTGAGATGAAAGACGGAATCCTTCTCCGGGACTCTCGTTCAAACTGGGCTGTGTGAGACAGATGTTTGTTCTTGGGCTGCCAGAGAGATGCCAGGGTGAAGGATTCACTGGTCCTCAGAGTCCAGACCCATCGAGTTGCATCAGGACAGAAAAATGTTCTGCTCAGCGACCATAGGGCTGTAATTACATAGGAGCACTGCTGAGCTCTGCAGGACCAACGTCAAGACCGGAGAAGTGGAACGAGGGAAGAGAAGAGAGCAAATGTATGATTTACAGCAGATTAAATTAAGCTAAATATGGGTGATACACACAGATCTCTGCTACAGAAGCTTAACACTTCCTGCGTGGAGGAAACCACAAGATTAGGATGATTGTTAGATAAAGCATTAAGACATTGGGTGTCACCTTCAATCAGACTCGAAGGGAAGTTTTCCAGACACAGATCAGTGTATCCTCCTCTATAGCATCATCATCTATTATATATGTATTAAAAGTCTTAGACTGCTAAAAGTCATTCTCTTCCTTTGGAATTCCGTCACTAAGCACGGCCACAATGTGGTGTGACTGACACCTTGTGGACTTCCAAGTACAACCACAGATTTTGACGGGGTCTCAGCTGAAATTTACATTTTTGATGCCAAAAGAACGGAGGGATGACACTTCTAAACCCCTCAGCAGGGCCAACGGAGAAAAAAAAAAAAACATCACCATTTAAAATGTCAATTTTTATTATTTGTACATTCACCACCAATAGGCGTTACTCAAGAAGAAATTTAAAAACAAAAACAAAGCTCGGTACTAAAATGATAAAATAATGATTAAAAAACAATATTAAAACCAATGCAACCCCCTCTTGTCTTAGGCCTGTATCGACGCTACAGAATAAGAGAACCGGAGTTGGAGGAGGTTGGGGGTTGGGAGAGAAAAAGGAGAATCAATGATAAGGACAAAAATCAAAGCTTATGTCACAGAATCATCTCATCTCAGAACCAAATCCAGAGAGAGAGGAACACTGCATTGCCTTAGTAGTTCTTCCACACGTCCAAAGAAACCCCAGAGCTGCCTTATTTAATCTTTGAGTCATCTTTTTCTGTCTGTACAAGATGCCAAACACACCTATTCCAATGTTTTAAGATTTATGTCAACCTCTGCTCAGAGGAACCAGTTTCTCTTAAGGTAGCAGAGCCTTGGACTGCATGCAGCAACTAAAGGATTCCTCATCCAAACTGCAGAGTGTTGTTAAAACACTGAGGCGACAACGACTGATAGCAAAATCAAAATTGGCACCTACACTTGGGGGCATATGGGGAACAATGGGGGGGAATTTGTTAAAATCGCCCCGTGCGCCATACCACTTTGCCCTCAGAATGAAAACGAGTAAATGAGAAGCAAATATGTAAAGAAAATATATCAAACCTTGACGGGAGCGAGACGAACAGCATTCTGGGAATTAACACTGCAAAAAGATCATGGTCCCCATAAAGCATGGCCGTGTGTGGGCGTACGCAGATGTGCTTAAAAGAAAGTGAGTCTGAGATGATGGCGATGACATCAGTTGGTCCTCTGTTGTAACAAAGTACATGTAGTGAAAGGCAAAAGGACGAGGGTATTCTCTAAGACAGTTCCATCAGGTGATTGGCCACTAGTGCCGCCTCTCTCGTGGGTCGCTGCGGCTTCGTGAGCGTCTGCCCCCGCCTGCGCTGCTGCCCCCCGGCCTACGGTAGCCATCCCTGCGTTTGTCGTTGTCCCTCTCCCTCTCCCTTTCCCTGTCCCGGTCTCTACCTCGGTCTCTCTCCCTCTCTCTGTCTCGTTCCTTCTCACCCTCACTCCGCTCTCCCACTGGGCCGCCGCCGGCGCTGCCGCCGGCGCTGCCGCCGCCGCCGGCTTTAATCCTCTCCTTTCGCTCCTCTTCCCTTTTCTTCTCCTCCTCCTCTTCGAGCTCCTTCCTCCTCTTCTCACGCTCCTTTGTCCGTTCTGCTCGGGCCGCTTCCCGCAGAGCAAACTGAAACAAAGAGAAGGCGAGGAGCGAAACTTTAATTATACGTCTCGCACACAGCAGTGGGTTTAAGGTAAAAGCTGGTTCCCGTCTCACCTGCTCCTCTGTAAGTGGTAGCCAGTAGATGCAGGGAGCTGCTTTAGTTTTACGGAACAGATCATCAAGCAGCTTAGCAGGCGGATCCTCGGCTGTTTTCTCTGTCAAAACATACACAATTTTAAAGATGCGCTAATTATCCCATAGTGTGATGATTATAAATACTATGACGAATTAAGTACTTTGTTAATAAGGAGTCAGAAAAAAGTCCTTTGAATTCTCCAAGCTCTCTCAAGCTCCAGTTGAATTACCGGACTACCTCTTTGACCAACATGTCCAAGTTATTATTATATGAGACGAAAAACAGCAAATCCTTTCAAGTGTAACCAATTTATGTTTGAGGTTGAATTCCAGACCAGACCACAGCCCTCTACATGCAGGACGCATCACTGACACCTGCACCTGGATATTTCTAATGCAATCACAGCCAAACTCTGATGTCTGCACGTTTTACCTTTCTTCTCGGTCTTTTTCTCTTTGCTCTTTCCCCTCTCTTTGCGTCGTCTCTCTCTGGAACGCGACCTGGGAGGACCTCCCTCCTTCTCCTCGCCAGGTTTCTCAAACTCTCTGACCTTGTCACGATCCCACTCACGCTCGGCTCGAGCCCTTTCCCGCCGCTCCATTTCACGCTCACGCTCCACCCATTGCTCTTTCTCTGGTAGGAGGGAGGGCAGGCCCGATGCTCGGCCGCGGTTGAATCCAGGCCCGTGTTCCTCTGCTCCGGGTCGGTCAGCTGCACCTAAGCCTTTGTGAAAGTCAAGCTACAAAACGGATATAGGTTCAGGCTACAAATTGCTCAACATTGTGGATGGAAGAGATAAGTAGCAGAACGGTCCTACCTCATCCTGCTGGCAGAAGTCTACTCGAAGTAATTTCGGATTGCTCTGGGGCCATTTTACTCCGTGAAGAGCTGCCCGTGTAGCCATCGCCTCCTCTGAGCTACAGTACTGAACACAGAGAAGAGGATGAAAGCGCCATGAGACACAGAAAGCTTCCAGAGCAGCAGTAGTCGTGTCGGAAGCTTTAGCCCTCTGTCAAAACCTCATGTTCGTAGTAACTCACAGTCACATAGCAGTGGGACTTTATTTTGTCAATCCAGAAACCCTCCTCCACCAAGGTGCCAGTTCTGCTCAGTAGTTCCTTCAGCTGCCCCAAGGTAAAAGGCCTCACCTACACAAAATATCAGATCACTCACCAAAAGACTAGTGTGTGTCATTTGTAATAGTGCCGGCAAAACATCAAGCATACATGCTACAAGTATCTCCTATGCGAGCATAAATATCACACATTCAAGAAAATAGAAACAATTTTGTACTTACAACAAATACAAAATATTTCTGTACATATTTTCCAATAAAGTTACGACGTCGGTTAGCACAAGGAAAGATGCACTAAGGTTTATGGAATGTGCACATGTGAAAAATTACCCGATCCATAACCAAAACAATGATAGGATCAGAACCGTGGAAACTGTCACGAACATATCCTGAGTAGGATAGAAGAATTCTCGGCATGAGGAGCCGGACTGTAGCGTTTTGGATGTGATACAGTCTTCTACGTTGAGCAATACCGGAGGAGCGGCCAGTTGGTTGTTTTGCTTTTTCCATCTGTGCTGCGTTATCCAGCATGCATCACTTCAGTGCTAACCATGATCAATACTTTTTAATAACTATGTGAGACTTTCACTGGATACTGGGATGTTATTAAGTTTCTCACCAGGTTGCTGATATGAACGATGCTGGAGACTTTGCCACGAGGCGGAGAGGGCTGCCTTGCCGTACGAACAGGATCATCAATAGTGATGGAAACGCCCGTTTTCTGCTGGCTTATGGAGCGACGAATGAGGGGGTCACTGGGTGTCACTAGAATAACATGAAAGCATCTCCATTACTACACTGAGACACTCAATTGTAACGTAGACATACCCAAACTCAACATTTTTAGAAAACTGAACTCGTAAACACTCCATTAAAAATTATCCATCCAGAGAAATGAACCCCTTTCGCCAATAACTGAAATTTCATTTAGCTTGACTCAAAGAATAGTATTTAGATGAGGGTTTGAAATTACAGTAAATTCTAAACAAAATGTTCCAGTATTTGTTTTGACTACTTCAACACAAACAAATCCCATCTTGAGAATATCCATTACCAGTGTTAATTTCTACATTGCAGGTATCCTCTGATGGAGACTGGGTTTCCATGGCTTTAGGAAATGTTTCCATTTTCTCTTCTTGCTCCCCTGTTCTCTCTCCATCTGTCCGCAGGTCGTCATCCTCCTCCTGTTCCTCGTGTCTGCTGTTCTTTACCTCTTTCTGTCCATTCTCTTGACTCTCAGGGTGCACCACCTATAACAGGAGGCAACAATACAAGAAATTCTTTATTGTATCATTTTTGTAACCTCAGACTGGAGGAGCGGAACTTTCCTATAAGATATGGAGAAGCCAGCCCGGGGGGGGAAAGTAACCAGTATGGCTACCAAGATAATAGTTAATACAGCCCAGAGATGTGTGTGAAACTGCAGCCTTCTTTTGTCTGTTCCCTTTAGGGGTTGCAAAAGCTGACCCGTCTGTTTCTGTACTCTGCATCTTCCTATGTCACACCAACTAACTGCATTTCCTCTTTCCACCATCAAGAGACCTCCTCTTTGGTGTTCCCCTTTTTCTTCTGCCTGGCAGCTCCCTCTTCAGCATCCTAAAAGTATATCCACTATCCCTTCTCTTCCGGTGTCCAAACCATCTCTCTCACTTTGTCTCAAAGACGTCTAACCTGGACTGTTCCTCTGATATCCACCTTTCTAATCCTGTCCATCCTTGTCGCTCCCACAGAACACCTGAACGTCTCAAGCTCTGCCTCCTGATCCGAGCCATCATCTCTACATCGTCCAGCAGAGCTGCTCTCACCACCATCTTGTAAAGTTTTCCCTTAACTCACCCTGTCTGCACTCGGTTCTTCAACTCTTCTCCACAATCCCTGTTGCTCTGAATAGTTGACAGGAAGTACTCCTTCATCCTCACTGTTCCCCCTGGATTCCTTTCATTCACACACATGTATTCTGTCTTGCTAGAACTGACCTTCATTCCTCTTCTCTCCAGCATATACCTCCACCTCTCCAGGCTTTCCTCCAAATGCCCCCAGCGCTCACTACAGATTACGATGTCATCCACCAAAATCATAGTCCATAGATACTCCTGCGGATCTTATCTATCAGTCTGACCATTCAGCAAACGTGTATGTTAACTACAAAATGTTTTTCCTGCAGTCTAATAGGACATATCTTTACTATGCAATCAATTTATCTCTTAATTTGGCTGTCATCAATATTTTTCAAGCACTCGAGATGATTTATCCTGTCTCCCAGGACACAACCTCCCAGCTAAACAAGTGCTCATATTCATATAGAGCATGTGTAGTCGAGACCAATACGATGTCTATAAGTGCTGGGGTTGGTTTGGAATGGAGCCTTGTAACAATAGATTATATTCATGGCAAATCGGAAAATTTTGATCAAAGCTATTTAATTAGAATTTAAAAAATGAAGTGGTGCACTGGAGGATCGTTTTATCCTTCAGGTGAATACAGTTAATAGAAAACATTCAAGAGGAGGAGACCAACCTGTGTGACAGTGCGTCGGATTTGAAGGTCCTGGTCAGACTGCTCCCTCTCTTCATCCTCTGCGCCTGAAAGGACCGTTTCTTCTGGGTGAAGATCCACAACTGCCTCCTGACCGAGACTCGGCCTAATGTCTGGGATCAGAGACTGAGGGCGAAGGACAAGGATCATGTTTAAGATGGATGGGTCTGCTGTACTCAGCAGAGAAGTTGGTACAGCGCTATCAGCGTGTCCACGTGGGCATGACCAGCAACCACATAGCAATATCAGTTTTACGTTGTTGCAAATACCTTTAGTGAGTCTGTGGTGATGCTGATGGAAGGCTTTTTGGCAGTGACAGCTGTGCTGGATCCCCACCTCCTCTTGCGACCTGCTGCGGCCCCAGAGTCCTGCTCACCCTCTGCACTGCTAGTGCCTGGGGATGATTTACTGCCTGGTAAGACAAGCACAAAAACCTCTTCAGTCTTCAGATTCGTGGCACATACAATAACATTATCTATCAATGCAGAGAGCACAGTGTTCAAGCCACATACTTTGGAGGACAAAATTACCATCACTCAGATGATGCAATTTAAGAATAGGGTTCCAAATCCAAAAAGAATGAACCTTTGCAATTGATGCATATATTGTAAACGATGAAAATATTGAAATTAAGAGATAGTGGAGACCACAAAGCAACACTAACAATCAGTTATAAATGATGGTAAAACAGAGCGATGGAGAGTTGTACTCACTGCTAAGAGAGATCTTGCGAGCTGAGAGGGCCTTCGGTGCCTGAAACACAAGGAGATAAAAAAAACCTTCAGACAGATGGGAGAGGTGAGAAGAAAAATACCAGGAAGGGAATGACAAGAGTGAATGATAGTAACCGTTGCGTTAAGTCATTTAAAAGTCAAGACTAACTTACATGATTACTGAGCCGTGCATAGATATGTGTTAGTATTGCACTGGAAGTTTAGGACATATCACTTACAACTGTTGTATAACTGAAATTCTACAGTTATACATCATTTAATGTCTTGCTTTTCAAGCTAACCGCTCAGGTTGAAATGCTGCAGTTTAAACCTAAGGGCCAAAATAACTGTTCCTTTAAAACTATAACTCAGTACAATTTCTCAGGTGTTTAACTAAAGCTAATAAAGGTGATGAAACAGTTTAACTAATTTTCCAATCAAATGCCCTAGCCACAAAAACGACATATGCAAATTCCAGTAAAGACTACAGTGGGACCGAACCTGTCATGTTCAAAATAACTATGAAATATAGTTTGGAGTACTTATTCCCTGGTACCACTGACACCTGATCCTTACTGTTTTGGACAGTATTTAGGAAAATAGGTCCAATTAACAGTGGCTGAGATGTTTGGATGGAAATCTGAAAACTGGTTGGTTGGCATGAGTTCATTCTTGAGTTCATTCAGGTGGGAGCTTTGAAAAGCATTTAGCCAAAGCAGTCATCAAAGTTTTGGAAAGATTGCTTTTTCAACAGAAGGACTAAGTCCAAATGAGCTGGAGACCAGATAGTGAATTCTGTCAACAGTCACTTTGTCTACAAATCAGGAGTTTGATTTCAAAGTTCAGTTGTATTTTGGGAGCAATATTTTAATTGAGTCACAAAGTGGGAAAAATCTTAAGAGGATCCAAATAATTAAGTCCTTCTTCAGTTCCAATGAAAACTGTGTCCGTATAAAAACGGTGGCCATTTTGAAAAGCCACTAAGTATAAGGGTATTTGCTGGAGAAATCCAAATCTCATTTCACAGATGAACAAAATCCATAAAAGTCCTTTGCCGGGCTTTTTAGAGTTCCCCGTGTACAATAAATGATGTTTCCGTAACATCCCATATGTATTCGCGGCTTAAAAAAACTCAAAGGGAAACAATCTTAAAAACAACAACAACCTAGAACTGGTTGTGTGGGGGTTTTCTAAGTCACCTTGATCTAAAGTAAGCACAAATGTATGCCCTTTTGCAAAGTCATCAGTGAATAAAATCTGAATGGAGTAGGAATGCAGGTAGGAACGCAACAAAGGTCAGAGAGAATCATCTAGTATAGACGGGATTTCCAAAACAGAAAATAAACACCATTAAATTACCTATGCTGGAATTACGCCATTTGGGCTGTGTGAAAATCAGTAATACATCTATAAATACTTGAAACAGGTCCATACATCTAAGTCCTCCGATACCTACAGCTTTGAGAACCAAGATGATCCGTGATCTTTCTGGAGCCTTACCTCCTCACTGTGATCCGGAAGCTTCTCTGGCTCTGTCACGGCAGTCTCCATCACCTGCCTGATATCACATGTCAACAATAAAGAAAGGGACAGATGAGGAGAGAACATTAGCATGAAGAAAAGACATTTTTAAATTGGGTTAAACATTACATTTTCATTTCCGTTTAAGAGAACCAATGAAAGAAAATGGCCCCTTTCAAACATCCTGTCCTGGGTTGTTCCTGAATGCTCTACGTACATAGGCGGTTATACCTGTTAAGCTGCCATGCCAGATATGGAGTTAGTAACAACACAGAATCAAGTCAGTATAATTGGGTGAGCCAATGTAGTGGCAGCACGGGGATGTGGCATTTTTAATGGTGACCTGTGTCCACCCCTCAACTTTGAATCAAAGCTTAAAAAAAAAGTAAAAAATAAAAATAAAAAATCAACTGAAAGTTGAAGAGCAGGTCAAAGTCCAGGAACTGTTTACTCCAAAGGCAGAGGATACCCGCCAAAAAATGAAGTTTAATTATTGTTTTTGCCATATTTGTACAAGGACTTTGTTGTTTAGGAAACACTGATCAACGCATGTGTTAGGATCACACTTGACACAAACACTGCTGTAAAATGTCACAAGTCTTCTCTTTGCACGTTTCCTTGATGTATGAATTTAAATGTGCACTTGTCAATATGCATTCAAAATATCCACATGTAATAAAAGTCACTGGTAATTTGTGAGCAACACTATGAAACACAAGCGACTTAAAGTGGAACTGGCTATACATGCACGAGCGTCGCTATGTTTCTTTAAAGGTGTTAAAGACACACAGCGTTCACGTTAATTATCCTATCACAATCGCACAGTGTTTTCTATATATAAGGCAGCAAGTGAAAATTTGGTGTTAAGGGTCTGAGTGACTTTGATCAGGGCCAAACTGTGATGGCAAGACAGCTGGGTCAGAGCATTCCAGTCCTGCTGGATGATGCTGGTCTGCTGTGGTCTGGTGATCCAGACAAAAAGGGTCATATGTCCCATGGCTCATTGATGAGCAACGGCCAACTAATGTTGTCCAATCCAACAAAAGAGCTACTGTGACAAAAATTACTTTAAAAGATAAAACTGGTTCTGATTAAGGTGTTAGAACACAGTGCACAGTTTTGTCTCCTCCTCTGAGAAACAGTAAAGGATGCAGCTTGTGTAACTAAGTAGACGTGTCTCTCACTCAAACACGTTGACCTGAATGCGTTTGAGTGAGATTGATCTGAATGTTTTTACTTAACGGAGGACAGGAACGCAGAGCCGCAGCAGTCCTCCCACAGATGCTACACCGTACCTGACAAACGAACGCGCCTCGTGCTTTCATGCCATCCGCATGCGCGCACACGTGAACGAGTCCAACCGTTCCGGCTCGCATTTAGTTGGGGGGACCTCAGCAGAGACGAACGGTTCTCGGTTAAAACGGAGCAGAATCTGCGACGGCGAATAAAAAGATTGCGTCGCAGCGGCAGCACCGTCTCCCCTCCCCGGAGCAGAAACTACTCCTCCCCCTCTCCGGACGCAGCCATGTCAGCTCCGACTGTCACCCACACACTGGTGACGGACGAACCCTCCAAACTCAGCGGAGCCGCTCAATGTACAACCAGAGGCGGATGTATGCAGCTCAAACTACCAACGGTGCACAGCCATGTTGCAGCGAGTGAAAAAAAAAGAAAAAAGATCGCTTGTGAGAAAGGACCCGCATCATCTCAGCAACACCGGCTTCAAGGCGGCCTCATAAAACGCCTGATGGGAAAGTGAATACTCCACTTCTCATCACAGCAGGGTCGTATCCACATTGACAAGCGGACACCGGTCAGCCACAACATCCAGTGACACCTAAAGCGTGTAAAGGGGATTATCTCCTTACAATGGCACTTGTTAGTGGGCGACATATATTAGGCAGAAAACCAACATTTGGACCACGATGTTGATGTGTTTGAAGAAAGTAAATTGGAAAGCAGAAGGACCTGAATGATCATGGGATGCATGTGAGGAGTTAAGGCTAGGCCCATGTTGTCTGATCCCTCGGCACAAAGTACTGAAAAAAGTAATGCTGCTTTTGGTTTCGATAGACAAGTGTCTGAACAAAGACCAGTACACGGAAAATAAAGTATATCTTTGTTTAACACACAATGCGCCAAAGGTTTCCAAACTATAGTGCTCATGTTGACCCCTGACTACCCTTCGAAGCACCAAAAATGACCAGGTCACCAACGGAACTGTATCACCACCTGGTCTGATGAATCACATTTACTTTTGCATCATGTGGACAGCTGGTTGCCTGTGCCTTGCTTACCTGGGGAAGACCGGGTACCAGGATGCACTACGGAAAGAAGGCAACCTGGGGGAGGCAGTCAGATGCTTAGCTCAATGTTCTGCTATGAAACCTTGGGTCCTACCATTCACGTAGCTGTTAATTGGACATGTACCTCCAACCATAACATTGTTGCAGTCCCCTTGGTCTTCCCTAATGCAACCTGCTAAACTTCAAAAATGTTTGATTCACGCTTTGAAGAACACAACAACGAATTCAAGGTGTTGGCCTCCCAATTCAACAGATCTCAATCAAGCCTCTGTGGGATGTGCCGGACAAATAAATCTTTCCCATGGAGGGCCCACCTTGCAACTTACAGGACGTAAAGGATCTCAATATTTAGAAAGCCCATCTCTGATTAGTGCGATAAAAATATAATTTTTTCATAAAGAAAAGGGGTTAGAGTGTATTTAAGACAATTATATGACCTTTCAACAAACAAAAGCCAACTGCACACAGAAACAGATGAACGAGCAAGAAGGTTAGCATAGAGAGGAAGATAACTATAATTACAATTAAAATGCAGCTTTTCTTCAAATCGAACTCGAGAATGTATGAGGGTCAGGTTCTTTTCTTCAAAAGGTGGATATTAATGTCTCTCAATGTTTGAAATAACCACTTAATATTAGAGTAATAGGCTTAATTTCTACTACGTCATTTCTTTTCTCCACCTTACCTTCGGCTTCATTCACAAACTACTTGAACCTGTTCACCTTGCTTTTCCATCAACTGCTCTTTTCGCCATTCATACAAAAACACGCCCTCAAATCATTACAACCTCACACTCTTTTGTTATTCAATCCACTCCTCCCCCTGTGTGTGCTCTGCTGACCTTTCTTTATTGACCTCAAGTATTATAATGGTTGGAGGGAAGGAAGTTTAATAATGTTGGCTTCAAAAGTCACGCAAATTTCCTTTCAATAATCTGCAAAGTAAGTAGAAACGCTCTTATTGATGCCGCTTATGGAGAGAACTTAAACCCATGTGGTACTTAAACACCTTGACCTATATCATATGTGAACTTGGGGAAACTAACATGAAGTTCCAATAAAAAACTAAGCACAAAGCCATTTGTGGGATGAAGACCTTTAGAGAGCCAAATTCCACATGTGAAACTTCCTTTCTTTCTGTGCATTGGCTTTGAGGAGATGGGGATAGACCATATCCTGCTGCACATAGACAAGGCTTACCTTAATTGCCCTGTTTAGAGGGAGCATAAAAATTTACTTTGGTTTGTGGTTTTATATTTAGGTGGCCCATCATACTAATATCTACATATGAGAAACATTGCAACTATAATATCAAGTTTGTAAACTTCTGGAGAAGGACCTTAAATACATCAAGGTGGACTAGTAGACAACTTGTACCCAACGCTACAGATGCCCGTGTTTCTGGTAAAACTCGCTGTGTGCTGATATGTAGAGAACATACCCCAAATTATAGGTGAATATGAGCAAAGGACATACAAATCATCTAAGGTCGGAAGTACCTGAAAAAGTAAAAATGAAGTAGACAAAGAGATCAATTTCGAAGCGCAGATCTTTAGGACCACATCAAAGCACAAGGGAAATTTCATTGGATTCTGTGTGTGTTCTTTGAGGGGACAACTCCTCATTACATATGGACATATGGACATGGGTAACCCTGTATGCTCCAAAAAAAAGTCTATTGGGGATTTTTGAGGTCCACCACAGTCTTAAATAGTCACAGAGCTGCTGGATTTAATCCCAGAACAGATGGAATGCCCCTTAATGGTATACCACACACAAGGATGACTATACGGAGTATACAATAGATAGATCCAATAGAGCTAGTTTCTTCCCTGGAAATCCTTTTCAGAGCAGCCTGTAGAGTTAAAAAAGCTAGACGTATCCAAATGTGACGAACAAACACGGAGGCATGTAAAGGACGCGTTTCATACTGCCAACATTTAAACTAGACCTTTGTTTGTCTTTTTCCTCCTCTTCCTCGCTGTGCTTTCTCTTCCTCTGTGCTTCCTCTCTGGTTGGTGCTTCAATCAAGCGTTTCTGGGAATTTATAAAAGGACAGGATATGGAATGAAAACCAAATGTACTAGATGTCAAATAGTATATATTCTTACCCAGGAGTTGAAAATGTTTAGGTTAAGATGACAAGATTTATGGGTGTCACATATGTCACAAAAATACGGTTGTGTCAAAAAAAAAACTGACCTTGGAGTGACTGTCTCCATCAGTTGTGTGTTTCGTCTCTACAGACATCCCTCTTTTACGAGGGGAGGCTTTTGGAATGTCCTTTAGATCACGCTGAGCCTCCCTGTGTTGTGGTGAAGACTGTCTTTCAGGTTTCTTTTCCTAATAGACAGACAACAGGAAAAATATTTAATTTGATTGAAAGAACATCCTTTAAATTTGAGTCAGAAAAGAACAATTCCTAAAAAATACATGCTTTTCAGAAATGTATCATTTTGAACCGGAGGAATGTGTAACATCACAACGGCTTGCTTGTTACAATATTAGACGTGAAAGAACTAGGCCAGGCATAATTATAATGATTCTAATGCGCAAACAAAGCAGTTTGGAGCATTTTGAAATTGTGATGTATCAAGAAAACAACTTCTGCTTTGATTAATTGTGATATGAACAAATGGAAGTTTCTTTAACACTGCAGTGACTTCAAAGAAGCTGTTCCTGTTGTATTAAAAAATGGTCAAGTCATACCTTTAAGATCACATTATTTCAGAGAGAGAGGGATTCTTTTAGACCACCTACCCTTCTACCTCTTGAAGGGGAGCAGGTTTTCTCTTCAGAAGATGCGGAAGAGTCAGAAGAATGAGATGATGAAGACCCAGAATCTGATTCTGAGGAAGAAGAATCATTAGATGACGACCGTTGTCTCGATTGTTTTTCTTCCTTGTTGGCATCTCTTTGTCTCCTCTGTGAAGCATCTACTGATAATGAAGGACTTTGGGTGTTATTCACTTTGTTTGCGTTTTTGGTGGTTTCCATGGCAGTCTGTTGTGTCTTTAATATTACTTTTTCTTTGTCCTCTGAAAGAAGGCTTGTGGTTGGATTTTTTGAGGGACTTTCTACAGGTGAGGTGCTTAAATTGCTGTCTTTTTCAGGCAGGTTCCCTACATATCCGGTCAGCCGAGCATCAACTTCCTGTTTTGTCTGTTCCTGAGGACCTTCCTGTTCAGTGGAGGAGTGGTGTCCTATCTGCTGTTGTTCCGCAACATCAGTAGGGGAGGAGAGCGGTAAGCCCCGAGTCTGGGGAGTATCACAGAAATTATGGGGCCGCTTGATAACTATGGAAGTGGAGAAAGATTGCAGCTGGCTCTGTGAGTCCCTCAAGAACCGGAACTTCTTGAACGAAGACTGAGGTGACAGAGTTGTTGGTAACGTGGGTGCATCAGATTCTGCTGCCTCACTCCTGGGCTTTGGAACACAGATCTCCTCCTGCCCTCCTGCATCTGTTGATGACTTTCTACCTGGTCCCGTAGAGAGGGGAGGAGTGGGCAGTAGGGTCAGACCAACCTCTGGGCCATGTTTGGATGGAGAGAGGAGGCGACTCTCCTTCTCCTTTTCCTTTTCAGCCATCATAGCTCTCTCTTTCACCTGTTTCAGGGACCTCTCCGGCTCCTCCTCTTTCTGCGCTACTCTTCTACGTTCAAGAGCCCTCTCCTGTTCCAAGGTTTGCTCCCTTTCAAGTTTCTCCTGCTCTAGAGCATTTTCTCTCTCAAGCCTCTCTTTCCTTTCCTTGTCAGCTCTTTCCTTCTCCATCCTCACCTGTTCCAAAGCTGACCCTCTATCCACCCTCTCTTTTTCCTGCCTCTCCAGTTCAGAAGTTTTATCCTTTTCTATCCTCTCTTGTTCCAATGCTTTCTCTCTCTCAATTCTCTCATTTTCCTTTCTCTCAAGCTCTAATCTCTCCTGCTCCAGAGCTCTCTCCTTTTCCAACCGTTCTTTCTCTAGAGCTTTTTCTCTGTCTAGTCTCTCTTGCTCCAGGGCTCTCTCCTTTTCTAGTCTCTGTTGCTCCTGGGCTCTCTCCTTTTCTAGTCTCTGTTGCTCCAGGACTTTCTCCTTTTCTAGTCTCTGTTGCTCCAGGGCCCTCTCCTTTTCTAGTCTCTGTTGCTCCAGGGCCCTCTCCTTTTCTAGTCTCTGTTGCTCCAGGGCTCTCTCCTTTTCTAGTCTCTCTTGCTCCAGGGCTCTCTCCTTTTCTAGTCTCTCTTGCTCCAGGGCTCTGTCCTTTTCTAGTCTCTCTCTCGCTAGTCTCTCTTGCTCCAGGGCTATTTTCTTTTTGTGTCTCTCTTGCTCTAGTTTCTCTTGCTCCAGGGCTCTCTGCTTTTCTAGTCTTGCTTGCTCTAGGGCTCTCTCTTTTTCTAGTCTCTCTTGCTCCAGGGCTCTCTGCTTTTCTAGTCTCTCTTGCTGCAGGGCTTTCTCCTTTTCTAGTCTCTCTTGCTCCAGGACTCTCTCCTTTTCTAGTCTCTCCTGCTCCAGGGCTCTCTCTTTTTCTAGTCTCTCCTGCTCCAGGGCTCTCTCTTTTTCTAGTCTCTCTTGCTCCAGGGCTCTCTGCTTTTCTAGTCTCTCTTGCTGCAGGGCTTTCTCCTTTTCTAGTCTCTCTTGCTCCAGGACTCTCTCCTTTTCTAGTCTCTCTTGCTCTAAGGCCTTCTCCCTCTCTAACCTTTCCAGTTCCAGTCTTTCCTGCTTCAAAGCGTTTTCTCTCTCAATCCTCTCCCTTTCCTCAACCTCCAGAGCCCTTTCTCTCTCCGTCCTTGCTTGCTCAAGAGCTCTTTCTCGCTCTTGCCTTTCCTGTTCCATAGCTCTCTCCATTGCCTCTTTCTCTCGCTTCACACGCTCTTCTTTTTCTCTCTGAAGTTTTTCTTGCTCCAAAGCCCTCTGCAGCTCCCTCTGCCTCTCCAGCTCCCTCTGCCTCTCCAGCTCCCTCTGTCTCTCCAGCTCCCTCTGCCTCTCCAGCTCCCTCTGTCTCTCCAGCTCTCTCTGCCTCTCCAGCTCTCTCTGCCTCCCCTGCTCCTTCTGCCTCTCCTGCTCCTTCTGCCTCTCTTGCTCCAGTGCCTTCTCATGTGCTATGGCTTGTTCTTGCTCTTCCCTCTCTTTAGCCAAAGCTAATTCCCTCTCTTGCCTCTCTCGCTCTAGAGCAAACTCCATCTCCCGTTGTAAAGCTTTTTCTCTTTCTTCCCTTTCAAGGGCCTGCTGTCGTTCAAATTTTTCTTTCTCCAGAGCTCGCTGTCTTTCCCGCTCTTCCTCCATTGCTCGTTCTTGCTCCTCTTTCCTTTCAAGCTCTAAGGCCTTTTCTCTTTCTACCTCATTTAGCCCATTTCTGTCCCTGTCTTCTGCTGCAGTGGCCTTGAAAACACTCACTGGTAGTTGAAGATGAGCTGAAGGTGCTCCAGTGACACCCTGGTTGGTGCCTGGGATCATAGGAAATGGAACATGGCCTGCAGTGTTGGCTGTGTGAGTGATAGCAGATACTAGACCCTCAGGAGGCCCCCTGCCAGGGTAAGCAGATGCCATGGGAGAGCTGCTGCTCCTATTAGCTTCCCCATCTCCACCGTGCCATCCTGCTCCAGAGAATGCACCTTCTGACGCCATCTTACGTGCAAGAAGCGTCAGTGGGCCGGGCTTCCGCTCAGCATGTCCACTCCTCTGTGGCTCTGGACTGCTACTGCGACTGCCACTGCTGGATGAACCAGAGCTGGAGGTACTAGGTGAGCGCCTACCTTGGGCTACATCTGGACTAGGGGGGCTCTGTTTAGGGGTGTCAGGCAAGGGGAAGGATAACTCTGGAGGTGGGGAAGGAGGAGGCGTAGGCTGACGCAGTTGAGGGGACAAGAGGGAAGGCATATGCTGCTGCTGGGGTTGACAAGATGCGCCAGACCTCTCTCTTGAGACAGGAACTCTGTTTGGCTCTCTAAGGTTTTTCCTCCCAGCACAGCTGTCCCAGTCATCATCACCATCCTCCTCAGCATCATCACTATCCTCATCATCGCTGTCAGTAGCAACCTCATTTGAAACAGAACCCCTCTCTGAGCGTTGGTCACTACCAGCACCACGCAAGGCTACAGAGCCAGAAGCAGGAGGACTGGACACATCAGCCTCCTGGTTCCTGTTTGCCTCGCCCTCATTTTTTGCACCAAATACGCTATCACCACCAGAGGGACCAGGTGGCTTGTGCTGCTCTGCCGTAGCTGGTGTGACATCCTGATGAGGACATAAAGGGAAGTCAATTTTTCTTTCCTGTTCTAGAAATTATTTGAGACAATTGTAACCAGCAAGTGCTGTCTGACCTGGGCTTGAGGAGGGCATGAGGTACTGTTATTAACTTCTGGGTGGTCTTCTTGCTCTGTTCGAAAAAGAAGGATAAATAAACATCACACAAATGCACTCAATTACGACCAGAGGCATATACAGTAACCACCCTTGCAGTGGAGGACTTTCGCAACGCTTACCATTTGCTTCACGGGCCTCTCTCTCCAGACGCTGTCTCAGGAGCTCTTGTTGCTTAGCCAGATACTGCTTGATAAAACTGTTCTGGCTCATTTCCTCACCGATCTAAATTTAGAGAGGGAATGGGAAAGTGAACGTTCAAAGGGACTTATGCATAGTTTCTACAGACATTTATTTACAAGAATTCTTTTTATGTACAGTCTGGCTTTTATATATAACCAGACATCAGCCCATTTAAATGATAGGAAGTTCGACACACTAACCTGTGAGTTTGGCTGTAGTCCATAAGTAGTGGAGGTCCTCTGCAGATTTTCCAGCATTAGAGCCTGTTTTTAAGAAAAAGACTTTGATCACTCAACATAAATGACAAACATGGATTATTTCACTGTTGTTTCAGATGGAACTGATGCTTCTGAATGTAAATATCTGGGACCACCTACTTCTTAAGCACTGTAGTCATTGATGACTATCATTATGACAGCGCGATTGAAGCAACATATGTTCCGACACGCGCTCTCTGTCTGCTGGTGGAAGTATGCTTCCACCAGCATGATCTGACGCAAAATAGAAAATAAAATTAAATAAAATTATTTTGACCTTTGGGGGGGTCAAGTTAATTTTAGCTTTGCTATTACAACGCTCTGCTGCTAGCCAAAACAAGCAAGTTAAACCACCGCCTGACCAATCACAGCCGTTTCCTGTACTGTGCAGCTTGGGCAATTAAAATGAATGTTAAAACACTATCACTGGTATAAAACAGATATTTGATGGTCAAAACAAAAATTTAATTTAAGAAGGATCAGAAGGTTATGAGCTTGTCTCTCAAAGCAGATCCCATCATTCATTGTTTGGAAGAATTTCAGATTTAGGGGCAATGGATATTAATCAATAAAAACTCATATGCCGAATGTTCAGAGTTCGAACAGAGTCTGCATCAAAGAGCAACACAGATAACTACTTCAACCACTTGAAAACATACCAGAAACTTAGGTATGTATGAATGAATACAATCCATTCATACATAACAGCTACCCAACACATCACTGCATGCATCCAACTAACATCTCTGATGTTATCCCTTTCTATTTGACCAAAGAACGGTCAATAAACACCATGAGAAATGAAAGCTTCAGGATAATAATAGGCATGTGACTATTATATTATACAGCTGTATATATTAATAGTGTGCAATACTGCATTGTTTTTTACTGCACTTTCAACACTTTCACTAAGTTTAACATCTAGCACTTTGATGCGGTAACACTGTATTTTCCCCCACTGTGGGGCAAATAAAGGTTTATTTTATATTATGTTTCAGATGCAGCATTACCTGCAGAGTAATGGATGCATACAAGAGTCTGAAAGTTTGTTGAATCAATGAATAACTGTCATAATTAATCGGGATCTCAACATGGGGCAATAACGAGGATTATCTTTTTGGCCATAGTTGTGCATCCCCATTTGGCATCACTTTGTAAGTTTCTTCACCAGAATGGCACTCAGTTGGGCGCATACATCCACCAAGGCCAAATATTCTCACATGTATGTCAAATGTTTAGATTTCTTTGCCCGTGCTGTACCGGTTCACAAAGTTTCACAGAATCAATTTAAGTAGTTTTTCAAAATTAGAGGACGTTTTGAAGAACATTAACAATATTAAGAGAAGAAAAAATTCTTATATGCATCTCTTGTAACCAGATTTGCACCAAAACTTAAATGGTTTATTCTTGGGTCATGACCCAGTTCCTATTGACAAAGGTTTGTGTAAATATATCTAGTAGTTCTTGCAAATAAATGTTGACGTCAAACATACTGATTTGGGGGAAAACATAAGCAGGAGGGTTATTATCTTGGACATGGAGAATTTTGCAATAATACAGCTTTCATTAAAGAAAAAAGGGAAACTAGGATGGCAAAAGAGTCTACTGTTCAGAGGACGGAAAGTAATATAACAAGAGTCATGAGCGTGAATCAGACTATAGCAAAGAAGGAAGCTTTGAGAAAAGCAGACCAAATAGGTGGGTTTACATGGACAACCTTATTCCAATTAGCTTCAGAAAAGACGTGTAATCGGAAAGAAAATGCTGCATGTAAACACCCATTCAGAATGGAAAGAACCTTTAGATTTAGATTTCATTCCTTTGTAAAGAGGTAGTCAAAATCCTATTGGAAAGCCTTTCCGATTAAGAGTCGCTGCATGTAAACGTTGTATCGGAAAAGCATTTTGTTTGAGTTGTATCTGCGCATGCCCAGAATCGTGACTTAATGCTCCGCTAAGTGTTTTCAACACCGCAACGCATTTAAAATACGGCGGTTTCAAAACAGTAACGGTCTGCATCGGAGAGGGATTTATTCATTGCAATTCTGAAATATTTTAACATATTTGGACGGTTGGATGGGCAAAAAGGAACTTCCGCGCTTGCCGTCTTTGTCGTATTCTTCTTCTGGGCCGGTTGTTGGCGGTCGGCACCCAGCTCACCGAAGCATTATCGCCACCTTATGAACAGGAGTGTGGATGGCCCGCGCATGTCTGAAAGCGTTTCCAATCGGGTGAGTCGAAGCATGTAAACCTCGGGTCGGAAAAGAAGTCATGTAAAAGGTTTAATTCAGAAAGGAGAAAAGTATCCCATGTAAACCCACCTATTGTAGGCCTGGTACATCTCTATTCCGTGCTTGTTCTATAGATATAAATAGATGAAATACTTTATTAATCTTGAGGGAAATGAAATGTGAGTCTATCCTTTTCCACCTCAGTGATTACACGAGGTAGTAAATGAAGTTAATCAGGCGTCAGTATATACATGAGGTTTGACGATTTGATGACATTATGTGAGCAGCCCAATAATAAGCATCCCATAATAAGCAGCTGGCTGCAATTGGCTGCTAACACAAAGAAGAAAAACAATTTTTAAGAATGTCTTAAAACCAAGGGTATGGTTAAGGTCCTGGAGTTCCTTTTAATTAGGTAAATTATTGTTTCCGTTTTTAATCCAGTTTAAAACTCACTGTTTGATGCATATGTAAAGTGTAACATTAGATACTGCTGTGTTTCTAATCATGTCTTTTTTGCTTGGGTAAAACTTGCTCTCTTTTTTTTCTTTAATAAAAGAAAAAAAACACTACACACTGGAGAGGCACTGATTGTTCAGTGTAAACAAAAGCCGCCATACTAGAGGATTAAGAACGCGGGCGATTTTAGTGGAATGTCTGCTGAACCTGTTTGGTTGGTTTAAATTACAACTTTTTAATTAACACTTTGTTTTCCCGTCTGTTCTGACACTCAATGTCAACAATGCAGCATCACTCAATCTATCCACATACAATATATTTATGTCTTAATGATTAACGGAATAAAATAAACAGCCATTACATTAAAACCACCGGTCTAATATTTTATAGTTCCCCTTTATGCTCTGCAATTCGCTGTGTGCTCTGACCCCCTTCCATCAAAACCAACATTATCTTTTTTTAGCATACTGTTTGAATAACTCTGCTGATGAATGGGTAAACGGGCTGATTTTGGTTTTCTTTGTGCATCATTAGGCAATGGGTACTAATGACGTTGTCACCAGTTCATCAACAGACCTTTGGTAGGTACAAACCACTGTTGACCAAGAACAACCAACAAGACCTGGAGTTTTGAAATTGCTCTTATCTAGTTGTTTAGTAATCATAATCTGACCCATGCCAAATTCGCTCAGATTCTAACACTTGTCAATTTTTCCTACTACCAACACATCAACATCAAGGACAAAATGTTCAATTTACGTCTAATATATCACAACCTCTGATTGGTGCCATTGTAAAGATCAATCAACTTTACTCTGATGCTCTGTCCGTCCAGTCGGTGTAATTTCGTTCTGGAAATTTTAACGTTCTAAATTTGGCAAAAACTTAGTTAACAACAATCATGAGATTTCACGTGAGACTATAGGGATTGATAATGACCGTTAACTGTGAAAGAGCAATGTAAACACGCTACCTTTCAGATGTAATTCAGTGGGTACATTATAAGGAAAACCGGACTACCTTCATTGATGAAATAAAGAAGTACCCAAACTTGACCGCAAGTAAGATAAGGCTGAATACGAGAAACAATGTAAACAAACTGTCCCGTATAGAACATTGTGTCTCCCCGCGCGCCTGGTAAACACTTTACAGCATGGCTATTACACATTTTGGCGGAACACTGTATGTATATGGAGGCAATGCATTGTGCTTAATAATGTTAAATGTAGTCAGTTTATGGAAATGATTAGTTTGTTGTTATCCTCCTTATTGAAGACGTGTCCCCAACAGTGCTTGGCACAGACCCCACTCATGGTAACAGACACAGCAACAAGCCAGGCCACCAAGTCCCAG
Source organism: Lophius americanus (assembly GCA_037951165.1). Taxonomy (NCBI): domain Eukaryota; kingdom Metazoa; phylum Chordata; class Actinopteri; order Lophiiformes; family Lophiidae; genus Lophius; species Lophius americanus. The sequence goes on along the minus strand of JBBDHG010000210.1, from coordinate 1,452,165 downwards.
CGTTAACCACAGTAGCTAACAAGCTAACAGGACAACACACTTTGAGGTTAGCCACCAAGTATATTTAACTTCTCTTCTTTCTGGGTTTAGTTCGTTTCTGTGAAACAAAAACTCAGCTCGTTGACAATGCATTGCAAATACAAGCATTTTCTAATACAGCAACTCAACTATGCTGCTGGGCAGTAACGATACTCAGTTGTCGGCCCGCGAGAGAGCATCAGCCTGACTCCTAGCTAACGATAGTTCGCAGGAGCCATCAACTATGCTCCGGTCTTTCTCAACAACACTCACCCCCTTCAGTCTCTTAATTAGAGCGGTCTTCTGTCCGCTTTTAGATAGTCCCCTCTCATCGAGAGCAGCTTTTAAATCCGTCACTCGAAGGGACTGGAGCGGTCTCCCGTCCAAGGTAACGTCTTCGAGATCCGCCATTTTCCGTTCCTCTCGCCCGTTCCTAGCGAGAGGGACGAGCAACGCCTTCCTCCGCATGACGTCACAGTCAACAGTTTCCGTCTAAAAGAATATGAAATATATTAAATGTTTCTAACCAATTGAAGTCCAAAGTACACAAACAATAAAGTGTCCGTTTTGTTGATCATATTTATTTTCCATATTCTATAAAATTAATAATTCCGTGTGAGGAACATCAAACTGCGTATTATCCGCGCAAGCTTGATTTCAACCACATTAAGGCCAATTACTTGCATTATCCCCCTCCACAATGAAGGCATGATTACTATGAACCACCTTTATAAAAGATTAACGCGTAAAATTAATTTTTAAAAAATGTTTTGTCTTACCAAAAAATTCAGTTAGGATTCTTTCAAAATTCTTCTAATAAAGGAAATATCCAGCTTTAAAAAACATGAGAAAGATTTAAGATTGAGAAATTCAATCCTAGGAGGATACTTTATGTCTCATTTGATAAGCTAATGATACTATTTTCTGTGATCAATTACTTTTCTCAAAAATCCACATATTCATAAAGGGAAATGGACATGGACTCCATACCAAAGTTTAGACACGTCTTGCACAAATTCAGATACAGCACCACAGTTAAATATTTTACAGAGTTGAAAATGTCTCAAATAAGTTTAATTTGTGTCTGATGCTTAATTCTTAAGGCATCCAGAAGAAGTAAAAATGTTATTAATAGTAGCAGTAATATTACAGTAGCTGTAACAGAAGTAGAATGCCATTTGAAGTTTCGGGCAGATAAGACCATGTTAAATGGAGTTATAACAACGTCCTCTCGAGTAGCATGAGCTGTGACGTCTTTGTGACATCTAGCTCTGGCTTTGATGCTTCTCCCATGTGATGTTTTTTTGTTTATTTTATTACGTAGAAGAAATAGTCGTAAATGTAGTCATGACTTTGTTGAAGGGTAACTTGGAGGCTTTGATATTTTTAGACAATTATGATGAGTGAACCTGGACCAATTCACTGTATTATTATTATTATTATAGACTTCTTAGGACTGCTTTGCTGTATGAACCTGGATAGATAGACGAATGGACGGACAGACAGACAGAGAGTAGTATGGACGGTCGGGTGGACGGACAGACGTCAGATTGTCAGGTCATGACGTAAGGTTACCAACCATAAATCATCTACGATTTGCCAAAACCTCACTCTGGGTAAAATCATCTATATACATCCATCCGTTTTGTAATCTTGCTAGCAAGCAGACAGACAGACAAAAAATAAAATCTAAAATCATGCTAAACATAATTCGTTTTCCTTAATTATGCTCAGTGTTGTGAGTGCTGTTCAAAAATTATATTGAATAAATAAATATATCAAATAATAATAACCCTTCCTACTCTTATGATTGGCTAGTACTTGTTGCCTGGGTTGGCCGGATTTGTCAGATTTGATCATGAGGGATGATCATTGGTTAAGCGTTTACGGGTAAGCCAATCAGAGGCAAAGTAAGGCGGGTCATGGTATCAGCTAAGTGTCATTGGTGAATACAACTTCCTATATTTATGAGAAAGGTTAGCTCAAGCTATGCTCAACATCGCAGCTGTTAAACAATAGAGACAGTAAGGTGATCAAAATAAAAAAAAATATGGATGCGCACATCCATTTGTGTTAAGAACATCCAACTGTAACGCTAGTTTTTAGTCACTTTGAGTTTCAGATGTTCGTGTAGTAACTCTCCAATATAAGCTAAGCTACATGTTTACGTCCTGACCGGAGGAGCGTATCATCGGCTGCCATCGTTGTTTAACTCACAGCAGAGGCATAGCTGGATTTTGTCAAACTTTATTTACAGACATGTCGTGGATCAATCACGTCAACCAAGGATCAAATCAGCAGGAGCCCATCGACAATCGCAGACTGGCAGATTTAGTCACCCCGGGTAGGTTCAGTGGTCCGCCCGATGGAACACCGACTGTGTCAACACAGCACTGGCATGGTTGCCCTTCTCCAAGCACGCAGGACTTTCCAGCAGCACGGCGTTCTATATCAAACCCACCTAGCCTAGAGAGGCTGACCTGTACTTCCCCAGGTGCTGGGCAGGTGAGAGATCCGATGCCCATCTCCTATGTGAACCTCCAGGAGCAGCGTTGCGTCCTGAGCTGGTTTCAGTGCTGGAACAGCACACAGAGGGAGCGGTTCCTGCAAGATCTAATGGGTAAAGCTGTGCCTGGCAAAGTATGCACCCTAGTAGATTCACTGAGCACTCTTCAGGTACTTTATCTTCCGCCACTCCGTTACAGGTAGCAACCAGTGTGGTGTTATTTCTTTCTAACATCAGCCTTTCTTTTCTTTTTCTTTTTTACTTCCCCAAGGTTAAAGACAGACTACCAAACATCTTTGAATGCCAGCTGCGCCTGTGGACCCAGTGGTTCGAGTCTTGGGAAGAGGAGGAGAGGAATAATTTCGTGCACATGCTAGAAGAACAGGACCCAGTTTTTGTAGACCACTTTTACAGAGGTTTAGCTGGTACATCAGGAAGAGACTGAGATGTGATGGAAAAGGAAGTGTTGTGTTAAAGATGTGATGCATAGTGGGCAATTTGTATTAGATCTGAGCTAGATGTCTTGAGAGAAATGTTTGTGTAACCATTATGGAATCGATTGCTGAAGTTAACCATTATATTTTACTTAATCTGTTTCTCCCGGGCTAAACAACACATCAGTTCACTATTTTTATAAAGAGGACTCTTTGATCAAGTGTTGATCATTTTAAATTAACTGGTCTGACATCTAGTTGTAAGACAGTGATACTTGTTTTTTCTTTCCCGTATTAGGCCTCATGGTCAACACATCAACGAGAGGACAAATCCCTTTTCAAACAGATAAACCAAATACATTGTTGTGTTTTTATGTATAATGTTGTTTTATTGTCTGAAACATTCAGCAGCAACAACAACGACTACACATGCGAACCATCTGTTAGTCACAGGAGTTTTGTTACTACCTACATAGATACCCATAGACTGAGATGAAGTGCACAGGACAAATTACAACTTCACCTGTTCTCTATATTATCCAGTCAACTGGACCAGGAGAATTAAATGTTACTGGAGCTGCACTTTCAGTATCTTCTACACAGAGATTGACAAAAGGATAGATTCTTTCATTAAACACTTGACCTACAAATGTGTACATAAGAGCTCTTGTACCAGCATCGTAAAATGATATATGTCCCATTTTGTAATCCAACATTATTCCAATTGTCTGAGGTTGCCAGTCACTTGAAATGACTTCTTTCACTGTATTTAAAGCTTTGTGTTGCCCCAGTTTGTTTAAGATTATAGTCCAGAAACCTGTTGCTGGCCTGAATGTTATGGCCCCGTTTCTTTGAGAAGACTCCCTGACCATCCCAATTTGGTAACACTTATGCCCAGCTACAGACACCTCCCAGTAGTGTCTGCCGGATGAGAAACCATGCTTTCCCAGAGCGGCGAGAGCCACATCGAACCGACTTGGACTGTCTGAGACATTTTGCCTCTGTGCAGAAATGGACATCTCAGTGTTGTCTGCAGACAGAGCTATTCTTGGGTTTGCTGTGTCTGGATCGATGACCGTCCTCCCTATAATGAAACAATTAGCACAGTTGATCATGTGTATATTTAGATGAAATTTTGAGAGAAAATAATAAAAAAAAAAGTTGAATAAGGAATTTTTTATGAACACGGTAAAAGTGTTTGAAGTAACAGAATAACATTATCAGATATCATAAGTAAAAGACCATAAAACCCAAGCTGGTATATCCCTTTATAAAGCCAATAAAGTACTTAACTTTAAAATTTACTATAGTAATGTATGTATAACACTCAACTTTACTATGAACTATAAACCTTTGGAAATGAATGGGGATGGATATATCATAATGTATCATGCCAGTCATTACTAATAGATATTGCTGTTTATACATTTAAAATCGAAAATAAAGTCTTTCATCATTCATACAAGACATATCTTAATTCCTACAAAAGCAAAAATGGTTCAAATATGGTTCGTACTTTGATTTAAAAGTTTCAAAAAAAAGTTTGAATATGATTTAGTTTAATTTCATTTTTATTTTTTTGTGCCTTTATGGTCTGATACTTCATGTGCTGTATGCAATGGAAAACTAAAGTATAATTAGAAGGATCCATTTTGTGAAGAAAATCAAGTGTTTGTTGGGATCTTTTTAAAGCAAATTATGAGCAGATTTTAAATAGCAATTCCTTGTAAACAAACAAAAAGAATAATATAACGTCTCATATTTTGACGTCATGCTATTAACAGTGATATTTGACAATCGTAGCTGCTAGTATTTCATTGTAAATTACCAAAAAAATATAAAAATTAAATACTCCGAAGTTGCAAAACAACACATGCTTCATTTTCTATATTGCAACTGGACAGAACCTTTCGGTAGAGCCAGTATGCCTAGAGAAAAAGTTTGCTGAGTAAGCTGCTCCTTGGTGTGTAAAATGTATCTCACAGCATGTTAGAAATACCACTGAATGTGCAGTCTTAACATCTAAAGGATATAAATTAGCTTGTGCGTGTGCGACTCACTGGCATAGATTTTCTTGTCATCCAAGGCACTCAGTTTATTTAGTAAATCTGAGAAAAGAGAAAAACATCAAATTTATTTATATGCGTGTTTGTGTCTGTGTAATGCAGTAAAATTTCTACACTTGATGACGAGAACAAATAGCTACCTTGTACTTGATCGGTCAGTTCAGCCCTGTCACGTAGCGCGGCTGACATTGAGACATAAGAGTGAGATTCAATCCTTCAATCAAGAATCACAACAGTCTTTCCTGTTAAACGAAATCCTTTGAGTATTTCTGTGTAAGTGCTCTTGAAGAGGGTTGAACATACCGTCGTAGGCCTCCCGCAGTTTCTCATTCTCGTTGATCTGCTGCGCTAAATCCTGCTCCAGCTGCTCGGACCTGGCGTCATTCTTTTTCCGCAGGGTGTCCGCATCCTCTTTGCTCTGCTGCAGCTGCATCGCTATATCTGTTAGATGGAACATTCCGTTCAAAAACGACAAACTTAAATTAAATCATTTGAGTATTTCTGTGTAAGTGCTCTGGAAGAGGATTGAACATACCATCGTAGGCCTCCTGCAGTGTCACTTTCTCCTTGGACTGCTCCTCTAAATCCCGCTCCAGCTGCTCGAACCTGGCGTCATTCTTTTGCATCTTTTGCCGCAGGGTGTCCGCATCCTCTTGGCTCTGCTTTAGCTTGTTCTCTATATCTGTTAGATGGAACATTCCGTTCAAAAACGACAACAGATGACTCGTCTGTCAGGTATGACGGAGGTCATAAGCGGATTTCACCTTTACACTGGATGACATGATCAGTGAAGGAATTTTTCATTTCAATAAGCAATTTCTTCAAGTCTGATAGAGGAAGGATGTTTAACTTGACATGCATCAAACAAAACATTTTATACAATATTTTGGGAAATACATGTAGTGACTGTAATCTTCTCACCTGTGTCTATGATAAATTTCATCGTAACTAAGCAACAGGATCCGAAACAGGGAGGAACGTGTCCTAGTTGTGGATAAAGGTAACAAAATCCACCTGCCGGCACTTATAAGTTGCATAATTTATTATATCCCTTAACGTCTGGGATATTATGGAATCATCATCGCAGATCCTTCATGTTAAAGCAATAACTCAATAACAATTTCATGGATCATTTTCAAATTTTATAACCCCCCTTAGACCTCTGATGGAGGAAGAACTGGATTGATTTGGGAAAGGTTGGTTTTATATTTCCGCCACAAGAGGGATCCTTGTCTGTGTTTTAGGGCTATAACTTCTCATAACTTCTGAATCGGCTCCAGGAGATTTATCTTGCATATTTCACATTTAAAATTAACAGTTCATATTCTACTCAATAGGAGGATTTTTTTTGTGAAAAATACAGTTTCAGTTTTGAATCTTTAATGGAAGGTTACGTTTCCATGGAAACAACAGCAAAAAATAAAATCCAGAAAAAAACGTCTATATCTCGCTATCATGTTAAGTACTGTATGCCTGTAATGATTGAGGAATGTAGAAAGTTAATTTTTGAGATGAACATGCTGACGACTTCAAATATGAGCCATATCATTTTGACCGCTGACAGGGGCTACAGAATTACAGAATACAGAATTACAATGATATACTCGTAACAACGGCAACTGCCAGTGGGTGGGATCTATTAGGCAGCAAGAGAACATTTTGTCCTGAGCTTGATGTATGCGTAAGGATCTGATTGAGTTTCACAAGGATACAATTGTAGGACTTGTTGGTCTAAAGTGATTTGAACCTACCTTCTAAAGTGGTCTAAGGAAGGGCAACCAGTGAACAAGACAGGATCATCAGAGGCGTATCAGACTCATTGATCTTGGTGGGGACAGAAGGTTATCCTATGCCAGGGAGGAGCTACTGTAGCGCGAATTTGCTGGAAAAGTTCATGCTAGTTCTGATAGTTCTGTATCGCAGAGATGTTTTGGTGGCATTATTAGTTAGTATCAGAAATATTAGGCAGGTGGCTTTAATGTTATAGCTTCTCGTTGTATATCTCCCTGTCATCAATGTTATGATAAAAAGCATCTGCTTCTGGCCCAAAAAATCGGATTAAGCCAAGTGCGCTAGGACACAGCCGATCAGCTTCAGAGTTCACAGGTGAGACGAGAGACGGATATACTTCTGCTTATGAAGCTTCATGAAGGAAGCAAATGATAAAAAAAAAAAAAGAGAAAAAATATATTTGAAGAAAATGTCCTTTGATACATTGCAGTCTACAGTCCATACCTTGGCTTTCTCTTTGAAGTGTCATGTTCTCTTCTTTTTGTTTCTCTTCTTTTTGATTGTTGTGATATTTGTTTCTTTTTTACTTTTTCCCCTCAATTCTTAGAGGAAAAAAAACAAACAAATATCACAACAATCAAAGAGATTCCAGATAATGGTGAAAATTGGAGGGATTATCATAACATGTCTCTTGTCTCCGATTCTGATCTTGATATTCATGGATCAGTATCTATAGGCGTAGTGGTGGCGAGCAGAGTGTCCATTTCGGAGATCTAAAAGAATCTTAGCTCTCCTGCTTGCAGCTGATGTGGTTCTGTTGGTTTCATCAGTTCGTGACCCCCTTTTGGAGGCATTTCAGGCACGTTCGACTGGGAGGAGATCCAGGGGTAGACCAAGAATTCGGTGGAGGGAATACTTATCTAATCTGGTCTGGGATGAGTTGGAAAGTGTTGCCGGGTAGACTTCCGCCACCGGGACCCAACCCCGGATAAGAGTGAGAAAATGGATGGATATAATATTTCTTACATGCAAAGTGAAAACAAGTTTGTTGTTAGCAGGGACAGAATGACAAACCTTTACACGAGTGTGCAGGTTTTCGGGATACCTCCTTCTGAGCCGTACTCAGTTTTGCCTTCAGCTCAATTATATCCATGTCTGCGGGAGACAGACACAGGTACAGTGTTAGCTCATGTAACACCTCATGTAACATACCTTAGATGGTGCATTTGCAGATTTTAACTCGCCAGGCAATTATGAATCAAATCTGAGGCCTATTTCACATCAACACTGCGGCGTGTTTTGAATAAAAGAGCATGAGTCGTTTTTAAAAAAATGGATTCTAGAATGAATTCCTGCTTTTGATTTTGAAGTTCTGCTTTTTGGGAGTGATGCGTTTTTTTCAATTCCTTTTAAATGGAAATATCTCTCTCAAAAGAGGTCTACCCATGTGTCCAACGGATCTGCCCCAAGGCTCTGGACAGGGCATGCTAATATAATATAATATAAAAATAATAATAGATCTCCTAAGTAACACCTCATACTATTTATTTATTCACTGAGAACAAAAATACCAATATTACGTGCAATATAACTTATTCAGCATCATGTGTAGAATAACTTTTCACTATCATGCGCATTGTATTTATGTATATACAATTTTAAATCTGTCCGGAGATGTCCCCTGAACTTTGCCCTTCATAATAGGATAAGTTGAGAATTTTTATCTTGTACTAAGTCTTCAAGGCGAGCAGAAATTTCAGATCTTTTATTGCATTTCAATATTTCATGAACCTTAAATTATTATTTTCTTTCTTTATTAACAGTGTTTCTTTATCTTCTTCATAAGTTTTAACAATCTGTATTGTATTTGGCTATAACGCTTTCTTACAAGGACTTTGTTATCCTTTTTTTATGAGCAATATTACATTAATTATCATGTTATTACTCAATTAGGCACTGGTTTGCATTTACTGCTTTTGCTCATTACACTTTTAAACTATTCACTCATATTTAACGTTTTTTTGTGTTGATTCTGTTATTGTGTATATTGTATCCTACCCTATCCGATTCCATCTTATCTTAGCGTTTTTCATGAGCCCTGATATTCAAATGATCGAATTTTAGACCCTGCTGGAAACAGATAAGACAAGACAGAGAAAAAAAGAGCAAATGAGAGATTTTCATACACATGGCACTATTTTCCGCATCTGCTTCCTCTAGGTGACGTTGGCTGACTTTCAGCTGCTTCTTTGACAAATCCAGCTTCTTCTGTAACTCTGAGATCAGTGGAGTGCAAAATCGTTAAATTAATATATGTATATATTACATCGTATCTAACTGCCATATTGGGTTCATTACCTTTTAGGTCCTCATTGCTTTTTTTTTTCAGAGCTGACATTTCACCTTCCAGTGATTTGGTTTTCTCTTTAAGTGCTGTAATCTCAGCACCTGAAGGAAAACAAAGCAGACTATTTTTGGCATTTTGGTGGACTTTGATAATAATTATTTGCAGATAAAAGCTGAGTTTTACATTTACGGATGTCTGAAGTCTCTCCATCGGTGCCCAATATCTGGGTCTTCTCTTCTGTCTCAATTCTGGTCTTCTCAAGTTCATTCTTCAGATCTTTGAGGAGGATGAAATATTTCATTTCCTCAACATGTACACATATAAATGACAAATAAATGTGCATAAATTGACGCTCACGTTGTATGTGATGATTTTGTGCTTGTATCTTGCTCTCCAATTGCTTGTTCAGGATGTCCATTTCAACTTGTGAAGCCATGATTTCACACACTAACAGAAGAAAGTTGGATCGATCAGTCCGGCGGACACAAGATCAACAATGATGGAACAACTGCAGTGCATACAGAGAGTACTCAGTTCACTCTCTATACATTTTGTTGTGTTACAGCCTTTAAAATCATTAACATTTATTTTTCCCACTTAAGTCCACAGTCCTCAGCCCATAACAACAAAGTGAAAACAAAGTTCTCAGAGTTTGCAAATCTATTAAAAAAGGAAGTCTGAAATATCGCATTAATGTAAGTACTAGAACCCTTTGCTCAATACTTATTGATGCATATTAGACAGCGATTCTAGTCTCCTATCTTCTTTGGGATGACGCATTACTGAAATCAACAACTGTATTTGAGGAGGTTCTGCCACTCTTCTCGGCAAATCGTCCCTCCGGACTGTCTCGGAGGGAGACAGTCAATTGACAGCCAGTTTCCGGTCATTCCAGAGATGTTGGATCTGGTTCAGGACTCTGGTTGGGTCCCCGAGGGCCTTCACAGAGTGGTTATAAAGCCTCTCCTGTGTTTTCTCGGCCCGGTGGTTCTGCTGGAAGGGGAATATTTGGGATGGTATTTGGAAGCGGTGCCTGGCTTCCTCCAGACATGACCCTTAGATCTGAGGTAAAACAGTTCAATCTCGGTCTCATCAGACCAGAAAATCTTGTTTCTTACAGCGGGAGAGAGCTTAAGTGCCGAAGGGTGTGCCCCACGATTCTGTGTTAGGGCCATTACTGTATATTACTAAGTTGTGTGAAAATGTATCAAGTGCTTTGTACCATTTTGTACCACCATCATTTATTGTTTGCCAATCTGTTACTCGGGCCTTTTAATTTTTGCAGACAGCATTTAATGTTGGTCAGTTCCATCTACAGACATGACCTTTTGTTTTAAGTACAGACAAAACTAGCCTCATGCTGTTCTCAAACAAAAGCGAGTTACCACTAAATCTCCCAAACTTTTTAACTATTCAAGGTATATAAATGGAATTAGTGACCAGTTACAACTATTTGGGGTTTTATGATTGATCGCCACAAGGGTTAAAGACCCTTTAACAATATTAAAGGGTCTGATGTCAATATGATATTTAACACATTCTTTCCTAAATAGATTTGCAAACATTTCTCATATTCTGTTTTCACTTTATCATTATGGTTTATTGAATGTAGGTTTTTGAAGGGGAAAAAAGGAATTAAAAAAATGTAAGCAAAACGCTTCACCATAATGAAAGGTCCTGAAAGTGAAGGGGACAGAGTACACTGTAAATATCTTATACATGATAAAACAATTCAATTCTCACACAGCTTGTAGGTCTACGCTGTCGTGTTCAACAGCAAGTATATATCCCCGAAAATTGCGTCCGAAAAACAGTGGTTTTCCTACAAAAAAAAAAAAGAAGCTCCCCCTAGTGACTTAAATATGAACTATTAGAGTAAAATACATTAGATAGCCCTGACAGGAAGAGGTTAGAAATCAGTGTAGTGTATAAAATATACTCCAAATCAATACGGAGAACCAAAAACGGATTTTCATACGGCATCTGTTGGGGCTCGGTCAAAAAAATACGGTCACTGGTACTGTTAGTCAGAAATGTACCGGTTGTAACTACGGATGGAAATAGATGATCCCCTGTAGCGACATCGAAAGGGAACAGCCGAACAACAGAAGAAGAAGAGTAAAATATAATGTATGCAAGGTAGAGCTTATGAAGTCATTTCATGTGCCCCAAATCTGGACTTAATTGGCCAAACGGTTTCTCGAGGCTATTCATATATAACGTTTGAAGATAAAGCTCCCCCTAGTGGTGAGCATATACAACCAACCTTCCCCAAAACAATCCAGTTCGTCCTCGAATTATGGTCTATGAAGGCATAACATTTCTAAAATGATGACACGGAATGGTTTTTGAATTATCGTGTAACAAAAAAGGTGGATATGGCGGCGAAAGTGATGACGGCTGCGGCGGCGTCAATTATGCTTCCATAATATCCCTAACTTTTTTCGGGGATACAATCATAACACGCGTATGTAGAGAATACGCTGTAATGCAAAGGGCTACTATAGCCCGTAGCCGTTGTCTCCAGCAGTTTTGACTCACCCACTCTGGGTTTTTCGCCATTTTCTTCTTCTATGCGTCGAGTCAGACGTTGCATGAAGTTATTGAATACTGCACACAAGAGAGATAGCACCCCGGTATTTCATTTGTTGTATTCCTGTTTAATCATAAAACAAAATGATATTGCTTAAGGGTTTCCCACTCACCTAAAAGCTGCAAGAAGTTGGTTTCATTCGCGTCCGCGCTCATTAGTTTATCAATGTCTGCTTGTATCGTGATGATCTTCAGAACTGGAGGAAGGTATTTAAGATTGAGAATCATACTGTCCCAAATCAACAAAATAGATCATTTTCATCAGTCATTTTGATTAGGTATGCAGGAACCAAATCACTTTCTACTCACATGTTGCTGATTGAACACTTCTCTCTTTCAGCTCCTCTGTCGTTTGGTTCAGGTAAATTTGTTTCTCCATAATGACTCTTTCAAGCACTGCCAAAAAAACATGAATTTTTTTTTTTGCGCATTAATCAGACATGGGCACCCACTACTATTTTGCCAATTCCCCAGCTGTCCCTTCTAAGACCACTTTGGTAGTCTCTAACCACTGCAGATCGGGAACAACCAAAAAGACCTGCAGTTCTGCATATGCTCTGACCCAGTTATCTAGCCATCACAATCTTGTCACTTGGGATTTTATATCCAACCTTATAACAGGTGCATTTAAAATGATCAGAAATCATCGGTTATATTGTAATGGCCGTAATGTTGCTGTATGATTCAAATCAAACAATGATTGATGGAATATATTGATACATGGGCAATTAATAAAACTGAGTAGTGACAATGACAAATATGTACGAAGACCTTTTATCTGGATTTTAGATTGAGTATTTTCTGCTTGTGTCTGTAGTGCCGCCAGCTGCTGCGTTAATGTAGACACTTGAAGAACTGGGGAAAAAAAGCAACAAACATTAAAGACTGTCCTTTGTTTTTTATTAGTTCATTATTTCATTGGTAATATTAAACTATTTCTAGTATGTCAACATACCAAGTGAAGTAATGTTCTTAGATTTGGATAGCAGGTCGGTCACTTTAGAATCCAGCTCAATTTGCACAGCTACAAAGACACATTTCCACAGGTGAAACTCTTGAATGTCATAGTAATGGAGAAACAAACTGAGAAGCTTGAAATATTATTATTTCCAAGTTAAGGAATTTCTTTCAGCTAATCCGATCGTCACTAGACTTCATTCCCCAATATCTTTGTAATTTTTTTTCTTAAATTTGTTCTTAAGAAGACTCCTAAGCGAAAACCTACGTCAACGTCAAATTGTTCGCACCCGTGTTCTTAATTTGGTGAAACCCATTCTGTACGTATTTTGAAGCTCGGTCCTGTGATTAGTATAGGTAAACGCCCCGCCAGTGCCAATAAAAGGGCTTTATATTTATATATATATATATATATATACATATATATATATATATATATAAGTTCATATTTTATTTACTTTGGGGGATTGCATGTACAACGCAGGGAATTGGGGACTTTTCAGGAATCTACCCTTGCTGTCGGGGATAACAGTGTAATCCTGGTTTTGATGGATTATTGTACTGAACTGTTACAAGGTTTCAAACTAAAGACAACCTGGGTTAAGCACAGGAAATAAAAAAACAACTACCAAAATGTGGTCAGATGAGCTTGACATTGCAGTAGCACACGATACTCACAATTCAGTGCCTGCTCTGTAGTGGAGCACTTTTCTTCCGTTTCCTCAATTTGAGTCTGCAAAGCTAGAACACAAAGAAACATTTTTATTTTTAATCTAATTTTCTTCAAATGTACCAGAATTATACATCAGCCGCCGGTATTGAACTTACTCTTGATCTGAGCCTGATCACGAGAATGCTCCGCCACTCTTTCCTGCAGTTGTGTTTCAATCTCTAGAAACAGGAAGGTGTGCTTCAGCTTGGGAAGGAGCCTTACAAACACATCATTTCAATAACATCACAGGGAAATTATAAACTCACCAATAATTTTCCGAGAAATCTGGGGACACTGTTCTTTCATCTGGTTTCTCACTATATTATGCAGAGCAGCGACTGTAATAACTGGGAAACAAAAGCGGGACAATATACATGAATATATTTCCGATTATTTCTCACAGATTGATGTAGATGTGCTCCGTTTCCCTTACTTAATCTGGCATTTGCATTATTATCCTTATTCAGTGCGTTCACATATTTCTTCAACTCTCTCTCCTCAGTGGCAAGATCATTTTTCAGCTCTGAGAGAAGTTTGACTTCAAAACAGATCAGGAAGCAAGAAAAACAATATTAGAAGCCGCCTCAGAAGCAAATCGTGATCAGCTTGTCTATAGATTCGTCCACGTTTTCCGCAAATACTTACCGTTCGCCTGGCTGCTTTCAAGCGTCTTGAGGTGCGATATCTTTCTCTGATGTTGCCCAATCTGATTCTGTAGCCATATGATTTTCAGCACTGAAGGGAGGGGTGAAATGTAATTTCATTTAAAATATTCTGTAACCTTCCACAACAAAATGTGCAGGAAAAGACAGATGCCCTCATCAGGGAAATCAGGGGAGGTAAAAAGCACAACTGAAATTCTTTGCTTGCACGGATTAACTCACCCACTTTTATGTTTTCATTATCGTCTATTTCATCAATCAGGCCACCCGCTGTGAAAAAGAAAACATATAACATGTGGTCATCAGTGACTTTTGGATCTCAAACTGAGCCTACGCTGTCGTCCACGAGGGCAAGAGTTTATCCTTTAAAAGCCCCCATTCCCCCTGCATTGTACGAGCAATCCCCGTGATTGAACTTCTCCAATTAAATGTGACTCATCAATAACTCAAACAGTCCATATTGACCCAACTATCTCTATGAAATCAACAATATGCTCTTAGATCGGATCCAACAGTGACTCAATATGAAGATAAATACAGTTGACTAGTTTTTCTGAGCTTAACAATAAAACAAGAAGGATTTGCTTGTGTCAGATTTATAAGTGCTAAATTAAGACACAACCGGATTTAAGGATGGGAAGTGAAAAATGAAAAAAAAAGAAAAAGAAACTCAACAAAAAAGCTGTTTATCAGTAAAACATGAATTATTATAGTGAAATAATATTTATATAAGTTAGATCTCCTTGTTTAGATACAAATGAGCCGATTTGGACATAATCGGACATATGGTTGGGAAGTAACTGTCACAAAACTGTGTTTGTTGCAAAAGAAAGCGGATCATATGAAGTAATTTGAACTAAACTTGGCCAAAGGCAAAGGGAAAAGAAAGGGAACACACTCACATCGAAAAGGCTCTGAAAACCGGCAGCTATCCCAACTGGGCTTTCATCAAGTCTGTTAAGAAACTCCAGAAGAACAACTCCACAGAGGAAGTGAAGGAAATTTCCCCCAAACATAACATCCCAGTTCACCTCAAACCCTGAAACACCCTCAGACAAAAACTCATGATGACTCAGCAGATCATCTAGACCACTGTGTCCCACACCGCTCCTTAGGACCCACATGAGTGATAAGAGGTTATTAACTGTATAGTTGTGACTTAATGACTCTCTGGGGATCAAACACCTCCTGGAGGTTAGAACTGAAGAAGCCTCTCAGATGAGAGGTGAAAGGTCTTGAAGTCCAAACGGAAGTCCAGCTGCTCCAGATTCAAACCACAAGGATTACCATGACCTGAATGATAGGAATCTACACAGACACTTCACTCTGAATTGATAAAAAGACTGACCTATTTTCAATTCAGCGCTGGTCTCATTGTCGCGCATTCTGGAAAGATCCCAGAGCACCTCCTTCAAAAAACAGATGGTTTCAACTGAAAAAGACATGCAGCAAGTGTGAATTACTGTTACATCAGGAAACAATCACACTAGAACTCAATCTTAAATGCTAAAGCCCATTTTTTTATTACTCTATTCAAAAAACAACAACTGGACTTTCCGATGGGATGAGGTGAGGACTGAGGCCCAGGACAGCAGAACATTTGTGGTATTAGCAAAGAAGAAAAAGGCAACAAGCTAAAATTTAACAACTAGAAATTAATTCATTGCACGCAGCAACCAGAGGCTGATGGTGTTCTTAGATTTTCGTTCAAAATTTATGACATATATTCATATTTTGTAAATGTCTCCTTTTTACTTGATAGATATTCATTCATGCTGCTTATCTTTTCAGGGTCACGAGGCGGGCTGAAGCACATCCCAGCTGACAATTCTCACAATCAGCGTTAAACATCGCAAAGACTTAGATTAGTGTGTTCTCGGGATTTTCAACGATAAAAAAAAATGTTGAATTAGACATAATATACTATTGGTCATATAAACAATTGGGACAATTTGCAGTTTCTGCAGGAAAGCAAACTTTTTCTAATTGTCCTTTTCCCTTGTATGCCTGTTTTTGTGTCACCTTGTAGAATAATTCTACTGCAGCTTTAAGAGAGTGCATTACTCGATTACTTGAAAGGGAAATTGCAGCCGAAGCCCCACAAACTATTTAAATTCAAAGTATTTAAAGTTATAGGTTTGAAAAAAGTTTGAAACTTCTGAAAAACATTTTTATTTAATAATCTTGACATTTCTTGTTTTAACATATGTTTGTCAAGCAGATTATCAACTGCATTATAACTGAGTAGCACCCCCCAAAAGAAATGATCTTTTCAATATCAATTTAGTAGAAAATATTTCTCAAATATTTGGTTATCTCCCAGTTCCAGTGTCCTGGAATCACCTGACCTCTAAGGCTGAGCCCAGCCCCCCTATTTCATCCACCTGTTTTCTTCTCCTCATTCCTTTGGTCACTAACTGGGGTGAGTCCCCGGGGTCAAACCCGCGACCCGAACCCGGCACACATATACGAAAGATTCTCTGTAAGGAGGATTTCATGTGCGTCGGATTCAGACAGACTATATGAAAGAACATTATGGGATGATAAAGTAGGGACAAATGATCTAATTCTGAGTCAGGGTCTGACTATGTTGCATTAAAACATGATCTTGAGTGAATCGGATGATGATATTGAGTTTGAAACATACATCTCAAGATGCACTTATCAGTGATGTAAACACACTCACTTATTTTTCTGTCTTGAATCGCTGCCTTCATGTCTTCTGATTTGGAGTTCAGTTCTTTTTGCTTCTCCTCAATTTCCCTCTGCAGCTCTGTGAGGAGACGCAGTGTCCACTGTGATAATGAGGAGAGGCAGAACAACACGGATGTTCACTTGGATCACTTTGACTCACCTGAAATCTTCTTCGGGTCAACTGCGATGAACAACAGCTCCCTCAGAGACTGGAGCTCATTGGACAGGTTGAACACAGTCAGAACTGAACCAAAGAGAGAGAGCAAACATCATGCACAGCTTAAACTGGGAGAAACCATCAGAGGTCAAACTGCACAGGAAAGAACGCATCAATAATGTTAACAACGTGCAGCATGGATATTGCATTATAATGCTACTTACTGAGGGCAGCTTTGGAATTCCCAGTTTTTTGTAGCTCTGCAAGCTTCTCGTGAAATACAGTCTTTATATCTAACAGAAAACATAAGACAAGTCAACTTAATCCGTGACCGAACCAAAAAGCTGTTTAGAGTAGCTTCATATCCCGGTGGATATGAATGTTATTCATATCCAACGGGAACATTTTAGGCCCCCCAAGACCACTTCAAAAGTCCCACAATTGAGCTAGACATTCTTTTTTTTCTCATACATTTGTATTTTTATTTGAACAAATTTTCCTTCAGCAAGTTCACAGATTAAAAGGAATAAAATTGGACTATTATGGTTTTTGTCAGACGAAGAATAATTTGGAGTAAATGTCTGCATTAAAGTTGTTATTTGTCAGTTTTTCCTCACCTTTATGAACCTGTACACAGTTTACAGAATAAATAACTATTCAGCTTTCTATTCTTTTCTTGAACCACTGGTGATATATTTAGATAATGATGTAATTTTCTTGTTTATTTGACAGTTTCTTGAATTCTCAAATAAAAACAAAGAGTTTGTGTTAGGTTAATTGACCCTTTTTTTGTTTACTTATGGTTGATAGTTGCGGGCTGCATATTACATAAAACCAAGCAATTAGAGTGGTTGATTAATAGAGTGAATGTTCTGAGGAAAGGTTTGGTTTGTTACTCTCCTAACCTCGTTCAAATTTAGAGCACCAACTAGAATCTAGGAAAAATGTATTTAGATACGATCCAATTACTCAATTTATCCAATTAGTCAGTATACGCGAATCACAAAAGATAAATATGGATAAATGTAAAGCCGGATTCAAACATGCTAATTCGTATATCTATATTTTTATATATGAATGAAGAATGAATCAAGATGATTCATTTTTTTGGAGAATGGCGATGGCGACGGAGAGGAATTATTAAACCATTTGCTTCCCTTCATTGGCTCCCAGTAAAATCCAGAATCAAATTCAAAATCCTTCTGCTCACGTACAAAGCCCTTAACGGTCAGGCACCAACGTATCTGAAGGAGCTCATAGTTCCATATTGTCCAATCAGAACTCTGCGCTCCCAGCATGCAGGGTTACTTGTAATCCCTAGCATTTACAGAAGTAGAATGGGAGCCAGAGCTTTCAGCTATCAGGCTCCTCTCCTGTGGAACCATCTTCCAATCTGGGTTCGGGGGGCAGAGACCCTCTCTACATTTAAAAGTAGGCTTAAAACTTTCCTTTTTGATAAAGTTTATTATTAAGGCTGGCATACGCTAGCTCTTAGCTATGCTGCTATAGGTTTAGACTGCTAGGGGATCTCCCATGATGCACTGAGCTTTTCTCTCTTCCTCTCTCACTGTCCCTCTTTATACATCCCACTCACTTTAATGCATGTTACTGGATTAATGCATGTTAAATGGTTTAATACATGTTAAATGGATTACTGCATGTTACTGGATTAAATGCATGTTACTAACTTGACTTCTTTCCTGGACTCTTTGTGTTTTCTCGCCCTGTAAGGTCACATGGTTGGTGACTGCATCTGCTGCTGTGGACCTGCTCGATGTCCAATGATCACAAGATGCTCATGATGATGATTATTGTTGTTATCATTATTATTATTATTATTGTATAGTATTCCCCCATAAGCTATCACTATATGTTACATTAATATTAATGTTATTATCAACCTAGGATCCCTGCTGCTGCCGCGGCCCGACCATGGAGCGGTTGGAGAAAGTGGATTATAGCTGATATCTTTGCTGCTTTTCCCCCGTCTGTATCTCTCCTCACCTGTGTCTCTCTCTTTCTCGCTCTCACTCTCTTTTTTTTCAAACCCGACCGGTCATGGCAGTAAAACTTTGAAGATTAAATTGCAAATTAACACCAGACCACTTTAAGATTAAGCACATTGAGGCTTATTCCATGACGAAGGTTGAAAGTAGTATGATGTAAACACAGGTAGAATGAATGAAACTGATAATGGCCGAGTAAGACTAACAGTTTGTGATTGATCAAGCATTTATTTTCACAACTTACACTCATTGCTTTCCCCATCCATTGACTGCAGTATCGTTAGTAGCTCTGTAGAACAAAAAAGAGAAAGCAAGTTCACCAAAAGACTCTTGAAACGCGTTTAGAGCATTTTATCTATGAGAATGAAACAGACTCACCCATTATTTCAGCCTGAAAAATGGCATTTTCCTTTCCTGTGTCTTGAAGCAAAGTATTTAGACCAGATTTAAACTATGACATATCAGGGTATTTTTTTAGTAAGATGCCTCTCTCTAATGACATTATCAGTCTCACTTTAACAATGGACAAGAAGGACTCACCGATCTCATCTTCCTGCAACTCCCTCAAATCTTTCATTATATTGATGATTTTCATAGCTGGTCAAAGAATAAGAAAAGACTTCAATGTAAGCAATGTAGGCAATATTTGCAACATAGTGATCACCTGTCTAATACAATTCAGGTCCCCATTTTGCCACCGAAAACTCTGCATTGCTTAGTGTGTTCTGAAACCTCTCTACCAGAACCAGCATTCTGTTTTCAGCAATTTGTACAACAGTAGCTCTCTTGTGCGATCAGACAACACTGGCAAGCCTTCATCCCTTAGCTGTGATCATGAAGGTGTCACCAGTTCACCAGTTGTCCTTCATTTAGCCCACTTTGGTAGGTTCTAGCCAATGCAGACCAGGAACATCCAACAAGACAGACAGTTTTGGAGATGCTCTGATCCAGTTGTCAAGCCATCATAGTTATGTCAGGCCATTGTCAAAATCACTCCTATTGTTTCTTTTGCCAACTTTTTCTGCTTCTAATGCATCAACCTTGAAGACAAAATGCTGAAAGGTGCCACTAAAACAAGATGATCAATGTTATTCTGATTTATAACTTTACCTGTCAGCGGTTATAATGATATGGCTGATCATGTATACTGTAGTTCAGTTATTTTAGTTGGGGTTTTTTTTTCCATACAGAGATAATACAACAGTTCAAATAGGAAAGAGTGAACAGACACATTTAAAAATTCACTTTAAGAGTAGAATCATTTGTATTTTCTGAGGAAGGTCTTTTCTTTTCAAAGAAAGTCTTCCCTTTATTTCCCCCCTTTTCATAAGACACAAACTTACTTATTTCTGCCCGGCCATACCCTGCGTCATCCAGCTCTTTCTGTAAGTTTAATAGCTTTTTCTCCTCGTACTCCAAATTTAGCCTTGCCTCTAGAATGAAAAACAACATTATTAACATTTCCAAGATGGTAACTTCGAGATATTTTTGGAGATTTATCATTTCATACTGACAAATGTTAAAACATGAGGGACTTTCACAGTAATTCATTTAAGTAAATCAAGTTATTGATTTACTATAGGGTCCTTTACCTTTTAAAAAGGAGTCGGCAGTGTTCCTTTCATTGAATATCATCTGTTCAAGTTGAATAATTTCAGCCTGTAGCTTCAAAATTTCCCTGGCTGGATAAAATAAGATGAAGAATGTTCCATTGATACTGTGGTATATTAATCAATAACACAAAAAAGTGCTTTTTTTTTGTGTCAGACTTACTTAGTACTTTGTTATTCTTATCAATAGATAGTTGTGAAATCTTCTTGTCAAGCATATCGACCAACTGCTTCAGTTGCATTTGGTAATCTGAAAAGAGAAAAACAAACATTACTTATTCAGGAACTGCACTGCTGCATTTTATGGACGAAAGACTTTAGAAAAAGATGTATAATTGGAGGTTGTGTGTAAAAAAAAAGAATTGTGAAAAAAATATAAACAGATATACTCCTGAAACTAAGCATAGCAGGCAGATGGACGCCAGAAGCTTGTTCCTATATCCTCCTCCGCACTTTGCTCATGGTTTGGGATAATAAAGACTTTATAGCAAATAGAAAATGTCATGCAAGACAAAATATGACAAAAAACTACAAAACTATGGGAGACGGCCTGTAGAGGCTCACATGCGGTATTATCTTTAGGCGCCTCGGTGATGATCCTCCGCATCGCTACAATTTTATTCTCGACAGAAATCAGCTCCAGCACTGAAGGAATCAAACATGGAACGAGTTTCAAGAAGTTTAGAATGCACATCTTTGACATTGTAAGTTAAAAAGATAAAATTGATAATACAACGTGGTGTGTAGTACGGACCTGCTGAGTTTGCATCTCCAGTGTCGCGGAACTGACGTATCAATCCATCCAGCTCTCCCTGCAGAACTGAATAAATAGTGAATGCACTTAAGAGGAGAATATACCATAATTACAGACAAACATAAAATCCATTTCTGCCATAAAAAAACACAAACAAAAAAAACACACAGACAGATAAGATAAATCGAAATGATGTAAAAGCCACACTAGTTACCTTCTCTGGATAGCTATCTAGTGTATTCCGAATAAACTACTTAACTAATCAATTAAATCAACTCATTAAACAAATTTACTCAATCAAGCCAAATGTTTTTCGCTAATATGCTAACTTAGTCATTAATTTACTAAAATTACAATTTATCTCAAACTATTTTTTGCTAAAATGCTCTGTCAACCACTTAAGCTAAAGTGCTATTGCAGTCATTTGGCTCAAAAGCTATTTAAACCAAAAGTTGGTTAGCTAAATTGCTAATATACTATTTTTACCACTGAAATTGGCTTAAATGCTATATTAACCAACTAATTTTGCTAATATGCTGTTTTGGCCAACTAAAATCTTTAGGCAACTATCTTCCTAAAATCCTATTTCAACCAAAAGGTTTTCTGCTAAAATCCTATTTAAGTCCTCAAATGGAAATATTATTAAATTTATGTTAATCTATCCAACTAATTCAGTTAGGACACTTTTTAGCCAACTCGCGTAGCTCAAACATAACCTTAGCCATCAAATGTGAACAAAATGCTTATTTAAGCTAACTAATTTAGCATGAATGCTATATTAGCCAATTGATTTAACTAGAAAGTGACTATATCTAGAAAAAAATATTCATAAACAGCTATTGAGACAACTAATTTAGATAAAATACTTAGAATGTCTAAGAGATATAAAGACACAAATGTATAATATTCAGCAGCATTATTAGTATTATTTGTGTTATATATACCTAAGCTAGTATTAAATTAGCAAATAAGCTAGTGGTACACACAAACCAAGTAAGGCTGTAATACGTGTGTCTCGCACTAAATAATTTATTCAGTGCGAGACACACATATTAAAATAATTCATGTGTTATTTCAAACGAGCTGTCTTGAATAAAGTACATTTTCATGGCTTGATATTCAGGTATTTATATCCCTGAAAAGTTAGGGGATTATTATGGAAACGTCATCCCCAAACCCACCTCCACAGCAGTTCCTTTGCGTTAACGCGATACTCAAAAACTCTTTCATGAATCGTTTTCAAATTTTATACCCCAAAGATTTAGTTTGAGGAAGTACTGAAAAGGTTGGTTGCATATTTCTGCCACTAGGGGGAGCTTTATCTTCAAACGTTTTCTGCCATCATCTTTTCAACCTTTGCCGCGATTTAGTTCAAATTTGATGCATTTGAATCGACTTGACGATATCTATATGGTGTTAATCGTGTTTACTTTAATAGTTCATATTTTACACAGGGGGAGCTTTTCGCCAAAAAAGACAAAACTTCCTAACGATTTGTCCGTTTTAGTTCAAATTCGCGGCATAATTTCACAACTGTCAATCAGATATAGTCCATATTTGGTGCAAATGATTTGACTCGAGGACATCTATTTGGTATAGATCCCATTTTCTTCAAATATTTCGTATTTAACTTTCTAGGGGGAGCTTTTTTTTTTTTTAAATGGAAAACGCTGTTTTCCAGAAATTCAAATTTAATTTGACTTCAATCACGGGGATTTATTGTACTGCGCAGGGGATTGGGGGAGTTTCTGGGATATACCCATGCTATCAGGGAGACAGTGTTGGCCGAGTTCAGTCATGTGGGCAGATATTTACCCAGTATTCTTCCGTTTGGAGGAAGACTAGAATTTCCTCTTTGAGCATCTTCTTGTTCCAACTGCCAGATCTCATTTTGCACCTTGATAATCTGAAAAACTGAACACACAGACAGATTCAAAACAAAACAATTTACTGATTTATGTAGCTTGACAGCGACAAACTCATTAAGATGGTTTGATTTCAGTGATGTATCACATCTTGAGTTCTTACCCTCAGGACGAAGGGACCTTTTGCCGACTTCCTGTGCCTAGAGATCATTAATATCTCCTAATATAGCTTTGCTAAACACATCCTGGTGAAATGAGGTGTGTCTCAGTTGGATATTGTACCACTATTAGTGAAAAGTTGTGAATGAATTTGATTTATTTTATTGCACCCCCAAGTGTGTTCATCGGGTGAAGAAGAGCATCGCCTACAGTAGAGGGCGCCAGAGTCCTCTTCAGGTGAGCTCCATTACAGAATTGTTTAGAAATATGAATAAGTGAGTTCCTCAGGGGAAACTTCTTGGACAACCTAAGCAGCCTTGGTGGAGGATTGTGTTCTCTGACTGCCAATTATGTGTATTCTATGTGTCTTTTCTGTTGTGTTTGTATTTTATCTTACTACAGATTTTCTTTTTCCCAGAGGGCAAGGAAAATGAAGATAACTGAATTGAAAGTTTGCACAAAAGAAATGCTTTAAACTTAACACTGTTTTACAATTGCCATATGAATCAAAAAAAACTCTTACTCTGTGATGGGTGTGTGTAGTTTTTTCCAATCAGCTGCTGTATGGCATTCAGCTCAGCCATTTTCTCTTGCAGCTTTTCCAAAAGCCGAACTGTTCAGATTGGAAATATTCGTATTCAGTAACATTAAGTTGATGCAAACGGATGAATTAGCACCACGGAAGAGAATATCACGCCGTTTATTAAATATTTATGATATTGTATCCACAGTGACAAAAAAAGTCACTTTGTTAAGACTTTACCAGCGGATGACAATCATTAAAAAAAAGCAACACTCACTTTTGATGTCTTCGCTTATGTCAGTAGAATTATCAGCGATTTCGACTTTCTTCTTTAACATGTTCACCTCCATGGTGAGCGCAGAATATTTCAGGACTAGACAAGAACATTTATGTCAGACCAAAAGAAATGCCCTGCCTCGCAGCGGGATAAAAGAATGAAGAGAAATTGCGTCAGTGAAGTATGGTGAACTCACTCAGAGATGTTTCTCTATCCAAATTATCCAGAAAGAAATTCATTTTGTTTTCCAGATTGGTTCGATAACCTGTCGATGAATTAATGACACAGAGAGACGTGTTGTTCAAAGACTATGGTTACTGAGCCTGTCCAGCACACAGACAGTATCTTTACTAAAAAGGTTTACAGTCAGTAACAGGTGAGGTTGTTGAACTGGACGCTGTAAGCTTCTGCTACAGCGATTGGACTCCCTTCCTAAACCCGGAGGCTTCATGATCGGTTCCAGTGAGGATGGGTTATATCTGAGAGACAGTATATAGTCAGACATCTGAGATTCATGCAGAAGAGGATTAATACTTACCTACTTCACTAGTTTTCCACAATGAGATGTTAAATGAGATGGAAATAGAGAGTACCGAATGTGTTAACATAATTCTTCTACCAGTAGTGCTATTTATCCATCTAGATTGTAAATAATTTTTGAGCTATCTGTTCTAGAGATATTTTCCTTTTATCTACTGTGTTAGAACTAGAGTGCATAATGGTTAAAGGAACGGTTGTTTTTCTGCTGAACAGAGGTGGCAAAAGTCAACATTCTATATTTCAGTAAAAGTAAAGTTATTTATGTAAAAAGAAAAAAAACTTTGGTAAAAGAGGTAGAAACTCCTTTTCACAAGCAAAAGTATGAAAGAAAAAGAAGAAATAGATGCACTCAAAGTATAAAAGTAGAAAGAAGAATATAGTAATCTGATAAAAGTGAGTAAAAATGTGCTAGCATAAAAGTAAAAAAAGTATTAAACTAGAAGGCTGTAGTACAAAAGTAAAAATGTGTAAAAGAAAGTAGTAGAATGAAAATATGAAAGTATAAAAGTTCAAATGTAGCAGTACAGAAGTAAAGAATATAAAAGTAAAGGGTACAAAAAGTGAATAAAGTATGAAATTAAAAGGTACTAAAAGTAGGAAAAAAGTATAACTGTAAAAGATATTAAAAGTAGAGGAAATTTTTAAAGCAAAAGTTACTAAAAGTATAAAAAACTAAAATACTAGTAGAAAAATGTACAACAATAAGGTACTAGAAGTATAAAAAAGAAAAAAGGTAGTAAAAGTATAAAAACGTATTAAAGTAATAGGCTCTAAAAGTGAATAAAGTACAACAGTTAAAGGTAGGTGAAGGACGTACATAAGTAAGAAGTGGTAGTAAGAAATATTAAAAATTAGTATAATGAAAGTTAAAAAAAAGTATCAGACTGTGAGTAAAAACAAAATGTATAAACATCTAAAAAAAAGATCGTAGTATCAAAGTAAAAAGTATAAAAGTGTAAGCTGACAAGCAAAAAAAATTATAACGATAACGATGTGCTTCTCAATTCTAGGGCTACGTTTTCATGGCCGGGGAGTCATGAGGGTCAAACTATCCTGAGACTCTTACTGGGCACGGATCTAATGAGGGCTCAGAGCTGCCTTGGTGGAGGCTCTCTGGACGCTCTGCAGCTCCATGGTACTGTGTTTGAGAGACGGCAAACATCCCTACTTGTTTCCAAATCACCTGCTTGTGAAGAACCACTCACCTGGACAGGTTTTTACAGGAGCCGACTGTAGGGGAACAAAATACATTCGATTGATTGAAAAATATACACTTAATGCAAAACAGTATGATTGAATATAAAAAATTAGAGGGATCGCTATTCATGTCACTGGGATGTTTAAAAATTACCTGGACCAAATCTGGATTTTCTTCAGGGCCATCTAAAATATTCCCATGGATTGAGAAAACAGATAAAACGAAAGATTAACAGTCTTTATCTAACAGTGTTTAGAAAATCTACATTTTTTTTTGTTGTTTATTAAAACTGAGTACAATGCAGATGGACTGTTTACCTGGTAGATGCCTGCTGTCAGAACCTTGAAACACACAGGAGAGGAGGAGAAACCATGTAAAACAAAAGCCGACAGCCATCGCTCTGTTTGTATCCGATCACCAAATGGTCAACAGACTCCTTTTCCAGCACTGCTTTTATATCCAACAGCAAGAGGAGGAGGAGGAGGAGGAGCAGCCTGCTGACTAGTAACAACCTTCACGAAAAACGTTTAATGTTATGTAAAAGTAAGAGCATCTTCCCATCTCCTCTCATTTTAATCACTGAGGCTAATTGCAAAATGAGCAACAAGAGATAAGCTGTTAAACGACACGACTATGTTCACCAAGAAAGCGCACTTTAACTTAAAATAAAATTTTCTTATACAATTATTATTCCTTAGTTAATGATTCAAATGTTTTGCAGGACGTTGTATTGTGCAATAATGAACTTAAAACTCTTGATCTCATCTGTTTGCCTGGTATTTAGTCAAATAGGGTCAAAAATGATTTTGTAATAACAGCATACTGTTTACCTGCCATTTGTATCCTGCTGTGCCAACAACTAACCAGGATTTGTCAAGGTTTAATTTACAATTCTCCTCTTATTTACAGTCCCTGTGACCATATTAGGTCATTTATTTTTTTATGGGTAGTTACTAACCAGAAATCCCTGAAATAATTAAACCAAGGAATCAATGTGACGCCCGGTATTTGCTCTTCTAGACTGCAAACAAAACTTTTGAACTTCACATTTCTTTTTTTCCTAATCTTTTAACCTTAGATTTGTATATTGTATTTATGACAAATTTTTTCCCTTATTTTGTATTTTTCATTCTTTTCTTTTAATCACACCTCTGAATACATCACAAACAAACTGATTTTTCAATATTTTAACGATCTATCTATCCATTTATCCATCTATCGTTTGTGTAATATTCCATTTTATAAGAGAATAATGTATTATGTGCAATCACCATGAGTAAACCAGTGTTTTATTTTCTATTTTTATAAATAATTAATTGTTGTCTTATATTCATTGTCTGTTTTATATTTGTCTTGTTATACTAGTGCTACTAATGTTACTGTAACACCATGTGTACAATGACAATAAAGGCTTCAAATTAGATTATTATCGTCTTTATTTAGTTATTATTCAAATATACGTTGTATTTCGCGCTGACCTCAACATGATCCCTCCGTTCTACCCACTCAAACCGCCTCCTCCTCCCCCGGACTACGCTCAGCACCATGGGTGATCGGACCTTCTGTTCTGCTGCCCCTCATCTGTGAATGAGTGAAGAAACAGAATTCTGCATGTTATTTCAAACCTACAAAGACTGCTCATGCACATTTGACACTGTGGCGCGTTTATATCCTACGGAGCCATCCTAGTGTCGGTTAAAAAAAAAAGAAGAAAAAATGTAAATCCGTGCCCACGGATCATAAACTATCAACCACATATTCACACACTTGCATTCGCAAAAACATGCACAAAATTGCACATAGGCTTTATGTAATGTCATGACCTCCTACTGAGTAAAATAAATCTCCCTAAATATATAAATAATCACTCACTTAAAAAGAACATTTTTATACAAGCAATACATACAAATTTTATTGTGATGTGACTAAAGGCTAGGGCCATATGACAACGTTCAACAATCCATGCAATGTTTAACAATCGATTTTTTTCTTTTCTCAACTGACACTAGGGGGTTACCGTAAATATCCAAGGAAGCTACAGCGCCATCCAGTGTGAGCTCTAGTAAATCAATCCAAAGATCTTCTGCAATTGTTGTGTACAAGATAGTTAACTGCGCTGCCTATCGTTATGTAAACTATAGAAACAGTCGGTTAAAACTGAATATAACTTAACAGGGAACGACCACAACAATTCCTGAATAAAACACGGTATGCCTTATTTTAACAAGTAATTTTCGGCAATATGTCGGGCAATAAACGTCATCGACTGGCGTCGAATTATCCAGAGTATTGGGCGCTAATCAACCGGAAATCAACTAGAGAAGGAAGTTATAGGTGAGAGTCATCACAAAGATTTCAATCTTTCCCCGCCTTTTTGGCCTTATCTCGCGAGATTACCGCGAATACGCTTTCCTTTGGCTTTTTTGTAGCTGCAGGCTCTGCGCAGACGGATTGAGTATTATAGTACAGTGAAAGCTCGTTACACCTCAGGTGTGATTCGAAGATCGACACGTTTACTTGGTTCGTCTTCATACACTTTTATTGGGACTCAACAAAGCAGATACTGCGCTTCCAGACGAATACGGTATTGTTCATTTTTATAGCGACTAAGCAAATTAAATAGATTTAAAAGGTGATCTCAAATATCCAATTACTGTATAAAACCAAGTTTCGACTGTTACGGAAAAAAAATTAAATAAATGAATGATCAGTTTCTCTGCAGAATTCGAGAGTACATCGCATTAATAAACGTTTTGTTTCCCTAACACAATTTTAAAAATAACGGGAAATAATGTCACCATTACGAATATTAGATGTCAAAAGATTTCTTGTTTTTTTTTCTCGTCTCATAAGAATCTGATGTATTTTGCTATGTCATTTATTACTATTGCATGTACGAAGTTGGACGGTTTTTTTCTGATTGCGTCATACTGGCGAGTCTCTGAAAGCAGATATAAATAGTTCTCTATGTCATATAGATTGCACATAAAGTAGTACAAAGGTGATTGTAACAAAAGTGATTGTGCAAGACCAGAAACCTGTGATGAACTCTGTACACTAGGTGGCGATTGCTCCAAGACTCCCATTATTCAAACGTGCCACAAAGTTTGCTCTTTATTTCCTTGTTCACCTCCAACACAGAGCTCTATAATAATAAGCTTGTTTTAATTGAGGTGGTATATTTGAGCTTAGTGTGTATTTATTGCACGTGTTGTTTCCTCCATAGAGAAAATGTCTCTACCAGGCTGGGTGTGTGTGGTAACAGGTGCCTCCAGAGGTATTGGCAGAGGAATAGCACTACAGCTTTCTGAGGCTGGTGCCACTGTCTACATCACGGGGCGCCAAGAGAAGATTCTAAAACAAACCGCCGAAGAGGTGAAATTTTTTTGTTTGTACTTTTCCGAAGGCCGCTTTAGGAGGGGCAATTTGCACTCTTCTTTGGCGGTCTCGCCGATGATTTTTTTTCCAAAACCAGAACTTTTATCCTGAAACGTACCCATTTTCTACTACAATGTATTGTAGTAGCCAGGTTACAGTCACAATTTGTTTTTCACGTTTCACAGTAACCGCATTTATACTCAACACAGGTGAGGGAGAGGGGTGGTAAATGTGTGCCTGTCATCTGTGATTCGACAAAAGACAAAGACATCGAAGACCTGTTTGAGCAGATCAAACATGAACAGAACGGCAGGCTGGATATTCTGGTTAACAATGCTTATGCTGGAGTACAGGTGCTGCACAGTCATCAAACTCAACCCGGTATGTCACATTCTTAAAATAGCAGAAATCATTTGCGGTTTATTTTTTGATGGCTGCAGGATATCTTTGAGAATTTCGGGAAAAAGTTCTGGGAAACTGATCCGGCCATTTGGGATTCTATCAACAACACTGGCCTCAGGTACGTATTTGTGCCTCGTCACGATGATAAGTCATGTCACACATTGGCAAAAAAAACTGCTGAGTCATCTCCAGGTATTAAGTGACAGATATCTACACATTACTCAGTTTGAGACATTTCTTTTTGAACTTCTATACCTCTTTAAAAGCTATAAATGGATTTCGATGAAAGTTTTGACCGAGGAGGAAGAAGGAGTTGATTAAATCGTGAGGAATCAATTGGTGAACTACTATTGCACATCTCTAACTTGACTATTTTAATTCATATTATATATTCTTTTGGAGATCGGACTTTTTCCTTTTTCGTCATACCTGCATGCACCATCTTCCTTTATTTTAACTTAAATTTGTATTATTTTATGAGAATACCTGTATGCTGGAGCTGCTGCAACGACTAAGTTTCTTTCTTTCTATCTATCTAGCTATATATCTAGCTATTAGTCCTTTATCACTTCTTCTCTTGCGTCAACATTGTGAGATGGAAATTGGATCCATAGATTCAGGGTGCGTTCACATTTGTTAAACCTCACACTTCTTTGGAATATTAATATTATATATATAAATATATATATTTAAATAGCAGTCACTGTCAGGGTGAATGTGAACCATCAAGAAAACAACAAAATGAGCAAAAGAAAATCAGGATAGAACTAGGCTTATGTTAAGAAACACAGCTTTTGCTTTGACACATCCCCCCCAAAAATTACGTTTGTGTGGCAATAAAGCACAAAATCCTAACAAACTCACTTGAGCCCGTTGATGTGCCCGTAACCATGGTGACGCCATACAGTCTGTGCTTCTCTGGGTGCCCTGAGACAATTGTTTAGCGACAATGGCGTTGGCTGAGGTATGTGCTGTCTTCGTTTTGTGTTGAGCTGCAACGTTCTCAGTCGGTATTTCAGAATATGTAACAAAGCAAGAAATTTGGAGATGTGTAAAGCATGATATATTTACAGAATAATTCAAATAGTATACCTTTTCATAAGCAGATGATCATTAATAATGTCTGACTTTCATTTCAGAAGTTTTTTGAAGTAAGCGGGTGTAAATGATTTGACATCTCCTTGTGTTTATCGGACAGGGGCCACTATTTCTGCTCCGTGTATGCATCCCGCTTGATGGTGGCTCGAGGTCAAGGTCTGATCATCACCATTTCATCTATGGGGGGGTTTCGGTACCTTTTCAACGTACCATATGGCGTTGGTAAAGCCGCAGTAAGTATGCTTTCTGATTAATTCCTATTCCATCAAGTTTTAATCTTTTTAGTCCAACCTTGTTTGTTTGTGGTTTGTTTGCAGTGTGACAGAATGGCAGCAGACATGGCTGTTGAACTGAAAAAAAGAGGAGTGGTTTCAGTCAGTCTGTGGCCCGGGGCGGTACAAACAGAGATGGTGAAGAAGATGATATTGGCGGATGATACACAGGAATCGGTTAAAGCGGAGGTAAACTCTTCTCTAACAGCAAATCCACATCCTTAGTAGATTTTTTTTTTATGTGCTAAATGTCTGGATTTACTCTCTCTTCAGATTAAAGATATCTTTTCCAATGGAGAAACTCCAGAACTGAGTGGAAAGTGCATTGTCAACCTCGCAAAAGGTGGGATCATTATATTTGTGATGATATTCAGCTAAAAGTCAATTTCTTAGATAGATGGATCCAACGTGTTAACGCAATAACTCAGAAACTATTTAATGGCTTATTTTCAGATTACATACCCCCACAGACCTTAGTGTGAGGAAGAAGTGGGTTAATTTAGCTAATGGTCAGTTGTATATTTCCGACACTAGGGTTTGTTTTTCCTTTGATCTTCAATGTTTTTTGGGCCATCGTATTGTACTGTAGTAGTTCATGTTTTAATCACTAGGGGAGCCTTTTTACAAAAAACACTGTTCTTTGGGACTAACCCCCTAACCGTTTATCCGACTTTGCCCACATTTGGTGTATATGAATATATTTGAGGAGATCTACTTTGTGTATAACATATTTCATTCGACGTAACTTCTTAACCATTGGTCTGATTTCATCCAAATTTGATGCACATGAATCAAATAGTGGAGTCTATCTTGCATATATCATATTTCACTCTTAATGGATTACATTTACTCAGTAGTGCCATATTTTTTCATTAAAAGAACGATGAATGGCTTGTGTAGGCCTAGTTATTGCTATCCTGTGTGATGAAACCTGTAAATAAACCAGAGGGGCAGGTAGGAGCGACAGTGGAGGCGTAGTTAATCAAAATGCTTGTCTTCCCCTCTGAAAGATAAAGATCTGATGTCGCGGACGGGGAAAGTTCTCATGAACTGTGATTTGGCAAGACGCTATGGGCTTAAGGATATTGATGGTAAGTTTGTATCAGGTTTTTTGTTGTTAGTTTTTTGGTGTGAAACTACTATTATACAAAATTAAATGATAATAATACTTTGCACATGTTTGTTTTCAGGACGGAGTGTTACCGATTACTTTTCCATAAAATTCCTGCTGAGTCAGGTGTCATATCTCTCCTGGCTGTCACCTTTTGTCCCGTCGTTCCTGCGCGTTCCAGGCTTCATGCTGAACCTGGCCAACAACCGATTCTAAACAAAGACTTAATCTCTGCTGGAGTGGCAGCATGATTCTACATCTAGCTAAACCTGTAGATGTGATGTCAGTGGCTTTGGATAGAATCCTCCCTGTTTGGCTATGAGTGAGTGACCAAGTCTAATGATTTAGTCTGGTGATTATATTTTTTTGGAAGGGGTTTTGTTTAAGTTACTGTAATAATTCGTCCAATCCTTATTATATGTAATGAATGCCATTGTAGGAAGTTTGTGGTAAAGATGAAAGATTATCAGCACTAACATTTGCACTACACATCTCACTTTGGGGTTGAAATCTGACTCTATCATTTATATATTTTGTGTATGTCTAACAATCAGCCATATCATCAAGACCGCCGGCCCAATTATTGTTAAGGTCCAACCTTTACTTTCAAAACGGCTCTACAATGCTCTGGGTGTTCTGACACACACAGAGTCAACATTAACTCTTTCAGCAATTTGTGCCACAGTAGTTTTTCCGTGGGATTGAACAACAAGGCTTGGCCATCCATCCTCATGCTCATCAATCAACCTTGAGCACCGGTGACCCTGTCCACCATCTGTCTCTCCTGCCAATTTGGTAGGTCCTGACCACTGCAGAACGGGAGCAACCATCAAGAATTTCAGTTCTGGAGAGGCATAAATCCAGTTGAGAAGCAATCATAGTATGACCCTTGTCAAAGTCTCTTAGATCCTTAACCTTGCATATTTTTCTTGCCTCAGACATATAAACGTCAGGATGAAATGTACTGTAAACTTAAAAACTGTTTATATAAAGAAATGTTAACATTCTTCATGGTTAAGGTTGCTCACTAAATCCACATTCTCCAAATTGTCTTTAAAACCAATAAATCAATTTATAGAATATTGCACAAAGACTTGTATCTACATCTTTTCTATTATTATTATTATTGTTATTATTTAGCATTAATATTGTATTGTCTAGTTCTGACTGAGATATAAATTGGAATTGCACAATTTGCTTGGCCGATCACCGATTTTTATGAGGTCTGACTGGGCGATCACGATTTTAGCCGTTTTTTTCTTTAAAGTTTAAAAATCATAACGGGTAATGTATTTTATGTGCTCTTATTTTGAAAGATTGCAATGGAATTAACACGGCTGGTCGTCATTGTGTTATTGTGGATGTATTCTGACCTGTTGAAATTTATGTACCCTCTGACCTTCCCGCCGTGTGTTTCTTAAACCAATTGTATGACATTTCAAAGTGAAGATGAACTTTGTAAACCTTGTTCAGTCCATTATATGTTATATGTTGACTTTGTTCAGGGACTTCTGGTCTTGTATCTCTTCTTTTAACATTAGCTTTTAACTTGCTGCGATTAGATTTGAAGTGTGTGATTAAGTTCGTTGTTCGGAAAGGCATTCGGGGTCGTTCGGCCAGAGCTCCTTTTGTCAGAGTTTTAAAGCCATGAAAAAATGACCATTTTGATACATACATTCAGCGGAATCGTGGCTGGCTCCGAGCTCCTGCTAGCTTTAGCCACTTTGCTACAGCGAGCTCCTTAACTTGCTATGTTCCGCGGGATGATTAAATGTGAAATGTGTGATTAAATTTGCATTGCTGAACGTTTTCGGGGTTGTTCAACAGCTTAATTTGTCTTTACCGGTGTTATAAAGAGCTTTGTGTTTTTTTCTGGTGTACTGGTGAGATATTTGGAGCCGTGGTAACTCATAATTGGTGTGCGTGCATGGCGTATGCGTGCAAACGGACTCCAGTGTCTCTGCTTATTTCATCAAACTTGGCCACTCTTCAAACATTTTCGGGCCATAATTTCTCAACACTTGGTCCAATTTAGTCCATATTTGGTTCAAATGAATCAATTCCAGGATATCTATACAGTATATATCATATTATACTCTTATTTTTCGTATTTTAGTCACTAGGGGGAGCTTGAACGTAAAACACTATACTTTAGGCAAACTTCACATTTAATTTTGAAGAGCTCAATCATTGCTTGGGGATTGCTTGTAAAAGTGCAGGACTCGAGTATCCAGTATCAAGTTCTTTGGTGTTGGCTGTAGATTCAGAGGCTGGCAAAAAATTCGGACATTAATGGAGGAATCTACTTGAATTTTTCCTAAACCTTGGGTACTGTTGCGCCTTGTTTCTTGGATGTTTTATATTACAGCGGAACAGGAAGTTACAAGACTATGTCTGTTTAAGAAAAGGGTTCAATGGTAGGTTTTTCTGACGAAGCTCCTAACCCCCTGCGTAAGTCAAACAACCCCCCTGGTTGATGTCTCAAATTAAATGCAAGGATATGTCATAGAGTGTTTTTTGGAAAAAACTTCCTCCTAGTGAGCAAAATATGAACAATTGGAGTAAAATATGTAATGAACAAAATAGATCCCCTCCAATAAATTCATACGTATGTATCAAAATTGGACTTAAATCGGCTAACGATTAGATAGCAAAGTCCAGAAAGTAAGTGTTTTTTGTAAAAAAAAAAAAAAGGCTCCACTAAATGACTAATATATGAACTATTAGGGTAGAATGTGACATATACAAGACTCATATGCATCAAGTTTGGACTAAATCAGACCAACGGTTGATATGGCCAAAAAACATTTGGAGATGAAGCCCCCCGTAGTGTTGGAAATATACAACCAGCCTTTCCCAGAATAATCCTTTCCTCGCACCAAGGTCAATGAGGGTATAAGATTTTAAAATGATCCATGAAACTGTTTTTGACTTATCACGTTAACAAAACCGATCTGCAGCTGGGGCAATGATGATTCCATTATATCCCCGGTTTTTCAACGTTATTATGATCGTGCATTAATTACAGAAACACATTCAAAGTTAAAATTTGTCAGTGGAGTCACAAAGTCGAGCTTTTTACACAACTATTTAACCGAGGGCCTAGTGTCTTTTTTTTAAGAAACGGCAATCAATGCATGTAAGATATCACACCAGATGTTGACGTCTCCCTGCAACACATCAACACCTAATTTCCTTTATTGAATACTGGCTCGCTATTTAAAATGATACACCAGTGTTTTAATCAATGGTGTGAGCAACGAGTTAATATTCTTTTTAAAAGCACCTTTACTGGAGCAACATAACAATGTTTAATAATCCATCTTTTTCTGAGTGTTAAAAGGAAGTTCTTCATACGCTTATACTCTTGTATCTTCTTGAGTCTTCACAGTATCTGTGAAGGTACTTCGCACAATTCAGTATTTTCTTATACTATACTCCAATTCATTTCAAATTTCTTAGACAATGCTAAATTAGCACTTTGAGATTTGATAATACAAGTGCGTACAAGTTGTAAAAACAAGTTGTAAAGTGCGTTATAAATTAAATGTTATGTTAAATTATTATTGTTATAAATTGATACCATGCACTTTGAAATTCTTGTGCTTAATGTATGTTATTCACATTTTTAAATTTGGCCTATTAATAGAGCATTTTTGGGAAACAATACATTTTTATCAATCTGTCTATCAACCAATATATAACGAAGAGTGAAAGGTGGAAATACACACCATTTAAATAAAGGAATAAAATACAAAGTAATTGTAAGGAAAACGATCTCCAACAGCAAATGTAACTTAAAATAGTCCAGTGTATTAATATTTGTGTTAGGCGAATGAATGTTTGTAGGGGTCCAGTGTTTCAGACTCAACTCAGAGGATAGTTGGGGGAATTCACTTAAAACTACAAAAAAAAGCGTGCATACCTCCGCCAAGGGTCAAAACCTACCTTCTACCTGCCTTTGCTTCTTCTTATCTGATTTATCGTCAGCCTCTGTGTAGCTGGTCGTCTCTTGTGCTTTCCACTTCAGCATCTCTGTTCGGCCCACTGACCCTCTGCTCTCCGCCATTGACATTGTGTGCACTCAATGCTCAAAGTCCAGAGAGAATTATACAACGTGCTGAACAAATGAAGAGAATGAAAGGAAGCAACAAAGTAGGTTCAAAGGTAGGTTTTGACTCTTGGTGAAGGTGTGATCAACATTTTATTCTACTTCAGATGCTGCAAAACATGATACGTCCCCAAAATCTTATCATCTGTAGGATATGTCAAAACCTACCTCTGGGTAAAACTTCATGCAAATTAGTCCTGTAGTTTTTCCATAATCTTGCTAAAAGATATACAGACTCACAAACGGACAACATAATAGGGGTGAAAACATAACCTCCTTTCTTGGCGTAGGTAACAAATGTATCCAAATCTCTCTTGACTATCACATCAGATGGCCTGCTGGAGAGAGGAGGCGGAGGAAGAGGGGGCTCGTGGGCTGTTGACGTGAACATTTTTAACCTACTGCCACGGATTTATTCTACAGGCGCCTCCTCCCTCCAATCGACGGCCTGCTCTCGCAGACTGGCACACCCACCCCGCCATCGCCGTGTCGGTTGGGCCTTCTGGGCTTCCTGGTCTTCAGCTCCGCCTCGCCTCGATCTGGCCGGACGGGGAAAACACTTCTCAGTTCCAGAACAAAAGCTACAACGGATGGACGGACGACGGGGACTAAGTAACGGCGACTGCTGAACCTCGCGGATTGAGACCTTTAAGCCCTCTTACGGTGGGATTTGGCCAGCGGCTGAACTCCGACTAAAGGCGACAAACTTGGTCATCTTTGTGTCCTAATCCGTCGAGGCGCTCGATAAAGAGGACCGGGGTCAAACGGACAGACGGGCGGTATTGTTCCCCTGCTCTGCCGCTAAACTTCGGCCACAAACGCAGAGCGGAAGATTGGGAAACTGTGCTCCTTTTGCTTTCTTTCCGTTCTTCCAGACCTCGGGGATAAAGGGCTGTTTGGGTATTTTCGGTAAGTTTATTTTTATGTTTCGGTGAAGCGTGTCTGGGGGTGAAGTGCGCCTGTGCAGAGCGCGAGCGGAGCGTTTTAGTTAATGCGCCATAAAGGGGGGAGACACGGGACGACTCCAGCCACTGGCACAATGAGCAACTTTTAAAGCTTCTTGTTCCACCACAAACAAACTCTTACTCTGATAAAAAAAAACGCACAACATCGAGGAGGCGGAAAGATGATCTCATCCCAGTGGGTTCCACTTTGTCACCAATGACTAATCGACCGATTTCATAACTGGGGATGTTTTTTGGAACATTTCTCGCGACCTAAATCGTCAGTCAGGCCGTAATCTCTCAAGTAAATGCGCAGCAACCCCCGCCCCCCCACATTCACACTCACACACACAAAAAAATATTTCAAAACAAGTTAGCCACTTCTAATACAATTTCCAATTATAAGCACCTGATTCAAATAAGTGTGTACTTATGAAACTGGAAAACTATTAAATCATTTGGTCAAGTAATATGAGTTACAAATCAATGACATTTCAATTTATAAACCAATGTTTACCATGTGATATGTTGGAGTTTTGCCACAACACCTGTTGCTTAAGAACAATATCACAAATATCTTCATGAAATTGTTAACTATCTGATTAAATGCCTAGACTTCATTGGTTCAACCCAGGTCCCCCTGGTGGCCTTTGTGATCAGGCTACACCTAACGTTCAGGTCTGAGAACTTGAGTGGAACAAAGCCTGACTTGAGAGGGGTGAGAAAGTAGGCTGTGCTGGATTTCATACAAGCCTTCTCTCCGACCCGTCTTTGCGACCAGTAAACCCCCCACCCCCCAACCAACACCCACCCCCCAACTCACACAAAACAAAAGTCAGTCAACCACACTTTGGGGGAGGGGATCCCAGTCTGGACAGGCTATACGACTACTTTTGTAGGGAGTTCAGAATCAGGAGTGCGAAGAAAGGGGGGAGGGGAACCAGCTGTCAGATAATTAACTCTGAGAATGAATAAGAACAGAAAGTTCTTCAAACATCATAGTCTGTACTCTTGGCTGTACTCTCAGAGGAAACTTTATTCCCTCCCTACAGTGATCTTATCTATCAGTTGAGAAGAGTCAACGCGAGACTTCAAAAACTAAATCACTGTTTCTTTTTTCTCTGTTCAAGGAAAAATAATTTATTTCTCTCTACCAGATGGCAACCGACAGTGAACATCATGGCAAAAACGGACTTCTCGTGGGAGCGAAGGAGTCCTTCGAGGGGAAAGTTACAAAGACAGAATGTGAAGGAAAGGTTGAGGTAAAAAGCGCCTCCACGGATTTGTGCCACTCTGCCAGCTCATCTGAAAGCAATGTAAGGTCCGTGGCGAGTTTCACCACTAACCACAACTCGGTAGTGTGCCTGCCTCTGGTGTCAGAGGGACTGAAACTGGTATGGACGCAGTCAGATCAAACCCGTGAACTAGACACTATTCCAGAGCTCGTCCAAGCCTTCAACTTATTTCCATACCCCTCATCCCGCGAGGTTAACACCTTGGCCCGGGTGTGTGCCTTGCCTCTGGACAAAGTTAAGGTTTGGTTTATGGTGCAGAGAATTAAATATGGTATCAGCTGGTCCTCAGAGGAAATAGAGGAAACGCGGCGGAAGCTGGCAGTGCCTGAGCTTTGTGACGACTCTACTGAAAAAAATGAAGAAACGAAAGTGAAGAGCAAAAGCAGGAGTGATGAGGAATTAGTCATTGATGATGAGGACGGCGATGAAGTGGAGAGCTCTGTCTCCAGTCTTACGCCGCAGAAGAAGAAACCAATGTGTGAATCACCTGATTCCTATAAACCATCCAAAGCCGCCGCCCCCTGCTTCAGTTCCTCCCTGCCGCCCCCTCAGGATTCATACTTCTACCGTTCACCAGCAGACACACCAGCAGCAACACCAGCTGATGTCACCCTTGACCTTTCAGATTCATCATCGCAACAGCACCGTCATGGACGCTACAAAAAGTCTAAAGCACAGCTTGCTGCCCTCCGAAAGAGCTTTCTCAGAGAGAACTGGCCCGCAGAGGCAGAACTTAGACGTTTGCAGGAGGAAACTGGGTTGAGTCGTAATGACATTCGTAAGTGGTTCAGTGACAGCCGGTACCAGCTCAGGGTTGGCAGAGGGAGCCTGGCAGCAGCCCATAGCTGCTCTCCTCAGACCGCAGCTGGAGGTAAATCTGACCAACCTCTTCCACTTACTATTCAAAAGAATCGGCAGTTAAATGGGGAGAAAGGAGCAGAGGCAGCCCGCAACAATGGGATTAGAAATTCACATTTCTTTCAGACCTTTTTGTCCAACAGCCTGGAAGCGTTTGGCGAAAGGGTCCTTGACGTAGAAGGGTACGACGCCACGGAGGAGCTCTCCGGTGATGGTGACAGTTTAAAAGATGAGGAACAAAGTGAAGAACAACCATTGCAACTGACAAAGATTTGCAAAACTGAGCCAGATGTACCACAGGAAACATCAGGTTCTCTTAAATCCTATGCTAACTCCTCCCCCTCTGTCAGCCCACCGCTGACTGCCTCGGCCAGTAAACCGCTCTCAAAGGGCATCAGCACCGCAAAGAAATCATGCCACTCAGCCAAAGCCAGTCCCTCTCAAAATGCAACACGTCTCTCGGGAGCTTCTGCGTCCACGCCCACTGCCCTTACTCCTGCTGGGCGACCACGAAAAACCAAGGAGCAGTTGGATGTGTTGAAGCAGCACTTTTTGCGCTGCCAGTGGCCCAAAAGTGAAGACTACACGGAACTAGTGAAGCTCACCGGTTTACCCCGCGCTGATGTTATTCAGTGGTTTGGGGACACACGGTATGCTGTTAAAAATGGTCAGCTTCGCTGGGTGAAGGGGGTCCGTGACCAATTCCTGGCCCTCGCCGCTGAGCAAAGTAGCAGCGCTCTAACCAACGGGAATGGCTCTGGGACTAGGGCTGGGGGCAGCCGCAAACGGAAATCGCAAGCAAATGCAGCAAGTACAGATTCTCCTGACGTCCAGCCTTTGTTGACATATTACCTTTCATCGGGAATACTACAAGAAAAAGACCTTGACTCTCTATGCAAGAAATCCAGAATGAGCTATCAGCAAGTGCGAGACTGGTTTAAAGCTCAGGATGTTGTGGAGGATGATCAAGAATCAATAGTTACTGATTAAGACACTGGAACAACACTTAAGAACATTTATAAAAAGTTGGTGGAGGTCTGTCCTCACATTCTTTATACCGAAAAGCAGAGTAATTACTTTGGTTTAAATTGCTTTAATTGTAGCAGGTTTGTAACACCCAGTCTTCCCAGTACAAACCCAAAGTGAGGTTTGTCTTTTTTAATATATATATATATATAATATGCTGCATTTCCATGCTTATGCTAATATATTTGGACTTGAATCATAATTGTGATGCCTGTGTTGCTGCAAATAGGACAGTAACATGTACACTGGTTTGTTATATTTTTGAGCTTACTTTATGTTTAGATCATTACTACAGAGTGTTTAGTATGCTGTCGTAGCATTATAATTTAAACTGGTGGAACTTTTGGTACCTGACTTCAGCAGGAGGGTAACTGCTCTAGAAAAAAACAAAAACATGTCTATTTAGATGAATCTGTTGACTGATAACGTGTCTGATCATTCCTTTCCAGCCAATAATTCCATGTATGGAAAAGCACAATGGCCATGAACACTTTAAATTGACATTCTTGCACCTCGGTTTGACAGCTTGCTGCCATTGTGTTTATTCATTTCAATTCTCTTTGGAAGTCAACTGACATTCTTGTTCCGGTAGAAGAAGAAAAATCATGCTGTTGTTCTAATTCTATCCCTGCCGTCAAACCTGATGAATATTTGAAGACTTTGTCATTTAAGACCTAATTGGATGTTTACACTTCTGAGAATGCAAGAGTCGCATTAACGTTTCAAATGTTAACATTTCGGAACTCACTTTTAATTTCCACTCACTCAGTCAGTATTTTTATGTCGCTTTTTGTCTTAGTAGGTGTAGGGTTTGACTTGATGGTTTATAACATAGATGAGCTAGATAACTCATGGGCGGCCTCGTACTGCATAAGTAGCAATAAGTTTGAATCCAAAGGAGAAGTAATGCTTTTCTCTTTGATCGGATTATGAGTTATAGCCCAAACACACATTTCAACTCCCTACTCTCTAGTGCTTCTTAGCTAACCTACAAGGATGAGATGGGCTTTAAACAGAGCCAGAGTTTAATTAATTAATTAGATACGTCTAGACACTGTTTAGATGGACAGAAGCAGTGTGTTTCGCTTTGTTTTGTCAATTAGTGAAGACATTTTGATGCTGGGGGGGGGGACTTCGATATGGTTGTCCACCTTTGCAGATGTTTGCTATGTATTTTTTTCCCTGTTCCCGTTTGCACAACTGTGTCACTGGAAACCAGTAAACTATTTGCCTTTATAATTCACGTGTACGACCAATGATATTTTTTGTTGTGTGTGTGAGAGCTGTAAAGACTCCAATGGATTATGATCAAATTTATTTTTCCAACAGCTGCTGTTAAGGAACGTGTTCTGATATAAAATGATGCCAAAATTGTATTTTCATCGTCAAAACAATTGCCACTAATATAATATGGCAGGTTTATTCCTAAACAGAGGAACAAGGCAGTTCAACATGCTTTTAACAGTCGCGCTGCTAACATTAAGTACCATACTACAACGGCGTACATTAAATCTTTACTGTATGTCTTCTGATAAACTTAACTGACAAATGTGTCCCTGGGGGCCTCTTTCATCAGTGTCTGGGTGACTGTACTGATAATCCACTGAGAAACCGGAAAGGATTAGGAGTCAGTCGCTGAGGTCTGAGGAAGATAGAAATAAAGTGACTTAGCATTACAATGAAAAAGTCCTGGATGGTAAAAGTTATTTGGATATATCCTACCTTGTAGGAGTACTAAGGGATGAGGGTGTTCCTTTAAGAAATGTTAAAGGATTTTGTTTAGTCTTTTAATTTTTGAGTTGATTCAGTATAACCTGCTTAGTCTCTGCTGCAAAAGGGTTTCGCCCAGTTAAATTCAACAGCTTTTTGTACACCATAAATGGGTTTGTGTGTGCATTAGGTATAAAAGACCAAAAAGAGGATAAATCATGACTAGATACATATTTCAGACCGACCTAAATTTGTTTACCACGTCATACTTTACACCTAAAAACGTGTGCAGCCACACTTACTGTGTTCGTGAAAAGAGCCGTACAAGGACACAGTTGATCCCGGAGTCTGGAAAAAAAAAAAAATCAAAAATCAAGGGGCTTATCTTATTTCAAGTTATTAAAGTAAATCTGGTGAGGGCCTGCAATGTGAATGTGTAATAATTACTGAGCATAATAATTCATTCTTTACCCTGGACAATGTAAATAATTTTAGGGTGAACTTGCTGTTACGTCCGGGGGTTTCAAACCCATTTCAGAGTCCCTGTTAGCAGATGGAGGTGGTTTCTCCTCAACAAAGAGGAACAAACTCCATCCAACGAGCTGAAGATGAAACCTCCAGGAAAGCAGTTTACAGTCAAGATTACGGTAGTGGGGGAAAAACATGTGGTGACAAATATTTGCTTTTATTTTCGCTATTTCATTAAGGAATGTCTTGTGTTTAGGATGTGGGAAACACATTTCACTCCAGGCCCAACACAACATTACATAGAAACAATATAAAACCAAAACTTACTGCGAGAGAGGAAAGGCCGTGTACTCTGTCTCTGGCCCAACCATGCACCTCAGCTGAGCCAATGTGACTAAGACCAAGAGAACAAAACTCCTTATAAAGAACATACACTGATCAGCCATATCATTATAACTACTGCCGGGTAAAATCAGAATAACACTGAGGATCTTTTTACAATGGCAGCCATAAATTGTCCGTACATTAAAAAGCAAAGTGAACATTTTGTGCTAGAAGCAGGAAAAACGGGAAAGCATAAAGATCTGAGCCATTTCTACAAAAGCCAAATTGTTATCTCCAGAACTGCAGGTCTTGTTCAGTCATTTGGTCTAGAGTAATTAGTCCATACCAAAGTGGTCTTAGGAACTTTGTGAACCAGTGAGAGGGTCATGGCCACCCAAAGCACACTGGTTCATCTTATCCAAACTTCTGAAGCATTCTGGAACTCCTGGCATTAAAGCTGGTGG
This sequence comes from Lophius americanus, assembly GCA_037951165.1. NCBI lineage: Eukaryota > Metazoa > Chordata > Actinopteri > Lophiiformes > Lophiidae > Lophius > Lophius americanus. The sequence continues at coordinate 1,408,896 of JBBDHG010000210.1, read as the reverse complement.
CTTTAATGTTATGGGTGATTGATGTGCTTGATCATTTTGGCAATAAATCATAAAATGGGCTGGATCACGATTACGCCACTTCATACTTACCTCATCGGTCTTGAACGAGGGGTAACTGGTAAAAAAGGGAACATGTTACTCTTCAACTTGACTGAAAAAAATCTGAAATTAGTCACCAACACTAAAAAGATAAACTAACAATTCAATATAAACGATTGGATTTACCTGGGGAAGTGACAGCCACGGGGAGTGACACCCGTTGAGCACTGGAGGTGAGAGAAATAGTCATTACTCCATTAATTTCAAAACATGAATACTGGGAAGTGTGTAAGATATGAAATATAAATAGTCTTACCCATCTATTTGAAACCGTGCTGGAGAAACCTGTGGCAGAGAAGTGGAAGCTAAACTACATATTCGGCAAATTAAGAGGACATTGGTATTTTGGTCATCTTGAGTTTTTCTTTTTTTAATTAGATATTTGGAAAACTTACCCTCCTCTGAGAAAGTGGCTTTTTCAGCTCAGCAGTTTCCCTTTTCAGCTCTGAAAGCTGTATTTTTAAGTCAGCGTTTTCTTGTTTCAGCTCGGACAGTTGCCTTGTGATAACAGACATGGCAAGATAAGTTTTGCTATCAAGGGTTTTATTTGCACGTTCACAGAGGAACAAGAAGTACAGACTACTCGGGATCCTCCACTACAGATGCATTTCAATGAAGACAGGCAGAAAAAGTCATACAAGTTGTCCGTTATTTGCAATTAGGGTTAAAATATATAGACAAATTAGAAAAAAAAATGTAAATTGGATTCCAAAATAGTTTGTGAATTATGTCCAGGAAACCCCCATCTGGGAAATATCCCACTCGCAGAATGAGCCTAAATTGAACTTGTAACCATGGAAACAAAGACCTCGTCAGTACTTGGTCACTGTGTGTAGACAGTTTAGTTGAAAAAATATTGGATATTATCTAAGATACTCTCCAGAAACAAAACCAATCACCCGAATTGTTACCACGGAAACAGAAAAAATACAAAGAAAGAAGTCCATAAATAGCCAAATGTGCCAATTCAGTAGTCTTTTTGTTGTGTTTCTACAGTGTTGTGAAAAAATATCAAAAGCTTTTTGATTTATGCTGCAGAAACCAATCATGGTCGACAAAAGGAACCCGCTTCTATCTCCCCCTCCTCACTCGGCTTGTGATGGGAGGATATTAAAATGCTAAAAAAGTCACCTGTAAGCCTGATCGTTGACGTCCTTCAGACACCTTTCAAGTTTAACTGACTTTTGCTTGAAGTGCGCTACGACCCTCTCCATCTGCGTCTGCTGAAAATGTGCAATCTGGGGGGCATAAACTCATCACAATCAAGTTCTACGCAAGTCAGCGCTGGCTTTTGGGCGGTAGATTTAATTCCCCCAAAAGATCTCAGAGTCATGCGATGCTGTTAATCTCATCAAATATCACTCAATGATGCAATTATCGACCGACATTCTGAGTGGTTATTAATTGACTGACTGCGCGACATTTAATAAACCAATTAGCCCGAGCAGCAGCGAGGGTGCGTGGGGTGAACGCTGCACAGAGGGGACGGACCTGAGAAATGTGCTCCAGCCGTGACTGGATGAGCTTCATAGGGTCCTTGAAAAACACCTTCTCCTGTGGCTTCATCTGAAATAGACGTTAAAACGGGGTCATTCTGTGTTGGTGAAGCTGCGGTGAAGACGTCAAAATGTCAAACCCACCAACCTCATCGGTGATTGGCAGATAGCTGCAGCTGGCCCCGCACACTCTACACTGCTCTGTGGGGAAGAGACATAAAGACTGGAAGAAGCCTGACACGGTGTCTTATCGGAGACATTACAGTGATATATAGAACAGTGGAAGCACATTTTCTTAGTTATACATAGCATATATTTGTCTTACTAGATGTAATGCATGCTTCGCAGTAGATGTGGCCACAGCTGGACACAGCAAACGTCGACCCTCTCCGTGTGAAGCACTGATTACAGTGAAACCAGTCCATTCCGCGTCTTTCTGCTTTCTGCACACAAACCCAAGTTTAAAATCCTCAAAAGAGATTATGTAGCATGAAATATTACATTAATTGACCTTAAGTATGAGTTTATTAAGTATCAGGCTAATTGTTCCTGTTTGGGTTTGGCCCCTTTGATGAAATTCTGCTCACAACTTTGTAGCAACTGTTTTGCTTCGGCCAAAAATGTTTTTCTTCTTTCACACAGAGGAAACTGATTATGTACAACACCATTAGGATGAACTAAAAAGCTGGTTGAAAACCAGGTTTTATCACAGCACACCAATCCTCCATTTCAGAAACACTTCAACTCAATCAAACCAAAATCCTACAGTCATGTTCTAAAATGTTGTGATACTTCACCAAAACCCTTTTTTTGGCCCAATTTGAGAAACTTTTGTTTAAAATTGGTTATACATCTACATGATACGATTGGATATACTTTATTGTCACTATAGGGAGACTTTTCTTGGACTCAGGGCACATCTGAAAAGGTATACCACAATTATCAATAACATCCAAGACATAAATAAAAACAAGTTGTGCACATCTAAGACCAACATGGCACACGGTCACATATTACACTTTGGAACATTCATTCATTGCCTGTAACTACTTATCCTCTGCACGGTTCTGGAGGAGTTGGAGCCAAAACCAGCTGACTTTGGTTGAGAGGAAGGTACAGTTGGGATAACTCACCAGTTCATCTCTAAGTGACGGACAACTTTCACATTCACATGAAACACCAAGGTAGACCACATCAATGTACTTGTACTGTGTGTTTTTGGATTTCTGGAGCAAATCGGAATACCCGGAGAGAACTCATGCAAACACAGGAAGGACATGCAGAGTCCGCACAGAAAGGCTCCAATTAGAGGGGTAGATTTGAACCAACAGTGCTACCTCCTATGACACAACGCCATTTGTTGGACAATTAGCTACACAGCTACCACTTTTACAATTCATCATTTTAACATTTTGCTCTATTACATATTTATATTCTCACATTATACTGTGTATAATACATTGTGACTGCCGATGCAGTCAATTTATTAGTCACTTTATCTGAACATTATTATAGTCACTTTAACTGCATACTATAGCCGCTTCTTATGTGCACACTGTCACTTCCTGTCTGCTTCGGGCATCCATTGCAATACTGTCATCCCATCTGTACTACAGACATTTTGTTGTAAGTCTGAGTCATTTATTACTGTAAGAGCACTAGATGTCTGATCCCCCTCTGTTGCACTGTTTGATTGTATGAGAGGAAACAACATTTCGTTCATCCATATACTGTGTGTGCTTGAAGCACAATAAAAGTTGAGATGCTAGTGACATCATTTCCAAGAGAAATGACCACATTGCCTTTATAAAACTAATTGCAAATGACCAATCCCTTGTTAAACTATCCCACCCCAATGAAAATGTATGAAATGACATCAAGCGAAATCGGCAAGAATGCCACAGCTGGAACAACATGTCCAGGATTGTGGGATCTCAATGCCATGCTGGAGATCACAACTGGCCAGCAAAAACCCGTGACTTAAATACAATTAAAAACATGCAGGGTTTGTTGAGTGAGTGATTGAGCGACAGACTGAATATCCTCACAGACTCAGAAGCAACCCCGGGGGCTTCTGACTGAAGGTTTGGCAGCCATTCCACGGGATGACTTCATCAAAAGTATGTGTCGAGACCATGAGGCAGAGTATTACTGCTGTAATTGTCTAAAATGATAAGCTATCTAACCTCAGACATATATACTTTCAAAATTTTTGTGTTGTTTTTATAATGCCTCATTAATTGAATTGACATGAATTAGTCAAGTGAGTTAGTGAGAGAGGCGGAGGTATGCGCTGGAGAGACTAGGGATGAAAGTCAGTCGCAGCAAGACAGAATACAGGTGTGTGAATGGAAAGGCAGGCATTTGTAACGGTGAGGATGTTAAGGAGAAGAGTTGGAGAAGGTGCAAGTGTTGAAGTACTTGTGGTCAACTGTTGAAAGCAACGGGGAGAGTGGAAAAGCGGTGAAGAAGCGAGTGCACACAGGGCGGAGAGCAAAAGAGCCGAGGATGTTAAGATGTTCGTTGGGAGTGAGGAGAATGGGAAGAATTAAAAATTAGCATATCAGATGGACAGCCCAGATTAGACGTATAGGAGACAAATTGAGAGACCAGATTGAGATGATATGGACACGTAAAAGGAGGGACAATGGAACTATTGGTAAAAGGATGCTGGAGATGTTGTCAGGCAGGAGAAAAAGCGGAATACAAAAGAAGAGGATTCTGGATGTGGGGAGAGAGGACAGGCATTTGGTTGGTGTGACAAAGGGAGATGAAGAAGACAGGGCAAGATGGAATTAGATGATCTGCAGTGGCTATTCCTAAGGGGAACAACCAAAAAAAGATGAAAAAGATTGTCATACAACCCAAACTACACAAGCAAATTTGTAATTAAACAAAGTAGTATTTTTATATCACTGTAGTGTATTAACCTAATCTTTCATGCTTTTGGAGTGAAATGCTCAAATAGTGTCAACAATGTTTTTGGTTTACGGCAAACTTTCAATTTTAGAATGTCTTTGACACCAAGCCCCAACCAATACTGAATATTTTGGAAATAAATTACACGACGAAATTCAAATGCATTCAGAATTTAGCTTGTAATGGAAACATGGACATTTAACTTTAGTATTACATACTTGATGCTACGAGGAAACTGCCAACTCCATCATTCTACTCTACAGTTCAGCTGAGGGACAGCAGGTTAATTCAGGCTTTGCTAGCCGGCTAGCCAGCTCAAACTGGGGCCAAATCAATTTGTTCTTGAAAGCTAGATATTGACAGACTGAGGGTAGGAAAAAAACTAAAAACTTTCTCTAACATGCTGATAAGAAAATATCTGTAATGTTTGTTTATGGCGCTAACGTTACCTGTCACCTGTAAGAGACGTCTCATTCGAACTTGGCCAATTTACTGGTCCCGCCTCCTCGCGGGAAGCGCTGTTCTGATTGGAGGATTGGCTTTGTTTTGGTAACTACGACAAAAATACGTATACTGTATTACTTGCATACGTTCTTTACTTTGACATCTACACGTCCACAGGATGGCAGTGAGGAGTCCAAAGTTTGGTGAAGTTAAAGGGGACGTGATTACAGAAAAACTGAAAGCCGCAATGAACTCATCGGTGATTCTATCAAATAACATATTGACAGGTTTTTTTTTTTTCCTTCGCGCCTTTTTTCTTCGTCCTGTATGTAAAACCTTTGCGTTTCATCGTTGATTCATAGCTACACTGCCTCCAGCGTTTTCCGTCGGTACTGCTCCATGTGGTTGACTATCATACAAGTTGATAAGACACGCATAATATAAATTACAGCCTGTTTCATCTATTTTCATATTCAATGTTTTTTTAAAGAGATTGTAGATTTTTAAACCATTGAAATTGATAGAATCGCAAACCGAACACAGCGACACTACCAAGTTCATATGACCTGCGCTTTTAGTCTGAGAAATTAATCTCATTGCTCACTCACTTATCTTTGACTCTTTATTCACAAACAAGTACACCATGATGAATTAAAAGAAAACAAAAAACCATTTGTTCATTTTCAAATTTGCTTGGTAGCTTTTGTCACATGAAAATCTATATTTTGTTCCTTTTAAACCTTTAATGACTCCCATAATTTAAAATAATCCATATGAAATGTCAAGTGGCAGCATGACTGTACGACATCTTACAATAATTGTGGCCTGGCACAACCCCTAGATGACATCACATACTCTTGTTTATTGCTGTCGTCGAGTCTGTTGAGGACGTTCACGCCGTCACACTTTGTGTACTACTCCTCCAACACATTATGTTTGAGAAATGACGCAGTGGTGTTCTTGAACAAGTCATATTTCCTTCCATCTTCATGACTTTTCTAATAGGGGTGATCTTTTGGACTTAGAGAACGGCATGGTGTTAACTTCTTAGAATTACTTTCGGACTCTAGACTACCATAACGGTGGTAAACATGAGTGGTGCTATTTCAAACCCTTGAACATAGGTGGAGTCTTAATATTTGGATTTGGTTTGCGCTAATGTACTCAATTACATGAAGGAGCCGCTTGTATTTCCGAACGTCACATAAACTACTTGACCTGAAGGATGCTTATCTCATCCATCACCATGGTAGGTGTATCATTAGGATGAAAACATTAACGCCATGAAATAAAGCCAACCATTCATTCTTGTATATCAGGTGAACCACCAATAGAGCAGATGGATGTTGGATTTTTAAAGGTCATAAGTTAAGAGTCTTTAAGTGTTTGGATTAATACATTTAATGGCCACATTACAACGTGAAATGCAAGGACACAGACAGGTATCACGCTTTCACAAGCTTGCACAACCCAGAATAAAAACCTCAGCTTTAAAGATCCTGTCCGTTAAGATGGATCAATTCCTGGTGGGAGAATTGAAAGAATTAGTAGTTGTTGATAAATGTATTGCAATGTTAAATTAAAAACATGCTTACCTGATACTTCAGGAATTCACATCAGTGATTATAAGTGGCCCAATGACTGCTTTTTGTGCCATTCCATGGTTCCCTATTAAAGAAAAAAAGAAGTTTATTGAATGTGATCTATGAAGGATACCGGTTTATTACAGCAGGATGTTTCACATATACCTGATGCTATACTCCTCGTCCTCCTGGACTTGCAGCTGGATTCACAGCAGTCACAAAGACGGTTATGTGCTGGGTTGTCCAGCAGCTCCCAGCTGAATACATGAAGAAATTGTTATCCAAATTCTTAATTGGTTCCAAATTAATCCAGAGTCACACATGATTCAGAAGTCTAAGTGTTTCAGTTTGGAGACTAACAGAACTCCAAAATACTCCCATTTATGATTAGATTGATGTGGTTCATAGTAAAGGGGAATTTTTACCCCTGCTCTTCGTCGTACTGGCAGGCCTTTTTGGTGCCGTCAAGTCCATCGGGATCCCAAGCCAGAAGTTTACAGTGGAGAAACACCTGTTGCAGCTCATGCATTTAGTTTCCAGTAACTGTATATATAGTTTTACCGACAATATGCACAAGTGTAGTTTACCTCTTCTCCATGGGCAAACCTAAAAGCTTGAAGGAAGAGGCGGATCTCTGAGGATTTTTCCCTCGGCTCAAATCTGGAGCGTGACATCTTACTGTCCACTAGACATCTGTGGGGTCAAAGAACACGCGTTTCAATTATAATCTCTGCAAATAGAAAAGCTTGGCAAGTCAATGCAAGTATAAGAGTACCCTTTATTGGTGATTATCGGGTATATGTCGCCATCGGGCTGAAGTTCTGCTGTGGTCGCCGCCACACATTCCTCAAGAAGCAGCAGCAAGGGCTGATGGGTCTTCTGCACCACACTGGCCATGATGGGGATAAAGGAGCCCAGTAGGAAACTAGTGGATTCAGCAGGGCCTGAGAAGTCATCTATAGCGGTCAGTAGAAACGAGTTATTGCGAGATCGCCACTGATCCCCCGTCAGTTCCACTGAGGTCATGTTTTTACACCCACCATTCATTAATCCAATGTGGAACACAAGCTCTCCTTGACCAAACGTATGAAACACAGGGTCATAAATCAGAGGGTACCAGTCTCTGGGCCTGCATGGGATCAAGAAAGACAGGCATCCATAGAACTCCAGAGGCGTCGTCACTTTTAGTTATCAGACAATGTAGAAGAGCTTGATCACGCACCTCTCATAAGTGCAGACAACCAGGTGACTGAAGGGCAGGACATCAGAATCAGGAGCGGAAGTGTAGATCAGATCATTCGTGTACACCAGCTTATCCCCGCTGACCTATGGGAGAGGCGAATAGCAGCAAGCTGCAGAATATATACATTTATATAGATATATGTGGTCAGAGGTAGACATGATTCTCACCACTCGGCTGAAGTTGCAATCGTTGACGTCCACTCTGAAGAAGGCCTCCCTGGCCGAGAAGCTTGTGGGTGAACAGCTCCCCAGACGAAAGAGGGAGGTGTCAGCTTGGGTTCTGCTGTCGGTCCACACCAGCGTCACAGAATCAGGCATACAGTCCAGTTTCATGTCTGCCGAGGACACAACAGAGAGAAATTCATGTTCCACTGCCATAGATTCAGTTCAGCATGAGATACCTCCCGCAACATTACCTGCGTACGCCGACAGGAGCGCCGCCAGCATAAAAACCAGCGCGGCTTGATGAAAGAAGGCCATCGTGACTGAGCAGCGCCTGATCCGGATGCAGGAGCTGGGTTTAATCCTGACTGGGAGCCGTCAATCAGCAGAACCGCTTCCACCTGGTGTGTGTCAACACTCACAGGTGTGGAACCCACCAGCCCTAATTACAAAAGGCTTTGGAGCAGCTCCTTACGTCACAAACTAGGAAGTACATCAGAGAGCTGGAACCGCCAGCGAGAACCAACGTAGACATTATCGGGATCAGAAACAATGAGATTTGGTTTCATGCAGATTCAAAGTCTTCAGTGTCCTGCTCAACTATTTGGTTGAGCTCATTTTGAGTCACTATTTCTTACTAACAAATGTGTGCCACTTGTCTGAAGCGGTTTATAATAGAACGCAGTGGCAGAAACATTGGTATTTTAAGGCATTTGTGGACATAAAAGGCAGAATTATGTAAGTTGATACAACCCAAGAAAGTCTAATAAAGAGGAAATAGTATTCTAGAAACATGTTTTAGCAAAAGTTCAAGTAGTCAAATTAAAATAAAAATTTTTTTTTTTACTATTGAAGAACACGCTTGACTTGATTATTTTGTCATTTAAATTTAGAGTGCCCCCACGGAATCTTTAATACAACCATCTGGATTTTCATGGAACAAGATTCTCTGTTGAAATCTGATTTATTTAATTTTTTTTGCTCACACCAGATTTGGTCAATTGTCCTCTAATGAGAATGTCTGTCCTCCCAAATGCACTGTAAAACTCACAACTTATGTCATAACCAATTACCTTAAAAAAAAAATGAAAGTACCAGATATTTACATTTTCTTAGGCAATATTTAATACACAAATATGAAAGTATAATATATAAGTAATTTATGTTTTTAATAGATTTAGCATTTGAGGGATTTACAAGACAGAATTATTTAAGTAGATACAACCCAAAAGACTATTTTCCATTAAATACAAAAATTCAAAGAAAATCATTTCACATATAAGATTTTTCTTTTTCTGCTATTTGGAAACATGCTTGACCAAATTATTTGTCATTTAATTGTAAATTTAGAGTGCCCCACCAAATCTTTAATACAAACATCTGGATTTTCGTGGAACAAGATTCTCTGTTGAAATCAGATTTTTCTTTTTGCCCACCCCAGATTTGATCAAGTTCCAGAAAACCTGTATCTCATAATTTATGTTTTTAATAAATTTTAATCACTTAGTTAAATTAATGTAACATTTCACCTAAACGGCATGTTTTTGGATTTTGGATTACATTACTTAATTTGTCAAAGTGTGAGATTTAGCAACTACAGAGTTAAGACCCTGTTAATTTAACATTTTTTGGTGTGTTTCCATAATTTGAAATAAAAACGTATATACGGGGGCGCCAACGTGGGCCAAGTTTGATTTTAAAATGAGGAAAAACTTTATTCTACATTACACTGCGGAGCTTAGGTACTTTTATGTCATGTCAGTTAATGTCATGTCAGTTAATACCAACCTCTAAATCTACTGACAACTCCAACAAACTCTGAGGATCTCTCAAATACTCCGTAGTCGGTCGTCTCCTGGACCTTCCACTTCAGCGTCTCTGTTCAGCCATTTGAGCCCCCAGCTCCGCCCCCAAAAGAAATATTAACGCAATAGCCACGTAGTGAGTGGTCCTATAGTTTTTCCGTTATCGTGCCCACAAATAAACAAATATACAAACAGACAAACGCACAGGAGTGAAAACAAAGTCCTTGGCGGAGGTAAAATAAGACAGCCAGTTTTCATCAGGAGTTTAGACCAGGTTTATTTGTATAAAGACGTTTGTAGATTCTTTTGAAGCTCATATATATATATAACATCTGGCATAATAGTAAGCTGGTTTGTTCCGGTCCACCCAGTGACGCATGATCGGAGTCTCCATCAGCTCAGACTGGATTCCCTGTGAAGAACATGTCGAGAACCCAATGATCGTTGTCCAGTGTCTTACATATGTTCCAGTTTTCAGGATAATGACATCGGATGTGGAGGCCTATTATAACACCTTGATAGACGGTTCCAGTAGCAGCGTTGTGAGCCTTTGAGTCGGACGGATCCACGACGATCAGGGGTCCCAACACAGATCTGTGACTGAAGCTGTGGGATTCTGACAAGAGAAGGAAGAGAAAACGACCAATTCAAGAGGAAATATCAAAATCTCACTAAAACACCCATGTCTGCAGGTAGACGATACCCCTTTGGGCTCCTCTTCTGGAACGGGCCTTGCAGGTTGTATCACAGCAGCCACAGATGGAGCTCTGGGAGGGGTCGTCGAGTAGCTCCCAACTGAGAAAGGAGCAAACTTCAGAGGGTCAGTATATCAGCATGGTGACGATTAAAGACATTATCTTTACACAACGGCAGCATAATGGCATCGTTTCTCAAAGATACACATATACGTTGAATTAACAGCAGGTGAAAAAGTTGACATTTGGGTTTGATTGGAGTTTTTACTGAAACAAAGATGCCAGATGACCGTTCATGTTTGAAGGGTAGCGCGGACAAAATGTACAATACTTGATTGTACATTTTTCTACTCTTGTACTTTTGTCGACTTCCCATCGACTCAGAACAATTTAATCTCGATTTCAGTCTTGTGGGTTGAATTCTGGACTTTTGAACAAACAGGACACCTTAAAAGTCTCTCTTTGGAGAACAAAAACTCAAACATGTGGTGAAACGGTCCAGTGAGCTGATCGGTGAGTCTCAGCTGAACCCGATGTTCCTGTACACCAGACACTTATATCGGCCATCCGGTACCATCTTAAATGACAAACTGGACCTTTTGAAAGTGAATTTCATTTTGATCCCCTCCGGACAGACGAAACGCTATAAAAAAAAAGAATCCGTGTGGAAATTAACTTATTTAGGCGTAAAGACAGGAAGCTATTCTGGTGGTCTCCGAAAAAAAAAAAAAAAAAAGAAAGAAAAGAAAAGAAAATGCCATCATCAGCATCCGCCGTGCAACATTTAAGATCCTGGAAAAGTGAACCAGCCCCCTCCATGGTTCAAGCTTCAGCTCAACTCTGAACAAAACAACAACCATCCCCCAAAATGTCAAATCGTTACCTCCCGGTGTCCTTCATGTAATGACAGGCTTTCTTCTCTTCATTAAGACCGTCGGGATCCCACGCAACCAGTTTACAGTGAATGTACACCTGAGGAGAGCAAAGAACTTTATGATGATGAAAATAACCCAGATGGTGTTTGGCATTTTCCCCCTCTTACCTCCTCTCCAAGAGAAAGCTTGAAGGACTGCAGGTAAAGGATGAGAGCGGACGAGTGGTACCGTGGGAGGAACAAAGAGTTTCCCCTCATGCTTTCAAAAAGACATCTGAAGAAGTTTAAAGCTTAGATAAGCAGTAAGACGTCTATTTTGGAGCAATTACAGGAGAGATTTAACCGGCATTTGGATCCTACCCCTTCTTGCTAATGATGGGGTAAACCTGGCTGCCAGGCTGCAGCTCTGGTGTAGAGGCCGCCACACATTCCTCCATGAGCAGCAGCAAGGGTTGATGGGAGGTCTGATCTACTGCTGCCCATATTGGCAGGAACGAGCCCAGGGGGATGATGTTTGTCTGCGCTGGAGCCGTTAGTTGCTCTGTAGCAGAAAGAAACAGGCTTAAAATGAGTCCTGAAGTGTCTTCGTGTTCATTCAGTCATTATCCATAGCTGCTTATCCTGCTCAGGGTCCCTGGGGTGATTAGTAATATACAATCTCACCATTGAGGAGTGTCATGTAGAAGGTGAGCTCACTTCGACCTTCGGAAACACCTGATCCAGGGATCAGAAAGGGTGGAACCCACCCGTCGGGTCTGAAATACAACAGGATTTTTTTTTTTTTTGGAAAGCTTGCATTTTTTTAGCTTTAAAATTTATATCATTTAAAAAAAAAAAAAGGGATACTCTACCGTTTAAAGACACACTCAATTGGTTGCACAAATGTAGCTGGTTTGGACTTTGGAAATGGCCTGTAGGTCATTTCATTTTGATAGAATATGCTTTTCCCTTTCATCTGTAGAATAACAGGTTATTAAGACAACGAAGAGACTGAATGGTATTTTTTGTTAAACATAGCATTTATTTTACCGTCTTTTTAAATTTGCAGTCACTAAGCTGGTAGTTGAAGAGCGCTTCGCCATCTCCAGTGGGCAGAACTTTCAATGTAGATGGCATGCAGGTTCCAAGGAAAAGGCGAGCTGCATGTGGCACCATCTCTGCACTGATCCTCCATGTGATTCTTACTGAATGTTTGTCACAGACTACTTTGATATCTGCAAGAAAATTCTCATTGCACAGGGGTCTGTATAAGAAACACTTCAAAACCACATGCATGTGTAAAGAATACCTGCATTTGCACCAATTGTTGCCAAAACAGCCAAGATTATCACACTCAGGCCGAGATGAGCCACCATGACTGAATTATCCAGACCTCGCTGGAACTGACACACTTTTGACTTCCTGCCAAATTAGCTGAATGATCAACATGTGTGTGAGAGCAGGGATAATTTAATGTTTGCTCAGTTTGTAGTTAAATTGGGGAGACTTTGAGCATTTTCACAGTTTTCAATGTTTTTTGTTTTCTATACAAACCTTGCAAGCAAAGAAAAGTACTACAATTAAGTACATGGTTGTTGTTTTTTTATTGATCTGTGCCTTCATTTTACTTTCTCATACCTTTACTAAAAATGTATATTCATTGTCTGTGCTGCATATTATTGCTTTGCAGGCCATTTTTCATTTAAATATAACATGATGAAACAATGCAATCGCAATAACAATTAATATTAGCTACATTAGCATGCTACTTTATCAGTGAAAGTTTTCAGAATTTTAATTAGCTCCACACTGAGCAAATGCTAATTAATGATCTAGTAACCATTGCTTCTAGTTACTGGGGAGGTTTGACACAGTGATAATGCGTTTTTTTTCTCTCGTGAAAGAAAAATGTAATCCACAGGAAAACTGCTATGAGTTTTATCTATCAGAGCGGAACTATTCTTTGGTATCACACGGAGCATTTGGCGCTGCACACAGGAAGTTAATTCAAGTCTTGCCTGTCAAGCAGTTGCAAGTCGTTACAATATCTTGTTTTTGTCAGTAAATTGTTAATATTTAGAGTTACGTTATTTTTTCACCATGCTTATCAAAGTTAAGGTAAGACTATTTCATCGCCTCCGGTACGAATATGCTAACGTTGTTCACCGGTTTGCTAATTCACCTCCACCGGGTTTGGAGTAATTTAAAACTATTCAAATGTTGCAGTCTAATTGCATACTCAGCCATCGTTTCACATTTTTTTATATATATATATGATGATCCGCTTTTAAAGAACTTGCAACTCTTTGGTTAAAAAATCTGTCGCCATTTAGTAGGTGTTACTTGATAGCTTTTTAGCTTAGCGTGTTAGCCGCCTCCTGGGCCGGTGTTATTGCAGATTATGAGACCCGCAAGGCAGAACCACCAGTTTCTGCTGGCACCGCTATCTAATGGATCTACACAACATATTGGATTCATCTGATTATTCAGTCTATGGTCTCACCTTAATAATAAATGGCAACAATTTGTGATGATTTTAGGTTTTTTGGGACAAATTAGACATTTAACAGTGTCCGAAGAAGCATTCTGACCCTTGAGTAAAAGTACTCAAACCACACTGTGAAAATACTCTACAATAAAATACCTGCATTCATTTTTACTCCAAAGTAAAAATACTTTTGTCAAGTATAATGGTTGTTGACAGTTTTACTATATTTGGATTAATATCACTGCTGCTTTAACGTCAAGGTGTTTGTTGCTTTCGCTGTAAATGTGTATGTTTAATCTTAATCTTAAAGATATCTATAGTAACTACAGCTTTTTGACTAATGAATATGTACCTGAGTAAAGTGTTTGTAAATGTACTAACTGTCCCCCTTCAGCTATGATGTTTTGTGAAATGCCTTTTTTTTTGCCAGTTTCTGATTCTTCATGGACCTTAATTATTCTCTTTATAGAAAACGATCAGATTTCCTTATAATGAAAATATAAGAATGCATTTTTGTAATCTTAAATCTATGAGCACAAGTCCAGTAAAATGACTTTATGGGATTTGGTGTAGGGATTGGCCATTGGTCTTGGCCCAAATCTGACTGCTCACTTGTGACTCAGACCTAAACTGGTATTGACGTCATTTTTTTAACAATGTGTTTCAGACACTCACTGGAAAGGAAATAGAGATCGACATTGAGCCCACAGACAAGGTGATAAATAGTTGTTCCTTAATGATTGACATTTATATTTTGGATTTGTTGTATCAATTCTGAATGTTATTTTTTTTTTGTGTAATTGAAGGTGGAGCGAATTAAAGAAAGGGTGGAAGAGAAGGAGGGGATCCCGCCGCAGCAACAGAGGCTCATCTACAGTGGAAAACAGATGTGAGCTCCTCCATCATGTAACCACCTGCTCTGTTTCAGCTGTGAGATGCTCTCACCTCGTCTCTCCAGAAGTCTTCTTTAAGCCATCATGTTTCTTTTGTTCTCAGGAATGATGAGAAGACAGCGGCAGACTACAAGATCCAGGGAGGCTCAGTGCTCCATCTTGTGTTGGCGCTAAGAGGTGGCTCAGTGCTCCACAGGACCTGGTCACATCTCGCCTCCTCCTTGTCATGAGTCACATCCGTGACGGGGCCGCTAAGTGCCAATGCTTTTGGTGTCTGTCACAGTCCAACCACGTAACAGCACAGACGTAGATCCTACATACCCGCGCCGATGTAAACAAAAGGAAAAATCCCCCATAAGAAGAGAAGGACGTTTTCATTTGTAGATGTTTTTTTTTTTTTTGTAAACACACATTGGCTTTCGGAGTCATTGGATGCAGGAGACAGTTTGAGAACATTGTGGTCTCTTGCTTGTGAATAAATGCTCAAGTTGATGATACCGTTGTCGTCTTAACACACACACTCTCACAGAGCACAGACACAAAGACAGAGTCACGGCTGTAGATTCTGAAAACTGATTTTTATAAGAAGATGACATGAGGCAGAGGACTTAAAAGACAAGTTAGTGCTACTGGGAACAGATGAAAAGACTCATCCTGGTTTTCACTTTACAGTTGAGCGACAGTATCGATCTGAAACAGTCTGGTAGAGTTCTGAAATCTGTCTATAGCACCATGCCTACATCAGGAATTCAGAGTTGTTTTTAATACGTAACTCATTATGAGCCGAGTCAGCACATTAAGACCTGTTTCTGTCCATCCACAACCAAGTGTTGTATTAGAGATTTTCCAGGGAGATCAAACTTTTCTAAGTTTGCCGATATACTTGATATGTAAAAGTAACATCTCGCAGACATTATCATGCCTATATTTTTTGGACTAGCACTGTAATCTTCAGAAAATAAAATGAGCTTCTGTAAACAACGGGCAAGAGATACCAGCTATGAAGTGCTGCTCAGATGTCTGGGATTATTACATTACTTACATTTAAAACCATTTCTTTGCCACCATAACTTATGTATTTATTTTTTATTATTTATTTATTCAAAGAATATTTCAGTTCTTGAAGGGATGGAAGGCACGGGGGTTATTAATCATGACAGGGACACATATCTGTTCAACTAAAAGAGGCATCAGAAGGGAGTGTGTGAACTGAATGCAGCACGAGGTTGTGTTTAAAATCTTACACTGTTAAGTGTACGTTCTGTGGATTCAAGTATTTCATTTTAGTAGCAGAAGATAAGTGGTTGATTTTTAAAGATGGGAAGATCAAATACTTTTTTCTAAAAGAAATCACCTAAAACGGAGTTAACTGATTTCATGGCTAAAACAGACATTAATAAATAACGATGGAGTGAAAGCTAAAGTCCGCCTTGGTAGCTCAATTTCCTGGATGGTACAGAGTGTCTCTAGAAAACTGACTATTTTTGTATCTCTGTTTTAATACCTGCATAATCCCAGATTGTGCCATCAGTCACATTTACAGTACACTTAGCTTCCAGGGTGATGGGGATGAAGATCGTCTGTCAGAGAACACATCCTCAGGAATCTAAGAAGCAGCAGCTTGGGCTGTAATGTGGAGGGTGTGACAGCAGCGAAACACTTCCGTCAGTGTGGGTCGACGCCTGCTGACTCATCCACAATAATGTGAGGCTGGACTGGCCAGCGTCAGTGGCTGGCAGCAGAGAGTCCGGGGAAGGCGTCGACCTGGATCGTGTCCTGAAATGCTGATCCTTGACTGTTATAAGATATACGGACCCTCATCTTCAGGTTCACCTACACGGGGAGGAAGGATTTACAGCTAAAATCAATTCTGGTTCAATGTTTAAGACTTATTATGACAGGTTTGTGGGAGAAACATTTGAGATACATGAGGAGGATTGGTTCTAATGCTGTTTTTAAAACCCCCAAAAAGTCTGTTATATAATAGAATTGTAATCGCTTCTGCAACATCCGTAGATCCTTCGTGTTCACGCGATAACTCAAAAACTCTTTCATGGATCGTTTTCAAACGTTATGCCCACGTAAACCTTAGTGCGAAGAAGAACTGAACTGATATTGAGAGAGGTTGGTTGTACATTTCTGACACTAGGTGGATCTTTAATCTCAAAAGGTTTTAGGGCAATCATTTTTAAAACGACGATTTAGTCAAAATCTGGTGGACATAAATCGACTTAAGATCTATCTTGAAGACATCATATTTTACTCACTAGGAGCTTCTTTACAAAAAAACAGGACAACAGCACAGGCCTAGATTAAAACTGATCTAAGAGAGAATGATGTTTTCCCTCCTGTAATACATTTTGCGACACAATATGAGTGCCTAACACTGAGGTCTGACCAGACTTTGTGAAGTTCCACATGTGTGTGTCAAACCCACCTTGTTTTGGTTGTTGAGAACGACCATCTGGGTCACCTTAGCTGCGCCTCGTGCTGGAAGAGAGTCCCCACTGGGGGCCTTCATGTGTAACTGGACACTCTAGGGGGAGATCAAATGGAACTTTGAAGTTTAAATGCCCCCATTTACTGCACTGATGCCTGACGCCAAGGGCATAATGGGGTCTGGAGCTGACCCCCGACAACCAATACTGACTGCTCAAATGTAGAGAGAATCGTGAGAGAAATTGTGTTTTAAAGTAGCACTTGTTTGTTCCAGAAACAGGGACAGAGACAGAATTTCCAACAGTGAGTTTTTGATTCTATTATTGAGACAAACCTTGGGCACCGCAGCCTGCAGGTTGAAGCTGCTGATATCTGAGTCGCTGGAGTTGGAGGCGGTTAGTGTGACCGTCAGAGCCGTATCTGACTGCTTTTCACAGCTCAGCGTCAAAGTCACACCGTCTTTCTCGTACACTTTCACAGCGGGAGCTAGAACAGATAAGGTGAAATGCTGCTTTAGTTTATTAGTTCAGCGAGGGAGATTACTGCGGGCCTGATTAGATCAGTCCTCTTCATTTAGACCTCCTTCATTTCTTCATTTTTATTTCATTCAGTATAAATGTGTGAGGATCAGACCTGGTGCGACGGGGTCAGGCTCTAACCCTCCTAACAGATCCAGCAGGTCTCCTACTGCAGTGATGGCTGTGTTGGTGGGTAGGCAAGGCGCTGTGCTCCCAGCTGCTGGGTTGGCCTGAAGAATCTCCTCTGAGCCACCAAGAAGGTCCAGCAGATCACACACCTGAGGACAACACCCCCCGTTTGAAACTCATATCCCAAGCAAATCTTTTAAAAAGAGCAGCGAGGCAGTCTCTCCTACCAACAGCCATTAAACTCTACATCTCCTCTCCTTGCTGCAGGATGAATGGCCAAAAAAAGCCGACACTAATAACAACAAAACAATAATTTAATAAAATGTGCAATATGACGCTCATTATCATGCTGTTATTTGTAGGGACAGGTTTGCATTTACCTCTGATACACTTTAATTTTACATTTCAACTTTTGTTTGTATTCTATTTTTCATTTTTTTTAACTGTAATTTAAAGCATTCTAAAATAGGAAAAAACCACTGAACAGCGATTTTCACCAAAACTCCTGTCGTTGAGTTGAAGGTCTACGTCGGTATTATCATCTCTTTATCTGATAATTGTGTCTTTCACCAGATAAGGGCTGATAAACCAGTTAGCTGAGCTTCATTACAATCTGATTTGCCCCAAAAAGCTCACAAAGCCGTTCACATCGGCCCACGATGCCTGAAATAAGGAATGAAAAACTACCAAAATCTTGAAAACCAACAAGTGACCAATGAAGTCTCCACAGAGGTCATGAGTATTTGCTGAGTCTGTGATTCTGTCAGTGTGATTCACCTGGCTGGCAGGTGGTGGTAGCAGCAGAGGTTCTCCCTGCTTAGGGTTGGGGTTAAGGTTTAGGGCTGCCTGGTGGTCCTTGATGGGCTCTATTGCCGACTCTCCGTTGGTGTGACCTGGGGAGTTCTTTTCTATCACAGGCATCCTCTCCAGCACTGCTGCCCTGCAGAGAGAGAGGAAGATCTCAGTGCCTTTCCGGTCAAAACAAAAACGTTTGTACTATCCTTTGTTAAAATCTGTATTGCATATTACATTATTTTATTAAGAGCAGCCTGTCGCATACCTCATGTGGTCATATTTCTTAAACAGAGCATTGTATTCAACCGCCCTCTGCTGGAGCTCCAGGTCTATACAGCTGCCGTAGATGCTGACGATGCTCCTGATGCGACTGTCAGTCAGAGGAGGAGGGGAGGTGATGAGAGGAAGAGCAGCAGTCAGGACAAATGACTATTCTCTGAAAGTGTATTTACAATATGTAGCCTCTTTGACACTTATTAGCCATAACATTATCACCACTGACAGATGAAATCAAAATAACATTGATTATCTTGTTCCTATGGCACAATCTTTAGGCAGCAAAAGAATATTTGGTCCTTGAAGCTGATCTGAACTTCTTGAAGCTGATCTGAACTTCTTGAAGCTGTTGCGCTGGTATGATCTGAACTTACGGAGTAGCTACTGCGGTACAAGTTGTTGAACAGTGAATTCAGGTTCTGACAGGATGGTGTCAGACCATATAGCGCATTGCAGAGCTGCTTTGGTGACAAAAAGGGGGCCGGACCAATATAAGGCCAGTGGTTATAATGTTATGGCTGTTTGGTTTATGTAGAGAATGCAGCATTAAGCATTCACCGAAATGTGATGAGGTAGTGGAAATGTCAGGTTGTAGGGAGTATTTTTTCCTTCTACAAATATTGACCTACTGGAAACCTTCAAGGTCATCCAAATCCGGCAGACTTTCACCAATTTTTACAGATAAATAAACCAAATGAGTAAATCATTGCTGCTTTGATCCTGCATGAACTGTATCCGGTCACTGTCTGCTGTGAGAGATCGAGTTGTTTCTTACTCCACGTTGTCGGTGATGCGTGTGCTCAGTTTCATGGTGGCGGTGAGAGCAAAGCCTCTCGTTGTCGGGGACGACATGTGGGACTGCAGAACCGTTTCCAAGGCATCAAGAACGTCGTCCTCGCTGACCTGGTGGAGAGACGGGTCAGGACATGCCGTGAAAGCTGCCGACGGCCCATTTTAGTTTCTAGAATTCAATTCATATGATCTTCTTTCACTTTTTATTTCATGAGACACAGAAGTGTCATTTATTTGTGATTGACAGGACTGACAGTTTGGACTGATTTTGCTGCCAACATAATTATATAAGTAATCATTATGCTAACATCTATTAGCTCTGACTTTTAGAGCACTTGTTGCTGTGGTGGGTCAATGCCATTTGTAACAACTGACTACTTGGATCCTTCATTATCTCCAAACAGATGTCTTGCATTATAAAACTGTTGTTGCTCTTCATACCTGAACAGGTTCCGTCTCCTGACAATCTCCTCTCAGCAGCAGGTCTCCATACTCTCCGATACACCAACAGGCCACTTGCACCAGAGATGGCTGCAAACACAAGTATCACACTCACAGGAAACCAGGCCAACAACTGTTCTTCCCAAATACAGCTCTGCCTGATGGGTAAAATATGAAATACTGTAGTAAAATATTACAAATACAAGATCTCCTCGGGTCAATTCAAGATCACCACCTTTGGACTAAATTGCACCAAAGGGAAGGAAGTTATGTCCGGAAAACTTTTGGAGATAAAGGGTCCACCTAGTGTCAGAAATATACAACTGACCGTACCCAAAATCAATCCAGTTCTTCCTCACACTAAGGTCTATGTCGGTATAAAGATTTGAAAATGAGCCGCAAAATTGTTGGTGGATCAGAAAAAAGACCATAACATGAATCGTTAATCCCAAATATCTGTATGACCACTAATAGTCAACTCAGGTTTCAGAATCATCACAGCTTTAGTCCTCTAAGCAAAAAGGAGGATCTACACCTGCAACCTTCAGCGGACGCGATTGCGATTGAATCACATCCCTCACTTTTCGTCAAAAGAAGTACACTCACAAGAATTAATTATATGAATATATCATATAATTATTATATTTTAACAATTTATGTTTTGGCGAGATAAGCTGGTCCTGAATTTACTGGACGTTAATGTGGGTGTGGATGGAAAAACGACACCACACACTGCTGCGCATGGGTTCACAGCTTCCCCCCTGTCTTGGTACCATAAATAAACCAGCGGACTTCGGTCGGTTTCAAAGTGAAAGAGAAGCTGCTGGGGAACCAGAACAGCTCCCCATGGTGTTTGATCAAAGCCTGAGGGTTGATCTGCTGTCCCGAGCTTCTTTTACACCTACTGCAGTGCTCCAGCTGTTTAATGAACAATATTTACTTTCCCTATAAAGCTATTGTCCTCTGAGGTAGACGCTGGTAACCAGGGTTACAGGACCGGACGGGCATTTCCAACACATGTTGGTTTTTTTTTTTTTTTTTTACTGCATGATGACAAAAGTCACATTTTGATGAGTTAAATCTATAAAACAACCTGTCCTTTCTTTTTTTCCTGTCGCACGCTCTCCCTCGCTCTAGACTTAATTAGCTTCACTGAGTACCGAGATGTAATTTCTGACTTTTAATTACAAAGGTTTTCGCTCAGGCAGACAACCTGCCCTGAGGAGGATTATGAAGGCATCCAGGTCTCAAGATACATCAGAGCAGCTCCAAATGTGGACGGGGAGGGGTTGGTGGGAAGCCAACCACAGTCAAAGATCCTGCAGAGTCCATATCCACACAGGTGAACGTGCAGACCACCTTCACTGCAGTACCAGGGGGAACTTTGGCAGGTGGTTTTGAGGCGACCAGCGTTAAATGAAAGTCTATTGTCAAATTCAAAGACTATTCATTCAATTCCAATCTCTCTCTATATTTATTTCATGATAAGGGATCACCGTGGAGCAGCCAAGAGACGAAAGGATCCTAGTTTCCATGTTTTTTGTCAGTAATCAAAAAACCGACTAAAGCCCGGCGACGCTTTCTCCCTTTGGAGACACTCACCTGAGAGATGTCGGTGAGCAGAGCCCTGTAGAGCTTGTGGACGGTGTAACAGTGCAGCTCTGAGGCGTTGGTGATAAGCTGGATCAAGTTGGGCACCGTTTCATCCCTCACGTCGCCCCCTGCCTGGCAGAGTAGAGATCATAGTCAGACACACACACACATACACACGCACTCACGCACACACAACTCTGTGAAATAGACAGCTGGCACTGAGCTGCCCTACATTCCTTTCCAGACACAATGACCTCACTATGGGGCCGTTCCCTTCACAGCTCATATACATTATAAAGGACAATATGGATTAAGCTTTCTTTTTATGCCACACTGCTACAGTTACTCTCTCCAGGCTGTCCGTACTCTGAGTGAATGAACTTCATTTTAATTTTAATTTCAGTCATATAAGTTTGAAAAAAAATTATTACTTAATAGGTTTCTCATAGTAAATAATCCAAAAAGGAATAGGCCAAATTTTTTTTTTTTTTATATCCTGTACCAGCAAAAGAATAACCCAAAACATCTGCAACACAAAAGAAAAAAATAATTAATTATACTCTTGATCCTTAAGTATGTAGCAATTCAACGCCCTTTTGAATCTAAACATGTCGTTGCATAGTTTAAACCCCGAACCTGAAACCCATCTGTATTTCCCCTTAGATAGAACTTTACCTGTTTAAAAAGTAAACAACTTTCGGAATTTATAATTTCCTCCTCTTAATTACACAACTTTTTGAATAAACACAGGACGGTTATTGTTCACAACTCGATAAAGTACTTGTAAGATTTTTTAAGTTCACCATATCTAGAAATGTTAAGGTGTGGGGAGCTATAAAAATAAAAATTGATTAGCTGATTATGGGATCAATATTTGTTTTATATGTATTTCCTCCTATTTCAACACAGTATGACAAATATGCCATTACCAGTGAACAGTACGACACACACTGACCTTTCTCTCGTTCAAAAGATTCCCTGTTTTAATAATAAAAAAAATCCATTTGGCATATTCTACATGCGGTTTCCAACACAGCTTATATAATCATTCCCAAATAATGTGATTCATATACCCTTTCAATTTGGACACCTCTCTTTGGAGAAGAGTGCAAAGGAGTAATGTGAATAGAATTAGCACCAAATGAGTGTAAGGATGTCAGAAAAGTGAAAACTGGAATACATTAGTGCGGGATTAGTGAGCGATTCAGGATCCGGGGCCTCATGTATGAAAGTCTGTGCAGCAGAGCGACACATGTTGTTTCGAAAATATGCATTCAGTGTCTCTGCGCGCAAAAAGCCTTTGTTCGCTGGGCTCCTGGTTTCTACAATAAGACAGAATGCGTTATAGAGAGCAGAATATAACATGAGTTATGAGGGAGAAACTCAATTCAAGATCATTTTAAGACAATTATGAATTCAATTTAGGACCCATTTCCCGTCCTCACGGATAAATAAAAGAAAATATGGTGGGTTTGCTTACAATTAAAATGATTCTAATGAACATTACTGTAGTAGTGGTAATTGGAAATGGACACATTTAGGATCTCATACAAAATACTTTTATACAATGTCTTTGAGGCCAAAGATTCAGATATGACAATTTGACCCTTTAAGCACGATAAGACCCTGTTGTTAGAGACAGCAGGGGGAGAGGATTGGTCTGTATTTACCGTGGTGAGGACATGCAGGATGGTGTCAATGTGCCAGCGCTGGGAGGGTGCATACCTGACAGAGACACAAACACAAACACACACACACACACACACACACACACACACACACACACACACACACACACACACACACACACACACACAAACACTCTTAGTGGCGGTTGAGGGTGAATGAGGCACACAAGTCAAACTGCATTCTTCTATTATTTCAATGCAAAACTAAAGTGCATCCAGCGGCTGAGAGACGTCCAGCAGGGTCAGAATCAAACATGTCGACACAGATATTTTGAATACACACACTGTCTGTTACCGCAATTGCCATCATCATCCAGCCGTCTACAAGAGAACAGGTGACATGTGTCCACACACTCACAAGGGTGCGCTTGCATGCGTAGATACAGTACGAGTGTGCGTTGACAATATGCGATGCGCCGATGGACGGCTGTCACTCACCTCTCTGCGGCGATGAATATCCCGCTGGCTGCTTGGGCCCTGAGTTCAGAGGGGCTAGAGGAGAGGAAGAGGAGTAGCTCCTTCATCATAGACCGGATGTTGGAGGCGGAGACCAGCGCCAAGGAGAGATCCAACGCACGGCTGGAGAGTTGAACGGAAAATAATAAATTTTAGAACTGATATCCCCGAAAAGTCGGAGGTATTATGGCATCATTATCGCCGCCAGCACGTCTGCTGCAGATCGGTCGTATAACCATAATAACTCAAAAACGGTTTCATTTATCATTTTCTAATTTTATACCCGCATAGAACTTGGTGGGATTAAAAAACCCAAAGTATTTAGGGGCCAAATGGAATTATCTGGAGCCAAAATGTATCGATGTCAGAGTACAATGTTAAATGTCTGCCTAACCTTTTGTTTCCCTTCTGTACTGTCTGCCTTTGTTTGCCCTGTGTCCCATTGTGTTCACAATATATTCTTTGCACAATATGTGCCATGTCAAGTAAGCTGCATCTTGTTACCATAATTACATGAATTAAATATCCATTCTTTTTTTTTCAAAGTTTTATTGAACTATGTACGATTAGTTGCTTTCCACGTATTCAGGCTCTGAGTCTGTATTGTATATATGTCTTTTTGTATCGGCAAGGATAAAATCCCTGGAATTTTTTTTTACTATCACCATGCTTCTTCACTGTTTCTTTTTTTTAAATTATTGGAACCGGTAGGGAACTCAGTTTTTTGTTTTGTTTGTGCATGAATTGCTGATTTTTGTCTGGATGGTTGCCCCTGGCGACTGGCAGAAAAAACAGATCTTAAAATTAAAAAAAGTTAGATGCGTTGGCGACTATCTGGAGCCCAGCCTGGTCTGATTTTGTCCAAATTTGGTACATATGAATCGACTCAAGGAGATCTATATTTTATATATCGTCTTTTACTGCTTACTGAGGAAAGCATTTTCACGCCAAACACAGTTTTTTGGACATAACTTCCTAACCGTTTAGTCGAACTTTGGTGAGTATCAAACGACTCGAGGAGATCTGTCTTGCATGTATTATATTTCAGTCTAATATTTTATATTGTAATCGCTAGTGGCAGTTTTTATTTGAATTAAAACACTGTTTTTCTGACACAACTTCACATTTAATTTGAGGAATTTAATATAAAAAAATATATATTTTGCTTTCCGGAACAACACCGTAAGCCGCATTTAAAAAAAAATCTCAAACAAGATTCTGCTGTGTTGTCTTTCCATTCCCCAAATTTGAAAGGTAAAATTTAGACAAGAGAACAAGGAGTCAGTAGTCAAACGATTATTCCCGCCGAACAGAGGATTGGTCATAGTTACCGCTTGACAGAAGCATCCTGGTCCTTCAGGCAGTCCAGGATGGTTCCTCGGTGGCGCTGCACAGCGAGGTGGTCTGTCCCAACAATCTTCTGAAGAGAGATCATGGCGATGTATCTGGACGGGCACACGGAAGAGCCAGAAACAGAGATCTCGTGTTTTAACTTTTATACCGCAATAGGATGAAAACCCAGCCACATAAGGGTCACAATGTACTGCATGGGGCCGGTCCCAAGCCCGGATAAACGGGGATGGTTGTGTAAAGAATAGCATCCGATGTAAAAAGAAAAAATGAAAACCTATGAGATGACGAGATGATGCGCTGAAGCGACGAAAGACGTAAGAGGCGAAAGAAGAAAAAGAAGTTGTGCGATTTGTGTAGGACATATCTAACCTTTAGCTGTCTGAGGAGAAAGAGCGCTTACTCTTAACCTTTGTAGACAACATTAAATGCACATTATTTCTATAATTAATTTCAAAATAGATATTATGTTGTTCAATTTGCTTTATAGGTTATTTACCGCCATCAGGGGAAAATAAAAGTAAATAGAAATGAATAAAAATAAATAAAGTATCAAACCAACATAAATAAAAAAACGCACTTTGAATCAAAGATCAAAGTACCAAAAAATAAAAGCAGATAAAAGCATCCATAAAAAATAGAATAATAACTATATAAAAACATGACCAAAAATCAGCAATGTTAATTAAAGTTATAGGTTCTGCTAAAAAGGAAAGTTTTAAGTCCTTTTTTAAATGTGTCAGTCGTCTGTGGAGCCCTCAGATGGTCAGGGAGGGCATTCCACAGACGAGGGGCAGCAGAACAGAAGGCCCGATCAGCCATGGTGCTGAGCTTAGTCCGGGGAAGGAGGAGGCGGTATGAGTGGGTAGAACGGAGGGATCGTGTTGAGGTCAGTGGGGTGAGAATGGGGCCAAGGACTGATCCCTGGGGGACCTCAAAAGTGACGGTGTGTGTCCGGGACCTTGAACTTCCAAGGGAAGTGTATTCTGTTCTGTCGGTGAAGTAGGATTGAAACCAGTTTAGGGCGGTGGCGGTGAGTCCAATGGTGTGATGTAGGGGGTGTAGGAGTATTCCATGGTCAACTGTGTCGAAGGCAGCAGACAAATCAAGGAGAATCAAGAGGGAAGGGACATATATAGATAGCAATTACAGTATATAGTTCATAATGCAAGAAAACGACTACACAAATAATAGATAAATGAATAAATACGTAAGTAGATAAAAGAGACGTAAAAAGATCCATAAAAAGTGCAGTGTTGAGACATTTTTGTCAATGCTACTCTAAACATGGCTACCAGTTCCATCCCTGCAAACGCTTTGTCAAAAATATTCAAACTAAAGGTTTGTGTGTGTTTGATGTGTGCTTCATCTGAAATCACACAAAATCCAGCAATGCGGCACCTCGCGCTGAGTTGTGGGCATGTTTTTTGTGCTTTAAACCAAAACAACCGAAAGGTTAATTCTGTGATCGGCCGCTTTGTTGACGCTACTGCCGCTCCCTTTCTTCATTCCCAGTCTGGCTTCTTCACGCATCGCTGCTGACTCGTGACGAAGAGGAGGAGGAGGAGGAGGAGGAGGAGGAGCTGGAAAAAACCCCGATACCTCTCACTCTGCACAGTCAGACAATGTCTTTTCTCCATTTGTTTCAAAATTAAATTTGAAATGGGTTATTCCTTCGCCACGATGACACCGAGTCTAGATTCGAGATCATCCTGTTTACAAACACACAAAATCTAGAATTTTAAAGCGTGGCGATTCAGTCAAGTCTTGAGTCTTGAAATCTTTTTAAACTTCCATTTGTGTCATTATGTTAATGAATCCTAAAGCACATTAAAGAGGGGTGGGTCTGAGCTCTGTTCACCATGATGTGCCTCTATTTCCAAAAAGTGTAAAGAAGAAAATAGTAAGTATGGAAGATAACGTGTCTTACAAATGAGTTTTTGTACAGTAATTTCAAAGCATCAGCTTAACAGTCAAGATGAATTGACGGTAAACTTTCTGGTAAATAATTCATCTTTCCACTTGGATTGTGTCACAGACTGATCAAGTATTAATGTGAGCACAGGAGAAATGTTATCAAGCTCCTCGCAGGAATCAAGCGTTCCTGTTTCTCACTGCTTCAGTTGCCTGTTTCTCACTGCTTCAGTGAGAAACAGGCAACTGCAAGTAAAAACCAGACCGGCCTGCCTGGCCTCTATGAAGACAAACACAAAAAAAATCAAACAAAGCAAAAAACTTTGAGGAATCTGTTGCGAGTTTTGACGCTGCCCAGTGAAAAGTGACCCTGTCCAAAATGAACACATCAGCATTAAAAAGGAGGCAGTGACAGTGGCGTAGCTCTGGAGGAATGTCTCCGGGAGGAAGTGATTAGTGGGCTCAAGCTGATAACAGCCTGTTGGGAGGCATCTGACTCTGCTGACTGGAATGAGGATGGTAAAACGACCCCAGGAGAGGAGAGGCGTGCAAGGAGGAGGAGAACGTAAGGGAAAGGAAAACAGAACCAACCGAATGTTCCTGTCGTTGTTTAGCAGAAATCTTCCCAGGATGTTCACCGCCAGAACCTGAGGAACCAGAGAAACAAAAACACAAGCATTTATTTAATCAAAGTGTTCACTTTGTATTAAACTGAGATCCATTCCTGGTCCCTCACCCTGAGGCCGCTCTCCGACTTGATGTCGAGCACAGTCAGAACCGTCTCATACAGCACAGCGTTACCGACCGTCTTAGTGCTGTCAGTGTTGGTCGCCACCTGTAGAGCAGGACAAATACGTCATTAAGTCACACAACAACGACACATTAAATCATTTCTACCTCAAATATCCTTTTCTCTAACATGAATGTTAAGTATTTAAAATATAATGTCACACAGGAAGCGATTATTCTACAATCTTCCAGTTTGGATAAAACCAAACTGGACTGCCAGCATGAGCGGCAGGATTTTGAAATAAAAATTGTAAATATAAATTATTTGTGAGAGAAAACATTGAACCTGGGCTAGAAGGTCGTTCATGGCGTCACTGGCCGCCTCGTTGTTGCGGCCGAGGATCCTCAGCAACCTCAGGATGCGTACCTGAGGAGGAAGGCCAGAGAGAGAGGTCAGGGCATGAGCAGAGAGAGTAGAAAAAAGAGAGTTCATATTTAACTAGTGAGTTAAATATTTACTATTAGAGTAAAGTTTGACACATAAAAGATAAAAGACGGATCTCCTCGAGTCGATTCATGAGAAAAAAATATGGAATAAATCAGACCAACGGTTGAGAAATTATGGCCTGAAGACTTTGGAAGTTACGGCTCTCCCTAGTGGCACGAATATGCAACTGAACTTTTCCAAAAATCATTCCAGTTCTTCCTCACTAAGGTCTGTGAGGGTATAAAACTTGAAAATGATCTTGGAAATTGTTTTCGAGTTTGAGTTTTGAGCACCAACGATCTTTGGCGGTTATTCCGTAAGATCACTGACCTTCAGGGATATAATTAACCAGAGTTCCCTGAATGCACCACGCAGAGAGCTGTCAGTCAATCATACGACATAAAGGTTTACAGACTGGTTGAAAGTGAAAGTAAAAGAATGTAAGTCGATATGCAAAGGCAGCAGTGGCCTGTTGGTGGTGGTGGTGAGGAGGAGTCACAGCATTGATGTGTTTGTGTATGAATGGGAGTCCAGACTGACCTGCAGGAAGGGATCACTGACTCCTGCCACGTCATGGTCCGGAGAATAACCCGAAATAACCAGGCCTTTCATGATCTGAATCAGATCTGGTACTGTCTGAACACACAAGGCACAAACATCACAGCAAGAAGACAAGGAGTGTAGAACCAATCATATCAGTATGTGTTTGTCTAAGGTTGTCCATCATACCTTTCTGAAACGCTCCAGAGCCTCTGGACTCCTCACACACAGCTCAGTGATCAGAACCACAGCCCCGTGTAACACCCCTGCGGACACACAACAATGAAGAATCCCGGGAATTCAAACATGTGTGACAAAGCGGAAACTGTTTTCTGAAAGAGGCCAGAAGTAGGTGTAGATCAACTGACCGTGGTTCTTCTCAGACAGGAGGGATCGGGCTGAGGGGGCAAAAAGCTCGCCCAGATCATGGACTTTCTTCACAATGTGAACAGCACACAGAGTGGCCTGGAAGAACAGTGGGGCGGGTCATCAGCAGCATGACATCATCAATACAGTGAGGAGCTTTTCTCTATGGCGTTCTTTCTTGCTAAGCCACACCCATCTTGGATGTCTGCAATAAAAAAACTCCACTTTTCTCTCATCTGACCTCTAATCTTGTTCCAGTGAAAGTCCCACCGGTGTTTGTCAAACTGTAGGAGTTTGATCTTGTGTGTGGATGACAGCAGAGGCTTTTTTCTTGCTGCCCTCCCAAACAGATGGTGTTGGTGTTGCTTGTTGGCGTCGGCGCCGTCTGACGGTGGTTAGGGAGACTTTCTGACTCCAAGGTTCAACTGACCTCTGACATTCTCTAGATGTAATCCTTGGGGAGACTTGTGCCAGTCAAACCCAATTCCTCACTGTGTGTGGGGTCTGTTTGCGGACACGTCCTCTTCCAGGCTGAGTTTTAACATCTCCAGTCTCTTTAAACTTTCTTAAATATTGATCTCCCTGTTTAGACTTACATTTTGAACTATTAGGAGATTTTCTTGTCTGCATTGCCAGATTCGTGCAGCTTTCCTTTGTGTTCTCTGGTCTTCTCCTATTGTGGAGAACGTCAAAGAGAGTGAGGCCTGTGTCACCTCTTATTTATACTCCTCAAAACAGGAAGTCAATGTTCACCACTTCAGAGTTTCCTAACCCTAACCCAAACCCTACTTCCGTTAAAAGGTAATAATTTGAATTAAAGATCATGGGTACGGACAATAAAGACATTTGCTGCATCTCATTTAGTCATTCACTCAACTAACCCCCAGCCCACCACCCCCCCACCCCCCCAACGATGGTGCCTTCTGATCTCCCGCCCCTCGTCTGTGTGGAATGCCCTCCCTTCACAGATGACTGAGACTTTCAAAGAAGAACTTCAAACATTCCTTTTTAGCAGAACTCACAACTTTTAAATAACATTGCTGCTTTTTTGTATTATTACAATTATATGTTTTTTTAATTGATGCTTTTATCTGCTTTTACCTTGCAGTATTTTGAGGTTTGATCCAAATGTAAAGTATTAATTTGTTTATTTTATTTTTTTTAAAAAAGGTGCTATTAACTTCATGCTAACAGCTAACACTAAATCACAGTGATTGACTTATTTAAGCGAAAATGACCAGGAAAAAAAAAAGAGTGAGAAATTATACCCGATAAGTAGCATATGATAAATAATACATTTGAATGTTATAGTCATGTTTTATGTCTTGTTTAGAATCAAAAGTTACTTTCTGACTGCAAATCAAACAGAGACAACAAGTTTCATGGCGGTTTAAAGAAGAGAGACAGAATGTAGTGTTATTCATATATTTGAGAGCTTCTGTGGAGCAGGTGGTGGAGGTCCTCACCTTCTTCTTTATGTAGGAGCTGGAGGCCCGGAGCAGCCTGTCGATCTCTGGTGCCAGATCTCGGCACATCTCAGCCGAACCCATACAGGCTAGCGTGCAGAGAGCCAGAGACTGCACATACTGGTTACTGTGGAAAAGGTCACTGGAAAATATTCGCAGACAGTAAACATTACTTTTACTTTACAATGTTGTCAAATAAATTAATACTAATCCAACTACTGGTTGGACGACAAAATGAAAGCTTTTCTGATTCTCTAAAAATGCGTTTGTCTACCTGCATGCACTTATTTTCAAAAACAATTCAAAAAATTTAAATGAAAGATTCATTTCATGGACCCTCCAGATCAATCTAAGAACTCCGAGGGGTCCGCCTACCCCAGTGTGAAAAACGGGGGTTCTCTCTCCTGCTTGATGCTTAAAGAATTGCTAGTATTCCGATGCTATATTCAGTAAGGAGTACAATAATTGTGAACCCCAGCCGTGTACAAAGCTGTGCGTTTGGGTCCTACTTCCTGTTGGTGTCAGTTCTGACATTAGATTGTCGAGATGCATTTTTCGGCCCACCAAATACCGCCATTTTGGATTGCGGCTCCATCATGCAGTGCTACTCAGCGACAACTTAGAAACAGCTTTTAAATCTGTGGCCTAGCTCTTAAATTGCATTTAAATGCAAAACAACATGGGCTGAAATAAAGCGTCGATAAAAGATTCAAGCACTGATGTCACCTCATCTTCAACTTCAAGTGTCTGTCCTTACTTTTTGATGGAGTTGGTGATGAGCAAGCTGGCGTCCTGCTTCTCGTCCAGCAGCATCATGGCGCCCAGATACCCCACGCGCTTCTCGTTGTAGCGTGAGCTGGCGATCATCCGAACGCACTCCATCTACAAGAAAGAGCAGCATCTCCTTTAGATGTGCAATTACCTCACATGCCGACACGGCTCATACCCTTGGGGACATTTTCTACTCTTTGCCAGCTCCCAGTGGAGCTCAGGCTTAATTTTACATCACCAGCCCCGGAGATGCGAGGGATTCATTGGCCTATTTTTTTTTTTTTCATGCATGTTTGCAAAGCTACAGACTTTATTTGAGGGAATTACACACAATCCATGATGTTTTTAATGACGAGAAGTTTAACATCTCATGACTAAATGTTACAGATTATTTATTTAGGATATCATTTCACGGCGTATTTAAAGCTACATCATTCACTCACACACACTCACTCTCCCCTTTCTCTGAGCACACAGATAAAGGCTGGAAGGGATCAGCGCTTAGACCTTGGTCATTGGACCTGGTCCACTATTCAGCAGTGAGCTGAACCCAAGTCCTCCTGCTGCATGAGTAGCTCTGACCCTTCAACCCCATCAACCCAAACAGACCCATGACCGGCATTAGCAAAATCCTCTCACCTGACCAAAGTGAGCAGGGTAGCCCAGCATGTGGACATAGAGCAGCTTGGCCAGGTTGTGAGATCGCCCCCCGTTATCGGTTTGTCTGAACTGAGCCCGGATGGCTGCACACTCCCTCTGAATGACGCTCCGTTCTTCACACTGCGTCCTCGCTGACCTGATGGCCCGGATCATCTCCTGTAGGGCTATTGATGGAGACATAGCTGTCTGTGTGTGTGTGTGTGTGTGTGTGTGTGTGTGTGTGTGTGTGTGTCGGTGGATATAAGTGTGCATGTACATGGTGCAATAGAAAAGTTAATTATAACAACATCACAGAGCAAACTACTAAAATTTTGATGTGCTTGATTTCACTTCCTGTTTCTGGAAAGCCTCAGGTGTGTTTAAACAA
Organism: Lophius americanus; assembly: GCA_037951165.1. Classification (NCBI taxonomy): domain Eukaryota; kingdom Metazoa; phylum Chordata; class Actinopteri; order Lophiiformes; family Lophiidae; genus Lophius; species Lophius americanus. The sequence continues at coordinate 1,376,440 of JBBDHG010000210.1, read as the reverse complement.
CCTGCGCTGTAAATGTCTAAGCTGTTACTACACTTTGATGCATCATGAGAAGAATAATTTAAGGGTGTGTATTTCTCAACGCGAAGAACTTCAATTAAATCATAAGTTGAATAGACTGATTTGTTTCTGGTGAAGAATTGAACATTCATGTGAAAAAAGAAGAAGCAACATAGTTTATACTCTCAGAATATTTTGAATATGATGATCAACAGAATCAGAAGTAAGTTAGGGGAAAATATATTTTTAAGATGTGCTGCTGATTTCTTCTGGATCAGTTTACAAAACAATGGGAAATATCAGAATTCCTCAAACTGGGACGGTTTAAATCTATTTTTGAGGATAGGGGACTAAATAAATAATGATGTAAATACCTCTAAAATTTGTATTAATGAAATAGTAAATTTTTGTTTTGTAAAATGTATAATTCCTGTATAATTTTGACCATTTCTATGCAGATTTCTTCTCCAGGGTTTCTCTTAGAAAACAAAGATTTCACCTGGCAAAATAAAGGATATAATCGTCTACATAGTTTTATTTCCAGAAGATATATTCCAATATGCAAAGTATTTTATGTTAGTACCCCTTGAAGTATTCATCTTTCACTCATACTTGATCTTTGTCAAGTGTGTATTTTGTGTACTTGTATGCTGCTGTGATACTATAATTCCCTTTATGTTTAATACAGTTGTTTTTTTAACGATATTTACTTCAGGGTTTGGTTTAATACAAAGTTACAGTAAATAATTGTTATCATTATTATTAGTAGTAGTAGTAGTAATGTAACCTTGCCAAGACAGCAGCAAATAAATAACAGTAAATAAATAACGATTAATAGACATAGTATTGCATTTCACCTTTATGATGTTAAATACAATAATACATTTCAGATCAGGAGTTTTATGCCGGGTTATCCTGACTTTCCTCTGTCAGTTAGAGCTGCAGGTTTAAGGTGAGTCAGGCTTCCTTTAGCTGCTGACCAGCTAACCTTACAGATGTCAAACCAGCTCAGTGGGAGGCACGCGCCAACCAGCTAGCTACGTTAACAGCATTAAATCCGTCGGAAACTGTTGACGTTAGTAGTGTAAACTCCAAAAACAGTAACTTACCTCTACGGTGTACCCACAGTCGTCAGGGTTTTTAAAGTAAACTGGTTCCGCCGAACCCAGTCCTGAAAACGGCAGCTGGCTGAACTAGTGCATCCAACGTCAGCGGAAATAAACAGACAGTCGCTTTCCGGTCTGGCTTTCAAAATAAAACCCATTTGATGACGTCTGCTTTTCAGAATATTTCAAATAAATAACTGTATATATACGCACATTTAGTTGGGTGATATGAGACTAAACCTTGTTTTGTTGTTCTTTAACCATAATCCCTTTCCCACTGCAGTTTATTTTATATCCATTTGTCTATGTCCTGTGGGGTTGGGGACAATCCCAGCTGACATTAAGTGAGAGGTGAGGTACAGCTACATTCTTTCAGTTGGCTTTCACTGGCCTTCTTACCAGCCCACTACTGCAGCAGCAATAATTATCCGCATGGATTTGCACAACTTCTGGATGTCATCCTGTGGGATAACGACCTTCATACAGAACTGCGCCCGGAACATCTAGGCGGACCTCTCTAGGCGGGGAAAGCTTTGACTTATTGAGCTATCATTTTCTCCCAAAGACAATCATTCCCATTCAGAAGCTGGCAATTGGAAGTTGTGCATTCATCAGCCACTGTTGAAGAAAAAAAATATTGAAACTAAGAATTGTAAAACCTATCTCTGCCAAAAGATTAACTGGTCTATCTTTATCACTGATGACAGATCACTAGATAATCTAATTTTTTTTCCTGCTTATTTTTCCATTTCATTAGGAAATCCAACATATGTTAATGCGTGAAGCTCCAGAAGCAGTTGCATCACTGATCAAGGCTCCATGAAGTAGAAATACTGCTTCTAAGTTGATCCATTCACAGTTCACTATTTACGAAACGCAGCGATCAGGCTTTTATTGTGAAGTCAGCACTTACTAATTTCCTTTCTCACTTAAGGTAACTTCACATCTTTTTTCACGTAGGCTTCCCAAAGCGGACCACGACTTCCGCAATTTGATCTTACACTGCAGGTGGGCTCCTCCCCATTTTTCGTCAGGTGTTCCAGCAGGAGGATGAAACATTGATAAGGAGGCAGCAGGCAGCAAAATACTGCTGAAGCAAAATCCAGCTCAGAGAGACATTGAGGAGACAACCGGTCCTCATATCAGAAAATACATCATTCAAGTGATAAAATATTTGCACATGCTTAAAGGGAACATCTTATTTTCTCCCATGAACTTTATGTTCAGTTTATAATTGGTAATGCTGAAGATTTGTAAACACAACAGTCTAATGGGGGGTAAATTTAATTCAAACGCCGTATAAATCCTAAATAGTAGTAATAAGGAGTGGAGATCTGTGTGTAAGGAAGAACATTTTCTTTCAAATTGTCCTTTTCTGATTGTACACAAGGAGGAACGACATGAACTGCTTGTTAAAATTATTTAGCAAGTCAAGATGCCGTGAATACAGCAAGAACCAAAACCAACGAAGCTTTTGGACAAATGCCATTTTAGTGTTACAATAATGAGGTGATAAGCCGAACACACAAATGGAACAATACAAATAATCTGCATATTAAATAGTTATTCCAATGCTTCGGATCTTGACAAACACAACAAAGTTTTAAATGAAGGTGGAAAAAAAAGCCGTCACACTGAAATCAGTGAATCACATTTCATCAGAGACTTAACACTGAAAACAGTGCTGGGGATTAATGCCAGCCAAAAACGGAGCAGCAAAGTCCAGTGTTGTAGAACAACAGCCGATTATTATTCCACCTTTTCACCCACTGAGTGAAGGAGAGGCAAGTCTGGGTTCCTTTATGTTGCATCGGCAGCTGGAACGATTTTTCTCTCTTCGCGTTTCTGAGGCCCGACGGGCTCCGGGTTCTCCTGCATGTCTGGATAAACCACTGAACAGAGCTTTTGGCACAGGTGAGTCATCTTACCTGCGCAGTCAAGGATGGAAACAGATTAATTAATAGGAGAACAGTTTATATATTGATTTAAAATTATCATTATGCAGAGATCATCAACATTTCTGTTAGTCGGGTAATCCAACTTTATTCATAAAGCATCTCTCAAGCAATTATCCCCATATTTCTTGTAGCTCTACCAGCTGCAACAGGAGCTCTGATTATCAGTTCCAATGCTCAGAGACCGAAACTCGTCTTCAAAACTAAACACACTCAGACTCAACCCAAGAAAAGAAGCACAAAATGCCTCCGGGTGATATTTTTTAATTTCAAGGCTCGTGTCCCAGAAAGTGCCATAAAAACAGCATTTCATCACAATATCACAGTAACACAGATTAGTTTACGCTCCAGGACCAAGTTCTCTTCATCTTCTTTGGGCTGTTTAGCGGTCACCACAGTGGATCATCTGTTTCCATCTTGTCCTGTCCTCTGTCACACCGAACAACTACATGTCCTCTCTCACCACATCCAGAAACTCCTTTTTTTTCATGCATCTCCACCACCATCTTGAAAATCTTTCCCTTCACTCCTGCTGCTGCTGCTGCTGCTACTATTCGTCTATCACAGGTAACTATTAAAACTTTTCTCCACCTGCAGCCACGTCTTCACCTCTTTTCCAAACTCTCTGACCGATTCAGCCTAATTGCTTAAACACCTGCACCTTCTTCACCTCTACTCATTCACCTTCACCATTGAATCTGCCTCCCTTTCACCCACACACACGTGTTTTCCGTCTTGCTGCGACTGACCTTCATTCCTCTTCTCTCCAGAGAGAACCTCCACCTCTCCAGGTTCTCCTCCACCTGCTCCCTGCTCTCACATCAGATCACAGTGTCATCCACAAACATCATAGTCCACAGAGACTCCTGTCTGAACTCATCTGTCATTCTGTCCAACACCATAGCAAAGAAGGGACTCGGAGCCGATCCTTGATGCGGTCCCACCTCCACCATGAACCCATCCGTCACTCCTACTGCACATCTCAACGCGGTCACACTCCTCTAATACATATCCTGTACCAATCTAACATACTTCTGTCACTTCACACTTCCTCCTGCAATCCCATCATTTCTCCCCTCGGGCCAAATGGTTAACCAAAGAATATTCTAACTCAGCTGCAATTGATTCAAAATCTTTGGCTGCGCGGGTTCGGACCGACCAAGACCCAAAGGACAGAACACGTCATCTCCATTTTAAAGTCTCTACACTGGCCACCTGTTAGCTTTCGTGTTGGTCTATGAGGCACTTCATGGCATTGCTCCAAACTATATATGAGACATGAAAAGATTTCTATAGATCCTCTGGTTCTTCTCCTTCAGTTGGTCCTCAGAGCAGAACTTTAACATTTGGTGTTGCTGCTTTTAGCACCATGTTTTATTCTTTCATTATTCTTGGTTCTTATAGACGGTACTTGGTATGCATTGGTCTCAACCATTTTTTTCAAGCTCGAACTGTATGAAGGTCATCTGCAAAAAAGCTTTATATGAATAGTTTGTTAGATGACAATCAAGTTTCTGTACAGTGGGCTCCAAAAGTTCTGTTGAAGCAATTCTGAGCGTGTTCCTACCTTGATGGGCCGATGCAGGTCGGGCTCTTTGATCCGCAGCACAATCTGCCCGGTGACGGTGACGCCATAGAAGAGGTAGTTTATGAAACCCATTCTGTCACTGGTGCTGAGGATATATACTGAACTTTTATGATAAAAGTAATGTTTGTTTCTTTTTTTTGTCAGAACGAGAGAGAAAGAAGGAGAGAGAAAGAGAGAAAGAGAAAGACGGCGAGAGAGAGAGAGAGAGAGAGAGAGAAAGAAGGAGAGAGAGAGAGAACCAAAGATAGTTCAGTCCTGATAAGAGTTCGGTCGTTAGGTGCATGGCTGAAAAAGCTGTTGAATCAGAGTTGAGGTGAAAACAGAATCAGTCGGTTGAGTACTTTGGGATACGACATTAATCCAGAGGGATCATCTAATATCTAAATCTACGTTAAGGAATATATGTTTCCATTCTGGTTCTTTCCTGTCGATCTTCTCCTTATTACCCTGTTTACTCCGTTTTTCCGTACGGAGCATGGAAACGTGAGGAAACCACAGGAGCAGCATGAAGAGGAAATGGGAGGAGAGTGGGGAGGGGGAGGGGGGAAACAAACTTACCGTGACGATGTGAAAAAAGAGCCGTTGACTCCCCCGAAGGTGGAGAGCGCCACTGCGATGGGCATGAGCCACCACATTACTCCCAGCAGCTTCTCTCCAAACGTTTGTTACAAACATTGGCAGCAGAGAGAAGGAAGAAGATGAGGAGGAGGAAAACAGGAAAACAGGCCCAGGGAACATTTCAAACGGGAATGCAAAACGCTGACAAACAAACCTACACTAGACCTACACCGTCGCCCCGGACAGCAAGGGTAGATCCCCGAAGAAGAATCAATCCCCCTGATTGAAGTCATCAAATTAAATGTGAAGTTATGTCAGAAAAACTTATAGAAACTTTGAAGACGGTGCATGAAATTTTTGGCATTGCAACGCAATTGATCCGTGGCGACACTCTGGGCCATGATGATTCCATTAGATCCCCTACTTTTTGGAGGTATAACGAGGAGCACGCAACAGATGATTGTCGTTACGCTGAATGGAAGATGACACAAACAAAAAGGAGAACATTCAGATTGGGTGCGTTTTCTCACCACAGCATTGGAGGCCAGAATCTCTTGTGGGCTCATGGCTGTGAAGTAGGCTATGTTGGCAAACAGGAAAATGAAGGTGACCAAAGGGATGGAGATGAAGATGGCAAGGGGTAGATTCCTGGGAACATGTAAAACCGGGTTGTGGTGAAGAAGGGAGTGGCGGGCGTTTCTGTGACGGAGCTTAGTAATCTAATAAACAATAATTGCTCAACTTGTGAAGTACACAAAACAACAACATGCGTCTTTAAATTGAGTCCATCCCTCGGGAAAAATCTCCTTTTTAATTAGATTATCTTCCATTTTTAATCTTTCACTTACATGTTTTTTTATGGTTACCTCAGACAAAAAAAGAATGAATTTGAAAAAAAGAAAGGAAAAAGGATCATTCAGAATTTGTTTGTTATATTTCTAGATATTTCTTTCAGCAAAAAAATAAAAATAAATCAAATACAATTATTTAGTATTATAAATCAAATCAGTAAAACTCTTTATGGCTAGATTGCCTTGATAATATTATATTGTTGGGATTTCCACTTTCTCCATTTACTTTATCAATATCTCATGTTTGGCTTCCCCCTCTTTGTTTATTAAATCATATAATCCTATTATTTATTCAGATATATTTGAAAGGTTATTCAATTTAAAATAAATCAACATTTTTATTATTATTATTTTTTTTTCATTTCACCTGTATGGGTCAACAAACTCCTCCGTGACGTAGTTGAGGGAGTTCCAGCCTCAAAGGCGTGTCCCGACTCCAGCCAGTAATAGTGAACAAAACTCCTAGGAAGAAAAAACACAAAACAAAACTAGATTTCACTGAAATGAAGGCCTTTTTGAAGCAAACCGCTTTCGTCCTCCTGAAGATGAACACCAGAGGGCGCCAAACGCAACAACTCCGGTGCGTTAAGACACTTTCTGCATTATTTATTGTGTTAAATCTATAGGAGGTTTAAAATCTTTTCAGTTTCTTTCCCCATTTTAATAGTTTTAGGAGAATATACTTCAGTGTTCTATGCTGAAAAGAAATCAATAGATGACATTAGTAGCAAATGAGGGAGGTTAAGTCACGTGAATGAGTCTGTCGGCTTGGCCTGGAAAAATATGAGTGGGTGTATGTGAGGGTTATGAGTGGGACTATACTCCCGTTCTCAGAAGATATTATTTACATTTCTGTCAAATTAATCAAACCTGTAAAACTATATCACCCAAACTAATTTAAGACAACAGACAAACACACAGGCTAAACGCCGTCTTTTCTTAAGCACATAAATCAAAGTAAGACATGATTCAATTTAAATAAAAGCCATGCATGAAACAAAAATGCTCAGTTATCATATTATATAGTCAGAATAGGTCCTGAAGTCCAACAAATCCATATTCATACAGAGGAAAGAGAGCAGTAACGAAAACACAATCTGTCCTTCTGTACCTTAGTTGTTTTTTTATGACAAATCCCAGACGAGCTGGAGTTCTGGTTGGTTGCAGTGTGTAGGATGTTTTGTTGGAAAATATTGAAAGGAAACGTGATGGACAGTTAGAACTCAGTCCTTCATCCCCGTCCTCACGTTGGCTACATTCACACTGCTAGTCTTGATGCTCAATTCAGACTTTTTCTTAGATCGTAGCTTTTTCTGAAGTAGTTCACATTAATCTGAATATGGGTTCTACATCCGACTTCCGTTTAGGGTTCACGACCCTAAACTGACCCACATTTACAAAAGAACAAGAAAAAAGGCGTCACTTGTACCATGCCATCAATACAGAAGCAAGAGGAAGCCACTAAACTCAGTTTGAACGCTCCCTTTTAAAGTAAAAGTGTTTATATAGATGTTCATAGTGACGTTTTCTAATGTTGATAGTGATGTTTTAAAGTGTTGATAGTGATGTTTTAAAGTGTTGATAGTGATGTTTCCAAGTGTTCATAATGACGTTTTCCAGTGTTCATAGTGACGTTTACAGTGTTAATCGTGACGTTTACAGTGTTAATCGTGACATTTACAGTGTTAATCGTGACGTTTGCAGTGTTAATCGTGACATTTACAGTGTTAATCGTGACGTTTACAGTGTTCAAAGTGACGTTTACAGTGTTAATCGTGACGTTTACAGTGTTAATCGTGACGTTTACAGTGTTAATCGTGACGTTTACAATGTTCAAAGTGACGTTTACAATGTTCAAAGTGCATTTACAGTGTTAATCGTGACGTTTACAGTGTTAATCGTGACGTTTACAGTGTTAATCGTGACGTTTACAATGTTCAAAGTGACGTTTACAATGTTCAAAGTGGCGTTTACAGTGTTCATAGTGACGTTTACAGTGTTCATAGTGACAATCATCAAAGTTGCATGAATAGTGACGGTTCAGACCGAGGCTGTATTGCAACAAATCCGAGCCGTGTCTGATTTAGCACCACGTATGGAAGCGGTCCAAATGGGAACGGGAAAAATATCAGATGCCATGTGGATTGTGCTGTTCAGACTGCCATGAAAAAGTTACTTAAGCAAAAAAATAAATAAATCAGACCTTCCTTTGCCCTGCAGTGGCCGGACAAACATACCCAAACGACAAAAAGATTTAAAAAAAATGAGTGCGAGGGTTAGTTTCTCAGTAAGAAACTAGAAGACAAAATACACACAGGAACACACAGACTCACAGCGACTACAGAAAACAGGCTGCCTTTAAGAAATGTCGGCGTTTAAAAACAAGAAAGAGTGATCCTGAATTAGGATGGAAGCGCAATGTATTCACCAAATTAAAAAAACATGATTACGACACCTTATCCTCGGGAGATACGGCTCTCCTAACTACCAGATCTTTTCTCGCGACTCTGAGATCCAGATCTCATAAGGTGTCTGATTTTCAATTTGTCTACGGTGAATGCAATGGCGAGGCATGGCGCTTCCTTATATCACGAAAAGCAGAAAAACATTTGAGACGATAACATTCATGAACATGTTAAAAAGCTTAATTCGTGAGCCACAGATTAAAACTTTTGAATATGAGAGATTGATACGAAAAACGATTCTGGCAGGAGTCCAAAAAATGGCTAACTGGTCAATTATGAGGTCACTACGTCACAGAGAAAGGTGACCTTATGTATATTCAGCCTGTGGAAAATAAGATGCAGTTTCACGAGAAAAAACTTTATCACTTAGTTATAAAATAGACATTTTAAAAAACAGGACGAGATTTTTAGTTTACCTTTTAACACATTTTAGACATTTTTCGTACGGAATTAATCGAAGAGATCAACGTTGCACCTCAAACGACTGAGAAGAGAGAAGGTCCTCTCCTGGCTGAACAGGAGCAGACGAAGAACCAGCGTCCGGAGGAGTTGATCCCTGAAGTTCTGGGAGTAGCTGCAACAGATCTTTAGCAGTTTCTTGCCTTCAGCTTTGAAAATACACTTCCTTCCGTCATTTTAGCCGGTAAAATACTCAGAGACCAGACACTTAGGCAGTCGCGTTCCTCAACCTCAACTATTTTGTTCACTGCCTCTAATACAATACTGACGGTTGTTGGCAGGCCTTCATGACTAAAGGCTAAAGTGAACTTTTATGTGTCGTTTCAGGATCTGTATCCGTTGATAATCTCCACCTGTAGCCGTTAAACCCCTTCAGCTTTCATGTGAGACTCACAGAGGCAGATGGCAGCCAGGAGGCGCAGGGCAGTTTCTGGAGGGAGGCAGGAGGGGAAGAGGGGCTGCAGGATGTAGTTTGCAAAAGGTGAGAGCGACCACTGCCTGGTTTGTTGGGTATATAATCAACAGGGCGATCCACAGACGCAGAAACCTGTGGGAGGACACACAAACACACAAACACACACGACCTCGTTAGAGTAAAGTATAATGGAATAGAAAGGAAATTACAGGTAATTAGCTCAGTGCGTTATAGTAATGCACTGGAGCCTTGTTGATGCAGGCGGGAGCAGAACTGGGTCGTTGACGTTGTGGAATGCTGGGAAGACACGATTACACCGGCAGAGACTTTAATTAAATGATTGTGGAGGAGGGACGGGAGTGCGTGTTTAATATGCCTCCTAATTAAATACAAAAGGGCTGCTGTAATCCAGCCGTGTCATTTTTAGACCGCTTTAATGAACGCTGTCTACATGACCCATATTGGAATGTACTGTTGCAACAGTTTTCACATTTTTAGAGAAACGCCGGTTCAGGTTACAGTCAAACACCACAATGATGAAGATGGTGGAGATTTTAGCATCTGCTTCTGTGTTTTACAATTCTTCTGTAAATATTATTAATTTATGTTTTTTTGTGTGTCCATTATGCGTTTCATTTAATTTTTTTAAATTTGCTTATTATTATTTAAACATTTTTTTCTTCTACATATTCAAAATATATATATTTCAATTAAAAAAAGAAAAATCCAAAAAACGACAATATTATTAATAAGTTCTTGAATCTTGCATTTAACCTTTGACCGATAAGTTCACAGAATTATAAAAAAACAACCTAATTTCTTTGCATCATCACATCTTTTCGACTCTTGGACGCCACCTTGTTTTTTTTAAATAGCGATGGCTGACCTCATTGTTTGCAACCTAACCGCTAGATGCCACTAAATTTCACAAACTACACCTTTAAATGCAACATATTTTAATCCTAGTATAATAATAATAATAATCAGGTATTTGTTCCCACCCAGCCAGTCCTCCAAAGATCTCTTTAACACAGGCGTAGTCTCCCCCTGACTTGGGGATGGTCCTGCCCAGCTCGGCGTATCAGAGAGCGCCAATGGCTGTGACAACTCCACAGACGGCCCACACTATGATGGACATGCCCACTGAGCTAGCATTGGCCAGGACCCCCTTAGGACTCACAAAAATCCCCGATCCGATGATGTTGCCTGTGAAAGTTCAAAAACAGACAGAACAGAACCACAAAAATCAGCACATGCTTTGATGACATCATCGCTCAAATTGGCCAGATCAACAGTGGGAGTGAGAACATGCTGCAAGCTATAAAATGGAAAGATTCCGTTTCCCGTCACATGATGCCCCATTTCTGGCAGAATTGAGGATTTTCATTTCAACTTGTGGATTTCCAAAGCCATGTTGATTTAATTCACAGTTAATGCCAAGTCTCTCAAAAGGTGAACGCTGCTGAATCACAGTATGGGCCCGCCATGCTGGTAGATCGGGGTTCTGTTGGGCGGCTCATAACTCATAGAAAAGGTCACAGATACCAAATCCATACCTGGATCAACATCAAGATCAAAACAACTTCTACTGAGCCCGAGATCCACCAACACACAAACTTTAATCAAAACCTGACTTCAACTTTTTGAGTTGTGCAGCAGATAAAAGATCCCACAACCTCCTCTTGACTTATTTTTCTGCATCTCTGACTGAAGGCATTTTTTTTGTCATGAACCAGAACAGTTGGGGAGTGAGAGGGAACCCAAATTGACCCACTGACCGATGATGATGCCACAGGCGCCGACGAGGCCAATCTGTTTCCTCAAACCCACTCCAGGGCTCGTTCCCGCATCTTTCCCCGGTTCCGACAGCAGGTCTCCGTTCTTGGACTCTCTGCTGCTCGGCTGCTTCGCGGCCCTGGACATCCTGAAATCACGTGACTAAATCCATTAAAAATATGAGTTGTACACTGGTTTGTCACGAGTTGAGTAATTTTTGCACTCCTTTTCATTTCATGTGTATAAAAATGCTTTAACTGAGATAATTTCAGTTAAATACAACTAACCTTCAGGGAAAAGGTTCATCTAAAACATGCGCAATCACCACAGCGATTTTTTCTTCTCGACCGCGAGACAGAAATAATTTGTAATCAACCAATCGGTGCCGACCTCCTGTTCTTTAATTAATCAATTAAACCACAAGGAGGAAACTCTTAGAAGTTTTCAATCACCTTCTCAGAAGCCGCAGTGACGTGAAACCTCCTCAGAAATTCCTGCTAGGTGACATAATTCATCTTCATCGCCTTTTCCGTCCTGCCGGACAAGATTATCGTGATAAAATGAAAAGAAGACTCACAGCTGACGGCTTCGATTAATAGAAAAGCAGGTTTATTTTCAGCCAATCAGCGCAGCGCAAACTGTCAACACGTCTCAGGCCACGCCCCCTAAGGCCAGGTTCATTTCTCTCGACAAAACTCTGAAGATTATAATAATAATACATTTAATTGATAATGCACTTTACATTTGGATCAAATCTCAAAGTGCTAATGACCTTTCACACTGACTACCAACGGTACAAATTAAGTGTAAATAAAATGTATTAAAATAAAATATTACAAAGAAAGGACAAATTCTAAATAATTGTCAGTGTAAATAAACAATAAGATCAATGACCAGACTAAAGGAGTCTTTATCAAAATTAGCAGGGAAATAAGTACAACAGAGAAAGAAGAAACTTTATAATAACAACAAAAAAACGTTTCTCAATTAATTTTAATGTGTGACTGATGGGGAAATTAAAGTACCTGGAGGAACCTGGACTGTTTCACCGTGTGAACCTGGACTGCTGAAAAGAACTCCAAAATGCTGTTTGAGTGTCTTGAAGCTCAACTGATTCCATCAGCTGCAGAAACAAACTGGTGCATTCAATTATTTCATCTGGTTTAAAACTGGTCATTACTTTAAGTTTGTCAGGTGATGATAATAAAGTGTAGAGCTTCATTCTCAGCTAAATAAATCCTAAGAATAGACCTGAACCGGTTTTACCTCCATCGTCTACAGCAGTGTTTCTCAAACTTTTTGTATTGATGGACCACTTTTGAAATATTCTTTCAGTCTGTGTTGGTGATCATCATAATTTTTTTTTCGTTTTTTTTCAGACTTTTTACTTTATGCTCAGATTTCCGACTAAAATCCCCCTTTTCATAATTAATTTCACCAGGTCCCTTTATATTCTTCTGTATGTAAAAAGGAGAAAAAGGTGCATTATAGGATCGGCATTTAAGATTTATCTCTTTGAATTAATAGAATATATTATTCCTAACTAAGGAATTTTAATGTTTACTTTCTAAATATTTAGAAAAAACACTTTTTATTTTATTAATCTCCGTACAAACAGGTCCAGATTCTGTATGGAGGACGCAATGTTGGTGCAGAGAGGGATTTTGAGTGGTATGCCGTTGCTGTGTTTTGATAACTGGAGATCCTACTGATGACCTACAACAGTATAAGGCAACGGAACACTTTTGTTGGAGGATTCAACTCGGCTTGGCCAGGGAAGGAGGATGTCGGCCGAGTTGAATCCTTCGGGCAACTGGGCTGAGATGGTGGCCTGCAGTGCCTCACCTCGCCAAAACATTACACTGGACCTTTAAATGTGGTCTATTGGACTCAAAGTTGCGTTTTTTAAAGTAACTTAACTATATTCTAATACTTTCAGGAATCATTTACTTCGTTATTTAACATAATCTAAAGTACCCACAGGGGCACACGTGCCACACTTTGAGAAACACTGGTCAAACACACTGTAGCCTAGCCCACATCTGAGGGCGACAACTACTCGACAAATTACACCCTTACTACCCGGCTGCCATTTATAATGTAAATCCAGTTTCTGTGGCGTGTGGGTGGCACCAAACAAAGTGTAGAGCCTTTGAAGAAAGTTGCAATGTCGTCTTTATTGACACGGTTCAAACACACGGACAAAAAATAACAAAGGTGTGAAGAGACGGCCCCTTAAACAACACGGTGCGACCTGTGTGGTGTTACCTCCCCCCTGTGAACCTCCTGTGCCGAGAAGGGTAACAAGGATGGAATGTGCATTTGGTAAGGCAAAGGTCCCGTTGAGTCAAGTACGTTCACAACAGCAGAAGGGGATAAAAAAAAATAATAAAAAAAAATAACCCAGTGAGTGTTTGACCTTTTCTAAGTGTCTCAATTCCACAGCAACAATATTCTGTGTGTGTCGGGCGTCTCCTGCTGAAACTGTCTTCTCTAGAGCGCTGACGGCATAATCTTAGTTTTCATTGCCGTCTCAAATCTGCCCTTTTTCGGCACTTTAAAATCCACGCCACACTGTAGAGGCTTTGCGGCACAGGCACAAGGCTGCGGTCGAATAGTCGTTTCTCATTTGTACGGTTCCCTAAGTGAACCATCCGAGCGGCAGCCATGATGAAAGATGGTTAAATTCTCTAAACGTACCTCCTCTCTGGTTGAAGGGAAATGAGGGGTTCTCTGTATGTTTGGGTATTTTTGTTTTTCATTTCAGACACGAATATCGAAAAATTGGACTTTTTGAACAAGCAAAGCATTTATCACCGTACGGCCGCGTGAGGAGGTCCGCTCCACATCCGATCTTTATAACCCTAAACCCCCTAAACCGATAGAACTGGCGTGTTATCAGCTCCAGGATGGATCATGCTGCAGGAGTGTCGGCAGCTGCTGTCCGTCTGCAGATTCACCCAAACATAGATCATTCTGAAATGAGGGTTAGCAGCGAAAATCCATCCGTTCTTACGGGACACTCGCTCGAAAACAACGGCCCAAACTTTTTCAGATTGCTTTGACCGTATTTTCTCGTTTCTGTCTTTGGGATTTTATTTTTTTCATACTCAAAATTAGAAAAAATTCAAATCAAACCATTTCAAATCATTCCCTCGTCCTTTTATAGTCGGGAAAGACGTTTGTACTTTTTTGACTATTCAACCACAGCCAGGTTTTAACCGTAGATACAAGAAGAACCAGAAAACTCCCACTTTCACGGAGCCTTACAGAAAACATGTGTATGCCAGTATAGGGGTGTGCCGGTGTGCCGTCTTCACAGGCCGATGGTGTAGGAGCGCCCCGCCGGATTGTGGATGGCGGAGCAGGAGGGCTCCGTCACGGCCCACTCGTACCACACCTTCTTCCCGTTGTTGCAGCGCCAGAATCGCACCGTGACATAATCATCCCGGGATATGGGGATGGGTTGCTGTTGGAGGGAAGCGTTTATGGGCAGAGGCGAGGAGGGTTAGCGTGTGAATGCGATGATGCATGATGGGTAATTTAGAGGAGAAAATGGACTTTGTAGCTTACTTTGAGCGGGAAGAGGATGGGGAACCAGGAGAACATTCCAGGTGAATGTGTTTCCGGTTTTATACCTGCAGCAATGGAAATATTAATATTCAGTTCATTTTTAAGCAGGAGGAGGATCTATATGGGGCGGCGTTAGCCGCAGACGTCCAGTGGCCGCCCACTGCTCCCTCAGGGATCGGTCAAAATGCAGAGACTGTATGTATGTACTGTGTGACATGTGATAGGTAAATGAGAGATTAAGACTATATGAAGGAGACTTACTGAGCGTGACGTCTTTGTACAGTGTGGTCTCAAAGTATCCGGCGAAACCGTGAAGCACGGAGTTACATCCCACTGAGAATCTGAGGCACTGATACCGGTTATTGTTCATGTCTGAAAGACAGGAACGGTGATCAACGTACCAAACACATCGCGTCAGAGTGTGGATATTTGCTTCTTGGTTTTGAAGTGGAAAGTACTTCCTACCTGTTGTGGGGTGTTTGAAGGTGAAGCAGGGCTTGGGTTCAGCCAGCTGGTGGAAGTTATGAAGGCGGACGACGTAGGGAGTCTCAAAATGGCTCTCTGGGTCCTTGTCACGTTCCCGACAGCCCCGCACCTCGTTGTAGAGCTTTGAGGAGGACAGGGGAGCCAGAAAGGACGTGTAGGAACACGGGATGCTCACTCCATCATCTGAGGTGGATGAGACAAGGATAAAAGGGGAAAGAGAAAGTGATTTGAGATGCAGGGAAGCGTCGAAGCTAACGGAGGGTGACGGTGGCAGACAACCGAAGCTGCTCAACCTACAAAGACCCGGCAGACACATTTCAGCTTTTCCTTTTATTTTTATGTCGTGGGCAAATAAAACTATTCTCTCTAACCACTAGGGGGTGTGTGTTTAAGCTGGTATTAATTGTTGTTAGTGCAAATGCAACTTCATATATAAAATACATTTCAGCAACAGGGCAATTCAGAGCGCTTTACATAAACGCTCAAGAACACTGTAACAAAGTGCAAAAGAACATTCAAAAAAGTTAAAATATAATTTCTATCAGATTTTATTTTCAGATTGCCGTTTTACAGGATTATTGTTACATTTTGAGATCTTTTGAATTCAATGGACCACAAATGAGTGACGCAACGCAGGAAACGGTTCTTCTAGATCCATTTAAGTAGGAGTTATATGACTGCTCACTTCTACAAACATTTATCAAAAAGTTATATTTTGAAGTTTTTTTTAAAATTGTTATTATATTCTATATTCTTATATATTTAACATTTTTAATTTAAATCTAATTGATTAAAACCACCTGTCTTGTTATTGTTTTTAGTCATAAAGCACAGTTAATACATTTGAACTGTAAATACATGATTCGCTTTCAAGAGTCAAAACAGGAATTTAGCAACATTGAAATTTGCATCGTAACACGGCGTTGAAAACTGGAATAGAAATATTCACTCCAGGACTTAACCTGATTAGAACCAACGGTGGAGTACCTTTGAGGAAGTGCTGCGCTCCGTCTAAACACTCAGGGGAGAGTTCGTTGTCGCCGAACGATCCCAGCAGCTCGCTGACGATGATGTCGGCTTTCTCGGGTGCCGCCCACTCTCGCATGTCACATGACACTACTGTCACCTGATCTCCCCACTCTTCGAAGCGCCAGTTCTCCAGTCTGCAAAAGTACAGACTCGTTATAAAACGATTGCACAAACTCCACACTTTGGTACAAAATATCTGTCGGTTTGATTTTATGAATCATTATGTTGCAGCAGTAATGAAGAATTCTCTCTTCCTCTGTGAGTGGTCCCACTGATGGAACATTACACCTATGCATGGAGATTCCTACTCTTCCTTGGTTCTGGACTGTTCAGCGTAATGTGGACCAAACTTTCGGGCATGTGTCGCGGGCCCAGACTGAGGTCATGCTCACTCAGCCAGATTTTGATCCTAGAAAAAGAGCTGGTCTCTGGGTGGATCAAAGTGATTTTAGTTGGACATTTGATACGGTACAGCCTTATTTATGAATGTTTATTTAATGATGTTAATGCCCACCCTCCAATTATCAGACCGGATCACTCATTTTTAACCAGAATATATTTATACAGATTTCAAAATCATTTTATCCTGCCGTCAATAAAACTTCTGAACAGTAGCAGACGGTCAAAAAAGTCGTTGTGGAATTAAGGCAAACCAGAAATATCTAGAAGGCATGTTAATAGGGCTACTAACGTAAACGGAAAATGTAGCCAAAACCAATCCTAGATTAATATTTCTGTGGGCGTGAAGGATGTAGTTTGAAAGTCTATTTTTCCTTCAATATAGACAGACCATTTATTTTACTTGGATTCCAGTCAATAATTTAAATGTATTACATTTAAAGAAGGTGAAATATATTAACTGATAGCTTTGGAGCCGACGTCCAAATAGAGGTCTGAAGATGTTAAATCCATTACATTTTTACTTTGGCGCGAGCGCGTCTCATAATTCACGCATTAATGGCTCGGACAGTCACATTACTTACGTCCCTGTGTTTCCAGCTATCGCTTTCCATCTGCAGGTACTGACCGCTGTGTTGTGTCCCCTTAAGCCTGATACGCAACCAGATCCGGACATTTAACCGTCCATGAATCTAACCGTACAGCCTTCCTGTTTTTCCAGTGTCAAGGACTGGATGACAGCTACAATTGAATATATTTAATTTAATTTTCCTACGATTTAGTGGTAATAAAACTGAGGTGCTGCTCTTTGGTCCAGAACATCATAAACTACAGGCACAGCCCTCCGCTGGTTCACTCATTGCCAATGCTAAGTGTGAGGCAAAGAACCTTGGGGTGACTTTGGGTAGCCAATTACCCTTTGAGCAGGATGCCAGAAATATGATTAAAAACATGACATGACACAGTCGTTTTAAATGACATTGAAATCAACACACAGTACATGTTTTATATCACGGCACTTGGACTAATGTCACTCTTTTCATTTTCTTATTTGCTCACCCAGTATAAATTAGGATCCATCTAGAAGTCCGTGGCCAGATTATTAACTCCAGCTCACGGCTCCTTTAATATCACCGTTACATTGTTTCCCATCATACCACCACTTACTTTAGACTATAAGACTATAAATCTTATCCATATAATGACATTTTGGAGACTTCTTTAGACTCTTTTTAAAACCTTATAGAGCCCAGCCGGGCCAATTAAGTGTAAACCTTTAATCTGTTTTAAAAATAGGACTTTTTAAAACGGTTTTCTTGGCAAATTATTGGTTTTTATAAAGTCCGACTGCCGATTCCGATCTGTTTTTCTTTTACGTTTTTAAACCGTAATGAGTACTGTCTTTTGAGTACTCTTCTTTTGAAGGATTACGGTGGAAGTACGGTTTGTCGGCATTGTATATGTGTTCTGGGTTGATAATTTACACTTTGTTTTCCTCACGGTGTGTTTCTCAGACCAATTGTATGACAATTCTAAGTGAAAATAAAACTGTGTGAGCCTTATTCAGTGAATTAAATGTTATATTTTGGCCTTGTTCAGGGATTTCAGGTGCTACATAATTGACAGGCTGGCTTAAGCCACTCTGCCAACGATTCTTGAAAAACTTGCTTTGATCCTCGGGCTGATTCATTTCGAAGTGTCTGATTAAGTTTGTTGTGCGTTTTTGGGGGTTGTTCCTCTGCAGCTTATTTTGTCCTTCATAGTGTTAAAAATTGCGAGCTTGTGTTTCCTTCACTCAAGGTGAAAGATTTCCAAGCTGGTGAGATGTTTGTAGCCACGGTGGCTTAATGCTCGGTGACGAGTCATGACTCCACGAGTGCAGAACATTCTTCCCCAGAGTGAAATCAGCAGATTCTACTGAACCTCCTATGTCTCCACTTACGTCGATACAAGATACTGGCTCTCGACACTGTTATATATTCCGTTTTATAGCGTTTAGTTTTACCCTAAATATAAACATTTTGTTTGTATTATAACTGAAATCTCCCGATTTTTTTTTAATATTACATTTGGTCAAGTCCGGGTTCAAGTTAAAACTCAGCTTGTTATACCTGCTTAATGGATTTAACATCAGACTATATCAGCTAAACAGGCTTGAAAGGATCGAGATCAGCTAACAGCACTTATCCAGAGGTTTACGCAGAAAGCTGACTGGAAGGCAATTGTTGGCGTGTGTTAAAACTAAAATGTTGCGCGCAGACTTGACCCTTGACCTTGATGAATACTTCACTCACGTGATAACAGCATTGGGATTTTTCTCCACAGCATAAACCCTCAGCTTCCTGTCTGCCTGTCTGGCAGCACGCAGGGACGCGTTGACAAGAGGACCTCTTCCCGCTCCCAGCACCATCAACACCCTGTGGGAAAGACGCACCATTTTTAACATTGTTGCTGTAAACAGTTACATCCCAACCCATCGTAACGGGACATAACGGTTTTCTATGACCAGCGCTGTTATACGGAGCTTCATCAGTGGATGACGGTGTTGGGTGCAAAATAAAAACTCATCATATGAATCCACATACTTAACAATATTAAGACCATGGCAACACCTAAATTCAAACTCTCACTTTGTCCTTGTTGACATGCAGATTAGGAGCAGATACTTACTGGACGTTTGTGTCTTTCTGCTCCTCTGGAACTCTGTCGAGGAGACATTTATATACAGCCTACAGAGACAAAACACACACATGAAAATGTTGAGGTTTTCTAATTATGTCCAAGGGACTCCACAAATTCCAACTCAACGGAAGGAGCATCTTTGATGTTACATTTGTTTCCTGATACTGCGATCAAACCATTGCATTATATACACTATTGAGCCATAACATTATAACCAGTCCAGGTGAAGTGAATAACATCCATTAGCTCAGTACCATGACACCTCAGTCAGTGATTATGGTATATAAAGCAGTAAGAGAGAATCTGCTCCTCAAAGCCGACTTCTGGGAAGCAGGAAAAATGGACACGTGAAGAGATCTGAGACATTTGGCAAGGTCTGAATGTCCAGACCACATCAGATCAATTCTAAAATTACAGGTCTTGTTGGGTGTTCCTTGTCTGCAGTGGTTACTACCTATTAAACTGGTCCAAGGAAGGACAACTGAAAGCTTAGGCTAAGTCTAGCCTAAGTTGTATGATATCCCACCTAGGGGCTACAGTAGCAAGATTACTAAAAAGGTAATGACGGCTCTCATAGGGAGGTTTCAGAACCCATAATGAATTGCAGAGCTGTTCCGGCAGCAAACAGGGACCTCAAGATGACGAGGAAGGTGCTCTTCTGTGTACATGTTCACATATACATTTAGTGACACAAAAAGTCAATCACGGAATCCACTTAAAACAAACTAAAAACAATTCAGTCCTTTCTTCTGGAGGAGGACCCCCGTATATGAGCCCATAACTCTTCCACAATCCTAATGTGCATGCACCATGAAATTAGGCCTGGTTGCATGTGTCTAAATGAGATGAAGATATCATCGATAACCGCAGGGCTGTGAACTAAAAATGTCCCATCAGTGGGAATTCTGGGTTCATGGTCTCCACTGTGCTCAGATTACGCTCCATGGTTCTGCTGTAACTTGAGATGTCTCAACTGATGCAGTTAGTGCGGAGCCGGATCTTACCTGTTGGTACTGGGAATATTTAATAGGATCCTTCTCGAACACTTCATAGGTCTGAGACTCCAGGTTGTCCATGAGTGGCTAAAGGGGAAAAAGTTCAAACATACTCTTGATAAATTCTTCTTTAGACGGACATAGAAAGACACTTTATTGACTTATTGACTTTAAAGGAAAGTGTTCTGTCACAGCAGCTACTTTCAAATGTCAAACGACAAGTGGAAATAACCAAAAACCATCAGGTATATTAAAATAAAGTGAAATGTGAGAGCTACCAAGTTAATCGCGTGCAAAAGAAAAATAGGTCTATGATAAATAAATAAATAGTTATAAAAAAAAAAAAGAACGGTACAAAAGAAATGAATAAAAACATGGGAAATGAGCGAAAAAGGACATGACGCAGTGGGAGAGAGAACCAATATAAATAATTATCAAAAGATTAAATAGCTAATTAAATACCACTAAACACACATTTAAACACACCTTCCTCTTTCAAATATAAAACGATTAAAAGTCCGTACCTGGAGGGGAGACTGCAGGTAGTCTTCATACCCTTTGGCGAAGAGCTCGTAGGCATTCGGTGCAGGACGGTTCTGGTTGAGGTATTCCAGATACTGCAGGTAGGATCGGAATTCTTTCTCAGTGTGACGACTGGTCCCTGTGAAGACGAACTGGACCTCCAACTGAAAAATTTTATATTTTTGTTTTATTTTCCATTAAATTGAACCTTTTGCATTTGGCTGTAGATTAACTTCAGTTGAATCGTACCTTGAACAGAGAGAAGATTATACGCTGATGGGCTTTGGACAAAACTGGGAAGCCCTTCTTGTTAGTTAGGAAGATGCTGGTGGGAAGAATGGCTGCTTTGATAGGTTCTCCGAGCCACTTTTGGATCACAGCCTCTGACGGCAGGTCTGCCTCCATTTCAATTGCTGGGGGAATAAAATAAAATGGCACTTTGTAGTAACAGACAAAACTATGTTTTTCCATTAATGCTTCCATTTTGTTCTGTGCAGCTTCTTCACAATGGGCTTTCTCACCAAGACAGATCCTCTTGTTGTAATCACAAAGGGATCTAAAAGAGTGCCACCTAATGGAGCAAGAAGAAGTAACCAAAGTTGAGTTTTAAGTGAAATCCAATGGCATCTGTTTCAGCGTGCAGAAAGGACGTGACAGATTAGGAAGTGGACTAGTGTGAAACTGACCAGCTCCAGGTCTTCTCATCAACGCTCGTGTCATCGGAGCAGGTGTTTGGTTCATTCTCAATCAGATCTTCCCGCATGTCCTCTGAAGCCATGAGAGGGACACGTATCCAGAACTAAATCACAAACATTGGACAGAAGCAGTTAGACAATGCAGTCAGCAGAATGTCTCACTTCTCTGGCGCACGAAAGCAACGTGGAAATTAAGTTTTCTAATCCCCTGTGTCTCACATTTGAAGTATGATGTCCGGTCTGGATGTGATTTAGCAGCACTCTGGCCAGATTGGCGCTCTGAAGGCCCCTTATGGGAATCATTAGGACTGGCAGACCCAGGTAGGCTGAGAAGTTTAGCTCCTGTACCAGCGCCTGGAGAGGAACAAGATAAGTCAACGACACAATGAAGGGAGGATATGTGGAAACAGACTCAGTTCATTCATGCCACAAAAACTCTCGCGATCAAAGCCCCAGCATCATCCATGCAGACGGAGCATTTCACAGAAGCTGTTCAAATTGAGTAACTTACGGCCTCCGAGTTCCTGCGTTCCGTCTCGATTTCTGAATCCGCATTGATCCATGACGAAAGCTTCCCAACAACAAGAGTATTCCAATCTACACAAAGCACAACATTAGATTAATTACGATAGTTTCCTCCAACACACGTTGCATCCGTCGGAATTAGTAGCAGTGACTGCTGCACTGTTTTGTGCATTTATTTGAAATGCCTAATCTAGGCCTGTGCTGTCGTCCTCGACAGCAGGGGTATATCCCCGAAAAGACCCCAATCCTCTGCGTTATACGCAAACAATCACCTTGATTGAACTTACCGAATGTGAAGTTGTAGGACTCATTAAGACAGGCAGTTGTGTTTCGAATACAACTGTTTTTCATTTAAAAAAAAAAGAAGCTCAACTAATGAGTAAAATTAAACCATTTCATTAGAGTGAAATATGATAATGTGATATATTTGATGAAGACAAGGGAGCTCTTTCGCCCTTGTGCTTATTAATATGCATCATATTTGGTCTAGATAAGACCAACGATAAGGAATCTGTCTGATAAACAGTGTTTATGTAAAATCAGTTCCCTTTAGTGAGTAAAGTATGAACTGACCTACTAGAGGGTAAATATGACATACATAGACTAGATCTTGAGTCGATACATATGCACCAAATTTGGAATAAATCAGACCAACGGTTTAAACCTTTTGGGGATGAAGCACCCCCAACTGTCGGAAATACCGTGTAAAACTGATTTGTTTCAAAAATTCAATCCAGTTATTTTTTACACTATGCTCTATGAAGATATAACATTTCAAAATATTTATAATAATATAATAATTTTTGAGTTGTTGCAGTAATACAAAGGTTCTGGAAGTGGACATGACAATTCCACAATGTCACAGACTTTTTGAGAATATGATGAATCATCTTGAACATGAATGAACTGTTTTGTAGTAATTGGAAAGCAATGTTTCCTTGTTTCTTGGATCTAGTTCAAGTATCTTCCTGCATGAGGTTCGAATGTTGTCAGTTAAGTACCTTCACTGGGTTTCCTCCCACAGTCCCAAAATAGACAATATAGATGAAATAGGGCATCTAAGAAATTGCCCATGGTTGTGATTGTGAGTTTGAATGGTTGTTTCATTCTATGTGTTGTTCTCGTGATGAACTGGCAAAACTGTACAGCTTGTAACCTGCCTCTAACCCAATGTCAGCTAGGATAGGATCCAGCCCCAGCACAGGTGATTTGGTTGCAGAAAATAGATTGATGATAAAAGGCATGTGAACCTGACTTGTATGATAAATGAAGACTTTACATTAAAACAACATACAGATATAGACTTATAGATCTTTACATGCAATCACCAAGTCACTCATCCATCAACAGTGCCCTTGCAGGAAAGACTGTGTTTGGGTTGGATTTATTTGGGCCTAAAATGCAGAGAACCTAGCAGTGATTTATCACTAACAAATTAAGAGTTATGGCAGTATGAGATGAAAAAAACGGACCTCTTCCACACAGCAGCAGGTCTGAGCGGGTTTGGGCTCCTGGTCGGGATTTGGCGGGCTCCGACTCAAACTCTCTCTCGAACCTCGGATGGAACAGGGGCATGCACAGGAAGTCAAACCTGGACAACACAGAGAAAAAGCACATCACATTAGCAAGATGGAACTGAAGATGTCAAGTAGCTGCGGAAATAAAATCATATTTATCTAGCGAGACCATAGTCAGCCCCTAATTTTAATTAAGGAGAGCAATAAACACAGCACGCCGGTGTCAAGCATCATTATGGATGGGCACGTGCTAGTAATATACCGGCTAGCTTAGCAAAGATCACACGCCGACACTAGACTAGCAAACCAGCACGTGTCCCTCGTGAGATCATTTCTACAAAAAATAAAGTTGCAGTAGTCTCCATACCCAAGTTTAGCGACCGCAGCTAAGGTGTCGGCAATCTCTGGCACGCAGTGCAAATCTCTCCCGCAGGACACCCTGCTCCCTGTACTTGCGGAAGCCATGATTTTAGCCGACTGAATAGATTAACCACGAGCGTTTCGTTCTTCTGTTCATCCAGGCAACTGACACCATATTGGATCCGCCAGGAGGTGTATGCTCATTGGGTAGGAAGATGATGTAGACCCAAAATGGCTGCGCCGGTTCTGCGGTTGCCTATTAATGAACTACCGCGATAACTGTGAACTTGGGTCTTGATATCTGAAAACTTTTATGTCCCTCTGATCTGTCTACAGCAAAGTATTCTCTCGACAAAATAGTGTCTTATTCTGTAAGATCTACGTAGTAAACAGTTATCCAAATAGAGCCAGAATGGTAACCTCCCCTTCCGCTCGTTCTAGCGCATAACGTTGTTGTTGTTATTATTATTATAAGTAGTAGTATGTCACATGTTCGCCCACAAAATACCTCAAAAAGTTTGGAACAGATTATCAATCTCTTGGAATATAACAGGAGATTGAACATATATATTTTGAAACGGATCATTTTTAATGGGTGGGATGTAACAGAGAGCTAGAGACATGGAAATTAAACCAATATATGAGATGTTACTGAGTCCTTAAATGGATTTCATGTATGTGTGAAAAGTTTATAAACTACTTCTCTGGAGCAGGTTTCCCTTGTCAATGAAGTACATTTAATCATAATGACATCAACATAGTGTTTACTATTCCAATGGTAAAATTCTAAATCCTTTAGTGATCTCCAGATTTGTGATACAACATTTATTACCTTGATAACTGTTTAAGGATCTTTTTTATTTATTTGTTTTATATTTTGCCTGAAAACTATGTTCAGCTTGCGCAGGTTTCAGTGAATTGTGTGCTTACTTAGTGTCTTTATGCTGTATTTTAAGCATTAGTACAAAAGGCCGAGGAAAAGTATAGTTGAAGCTTTGCTTAAACATCAAACTGAAAATGATGTCAAAGATGTGTCTTGACTTGCACACAGTGAGCAAGAAAACTCGGTAGAATACTTAAGGTTTGCAAAAAGTGGCTTCTCTGGATATTGCTTTCACAGCAGGTTAAATATCACTCATTGACTCAAATGCTTTTGGACACACGTCACTGTGTGTCTAAGGAATATATAAAGGTTGCACGCGCTCTTGCCAACTAGAATCTTGGTGACGTGAGAGGAGATGCTATCAGTCCACACTCCAACCCACAGTGGGGCTGACTGACCCAATGGCTTTTTTTTAACCAGTTTTCTGAAGATTGGAGTTAATCTGTGTTTGAAGAGAACTTATATTCCAATTTCTTGGAAAGTTATTGATTTTCTGAACAAGGAATCCGTCGGTTCTGCCTTATTAATATTATTATGGCTTTGGAAGACATCTGTGGCTTCAAAGACACCCATCATAAGTGTTTTCCTGCCTCTTATTTCGAAGATACATCCACCTCTCTTCATATGAGTGACTATGACAACTTTGGATCGAAGAGACCGATGAAATCTGAGGGATATAGCGGAATCCCGCTGCATTTCTTCATACCAACATTTCCAAAACCTGCTCCTTTCAACCATAGAGCATCAGCCAAGCATTCTGTGACGGCCCGCAGGCCTTTCCCTCTGTCCCATGGAACAACAACACTGGGTTTTATTTTCCAAGGTGGGGTCATTGCAGCTGCAGACACACGTGCCAGCGCTGGGGGGCTTGTTGCCTGTCCAAACGTTAATAAGATTACCCCTATTCACTCCCATTTAGTGGTCACGTCTTCTGGTAGCGGGGCAGATTGTATGCTGTGGGAGCGAATTCTGACCAGGGAGATCAGACTTTACCAACTGCGTCATAAACGTTGCCTTTCAATTCGTGGAACTGCCAAACTCCTCGCCTTTATGCTGCACCCCTTCAAAGGGACGGATGTGTGTGTGGCGCTTACACTATGTGGCTGGGATAAGGAGGCAGGTAACATTAATCGTTCTAAGATGTCGGAGGACTCATCCCATACTACTGATGTAAGCTCCTCAACTGATGTCAGTAGCCGTGATGTTACTCCGAAAAAGCAGTTTGCATCCCTTGACAGTGGCCCGAAGCTGGTATATGTGTGCAGCGATGGAGCCCAACTACAGGGGGATGTGTTTTCTGTGGGATCGGGCTCTCCTTATGCTTATGGTGTCATAGATAGAGGGCTGAGGTGGAACCTGAGTAGAGATGAGGCCATCTCTTTGGCAAGAGAAGCAGTGTTCAGAGCCACTCACAGGGATGCCTACTCAGGCAACAATGTGGACGTCTTCCACATCACAGCCCAGGGATGGAGCCAAAGAAGGAGAGAGGACCTGAGAGAGGAATATTATAGAGACATGGAGAGGAAGGCAACAAAGTCGAGTAAAGAAAAACACAGATTGAATTAGATTCTTCGGCATTTAGTGAAAAAAAAAGTGAGGCGGGGCGTCATTGTGGCTACGGGTTGGATGTCAGAAACTGTGTTCACAGAGGTGGTAAAAGTGCTTCAATTCAAGATAATTGAAATAGTAGAAGCTTTTAGATGGGTAAAGGTAAAAGAGTTAAAACATTCATTTTGACTTTTGTGTTCTCCTGTTTTTTCTGTAAATGTAATTTCATGGCTTATTATTACAAAATTAATAGAGGCAGGATCAGGATCTTGATTTTAACTTCTTTTACTGTCATACAATGTACGCAGAGTGAATTACCAAATATTTAAAAATGCAAAATAGATTTCGCAAAAAAAGAACCCGGATACTTATGGAGTGCTGATCCAAAATTAAAATGGACTGTACAGTATTTATATAGCGCTTTTTCAGTTGAAGTAGCAGATAGTGAAATCTACAGTAACATTCTGCCTCACTTAGCTCCAAACAATGTCTCAAAACAAGTGTGCTAATTTAAAGACACTTTTTAAATGACCTTTACAACAATATTCATGAATTTTGTCGTATTCACTGTTCACAATTCACTCCATAGTTAAATATATTGAATAAATCGTCAATGTTAAATGCAAATATTGAATTTTTAATGTAAATGTTGAACTAATGTAACATAATAACGCAAAGTGTTAAATAATTTACAAAAGTAACAAGGTTGTTAGAAAACACTTTACTCCAATTGTACACTTTCTCGGCATGTCATCACTTAATGGTTGTACCTCCAATATTGTCATTATGTCATCAACATTACTGATGTTTTATTACTATTAGTAATAATAGCATTGTCTCTATATTGAATTGTTTGCTGGTCGATTAAGAATGACTTCTGTATGTTTGTGGTTAAATGACAATAAAAGCAAACCTGAAGATGAAGTAGTTCTAGAGATGCAAGGAGCAGAAAGTACATTTATTTGTGTTCATATATAGCGAGTAAAAACAAAACGCTGTCAGAAAAGGAAATATTCAAATTAAGTACAAGATACCCGGAAAAATCTACTTATATACAAGTATTTTTGGGTTTTGTGATCTTCTTTACGGCTTAATTTATTTCCCAAATTTGCTAGAATATAGTAATAATATAACAATTACTCCATCATTTATATATGAAAGCTTCCTACTGAGACGTTTAACTAAAAAAAACGTTGTTTTTTATTGAACATGTTTGTTAAAATGTTTGGATTGTTTTGTTTTCCTAGGAACATTTTTTTCTTCAGGGCTTCATTTCACATGCAATTCCACTGTGCGCCAGAAATCGGTGATTGGCGCTGTGGGTTTTTTGCCACCATGACTCAATACGTTTTTGAGGAGGGCGGAAGTTGCTTGTTCATTATCACAAATTTTCAAAGATGGCGCTTGCTAGTGTGTTGAACAGTGATTGTGCGGATTTTTCATTTGACAAATGTCAGACTTTTGCTAATGGCTGCGGTCTCGGACAAAGCGTGGTGGGATTTGAGGCTTCCCCTGGAGATGAGCTTAGCTTTTCTATCAAAAACCCGCTTTGCGCGGCGGACGAGGATGGTGTCGAGAGGAAAATCGAGTTCCTGCATGGAACCACCACTTTAGCATTTAAAGTAAGTGTACAAGTGACTTATTGGAGTTATCTATCAAATGGTCAATAAGAAAAATCTTAAACCGTACTTTTTGTTGTCAAATAAGACGCCTATTTAAGAAAATCAAACGGTAAGGATGCTTAAGAGCTTATATCACACCACATACTTGAACATTAGCATGCTAGCATTGCTACAAAATGTCTTATTGTAGATGTTTTAGATAAATGTTGGCAATTGTCAATGTCGGATTACTGTTCCTAAAGCAACTTTATAGACATAAGAAATTCATGGTCGTACTAACTGCAAACAAATTAGTTTATCTGCACCTGATGTGTGCATTGGTGGCGGCATTTCTATAAACAGTGGCTTTGTCACATCCATAAAATAAAGTTTATGTGCATATGGTCAGGATATTTCATATACAGACCAACTTCAATATGTATGACAGATCATTTCATATGAAGTTATCACTTTAATAATATAAAAGGGAATTTATAGAGTTCAGTTCAAAAAACCATACTTTTTCCAATTCATTGCAACCAGTTTATACTATAATTAATCACAAAAACGAAATGCAGATTAATAAACAAGGAACTAAAAATGGAAATAATGTTTTATAAGATGAACAGATTAAAAAGACAGATAATGTACATAACTATCTTTGCTTATTTAGAAGTCTTATTGCTGAGGGGATAAAGGATTTTGCATATGGGTTGAACTTGCCAACAAGTAAAGAGTAGCGAGGCCCTAATAGCAACAAAGATAATTCAGAGACAAGAACATGTCCACAGGAAGAAGCCAGAATACATATTGCTTTTTGGATGATATGCTGATTACAGGAGGAATTGGAGGTTGTGAAACAAGCTTATAAAAAACAACTCTAAATAAAAGACTGATAAAAACAACGGGGGATGATGGGCTTCACAAAAAGCCCCCCCCGACAATGGCTTCAGTGTTCACATCAAAATTTGAGCTGGGTATTAAAATTGTACCCACATATTTGTAAGGTGTTCCACACTTTCATTGTGGTTATGTATTCAACTTCATCTCTGGTGTGATTAAAATCAATGATTTGGTTATAAAAGCATTAAAATCTGAGTTCCTTGGTTTTAAAAGCATTCTAATCCAAAAAGTTCTCATCACACCACAAAATAAAATCTGTCAGTGCCTCCCCATGGTCTGATTTAGAGCCTTTGAGGAGGTGCAGTATGATCAGTGAATTTGACAAAACAACTTCAAGTCAAAAAGCTGCTAAGAAAAAAACCTCATAGCAACTTTTCTATCAAAGATGGGGCTGCATTGTCCTGAATGCAGATTAGAAAGTCTGCAAAAAAAAAGACTGGCATTAGCCTGCAGCTTTTCTAAATGTTTACAAAGATCGTTTCGTTTAAAAGTTTGCCTTCGTGATATTTATACGTTCCCGGTATAAGATTTACCAGGAATAAATCTGATAAAAGTTGTCATTTTCAACTTTCAAAGGACTTTCAAAAGTCTCCATTTTAATCAGAACAAGTATGCAGTGATTCAGATGAGTGTGGCCGATAATTTGTGTTATGTATTGCCTACCATTGATACTTCCTTATCAAAAAAAGCGTTTGGTTCAATTTTCTTTAACCCAAATTAACTTTTTAAAATATAATTTAACTGTATACACGATGATCTAACATATCATAACAGTCAATCTATTAAGTGATAAAAGCCGTTGGTCGGATTCTTACATGTTTCCTTTCACAAAAGTCCTCTAAATGCTCCTTTTATGTCATTGGAACCGGAGCTCTTTACAGTTGAGGAATACTTTCAACATTATATATTTAGACGTGCACATTACTGACTCAAGTGAGTACTGGTACTCATTCCTAGTCAACTGAACAAATAAAGAGTAATTTTGTCAATATTAACATATCAAATCACAATCACCAAAAATGAATTGAAAATATTATCAAGATTGCACAGTAGTCTTCTATAGCATCTGCTGTTTCACTTTTACCCAACAAACTGCTAAAATAAAAGAGCTGTATTATATTTGGGTAAAACATCTCCCTTTGGTGCAGTGAAAACAGTCAGCGTAGCATTTTCCTCCAGGGAAGACAAGTGGAAATACTCGATCACATCACTGCATTGGCTTTTGTTCTCTTAAGCGGAATCACTGATGAAAAGAAAAGATAAAATAACAACATCCCATAATCTTAAAGTTTGGGGCTGCTGATCGATGAAAACCTCCCCAACTCACATCTCCCACTATCTCCATAAATCTCTTACCTTCACTTAAGCACTCTAGCACCGAATGGCTGTCGGCTCAGTTGCGGAGAGTTTTGAAGAGTTGAGAAAAAGTCTTCCTTCTTAATGGATATTTGTGTTTCTTAAATATTAAATATGCCAATATATCATTTGTCTCAGTTCCAGCATGGTGTTATCGTAGCAGTTGACTCTCGGGCAACAGCGGGCTCCTACATCGCCTCACAGACGGTGAAAAAGGTGATAGAGATCAACCCCTATCTGCTGGGCACCATGGCTGGAGGAGCTGCAGACTGCAGCTTCTGGGAACGCCTCCTTGCCCGCCAGTGCCGCATCTACGAGCTTCGCAACAAGGAACGTATCTCTGTGGCAGCAGCCTCCAAGCTGCTCGCTAACATGGTCTACCAGTACAAGGGCATGGGTCTGAGCATGGGAACCATGGTGTGTGGCTGGGACAAGAGAGGCCCAGGTAAATACAACCTCTGAATACAGCAAGCACATATGCCCTATGTTTATTTTATGCTGAGTATTTATGCAACCAGAATTTTACAATGAAGTCTATTAGTAATTATGTTAATATCCATTTAAGTTATATATATCACCATTATTTTAAAAGTAATTGATTTTTTGGAATTGTGGCTGAAGAATTTAAGGTGGTTAAAACCTTTTGACAATGTCTAAGAATATGTGTTTTATATCTGTCCTGGATTTTGTGTGTTTTTGGTATTTGCAAGATGAAATATTCGAGACAAGAAAATGGAAGAAACATTTAAGCAGAGCATGAAGCTAGATTTAAACAATTTCTTTTTTTATGTGCCACTCATAGTGGACCTGTTATGATTAGGTGAATAATTGATAAGACAATGGTAAGAAATTTTGCTTTGGACTATTCTGATAATTAATGAATTTAGTAATTTTTCATGCACATAGTCAGTTAGATAGCACATTCAGAGAATTTGACTGTTTTGTTGGAAAAAGAAACATTTGATTGCAAAAATTGGTATATTTTCTCACATGCAGTCATCAATGTAGAGAGATAATACAAGCGCTCCAAGCTGTGTAACATCTCTCCATGATGCAGGGCTTGTCTTTCTTTAGAGAAGATGAGTCGGCTGCCACTGACTACCACGGTGTGAAACAACCTTCCTTGACCGACAGCATAAGCTATGTGCACAGATGTGCATCATGTGATCTCCTCTCCGACAGCTTAATAGGTTACACCACTCTCTGTTTTGTTGGCTTCAACTGATGCCTGAGAGTGACTTTTAGGTTAAGGCACAAGTGCATTGCTGTGAAGAAGAGGAGCTGACCTAAAATATGACAGAACAAGAAAATTGTTGTGAAAGGGACCGCGATCGAATAATAATTGTTTAATGATTACATCTTATGTACATGATGAGAAGCCAAAACATTAATTGAAAATTAATTGATTTTTCGCCTAGCGGCATAGAGAGGAATGTACAATTAAATGCCACCTGGACTCATTTTCTGCTGATCACTAATCAATTGAGTGATGGGATTGCCTGCTCTGGCACCTCACCAGTATCACTGATGCTTGGGGGATTGATATCAGTGTTCCTGGAGGTTGTAATCACATATTGCATAGATTAACTGTCCTGGACTGTACAGGTACCATGTCAGTCTGTTTTCACTAAAGATGGTATCTACTAGTTGTACCCCTATTTATTTTTTTATTGATCAATTTTACCGATCACATTTTTTGAAATTGTTTGTCAAGAGGGACATCTTCAAATGTTTTGCTTTCCTGAGTTCATAGCAGAAATACATTCATTCAAAGTTGTAGAAACTGACGTTTTTATACATACATATCTTAAACTTTGCTTGCAATCCCCCCAAAAAATACAAACTAAAATCTTCTTTAGCTAGTAATCAAAACCAAATGTTGCGATTCAGATTGGATTAAGATTCATTATTATAAATATGCAGCAAAATTTAATAAATATTTTATTTATGGGTCTGGTTTCGCTCCAAACTCAAGCAGTTCAGGTTTCTTATTTGCATAATCACCAGTTTAGCATCATGCTCTTTTATTTTCACAATACCTGATATCGAACGCTGCCTTTTTATAAATTAGATGTCTACTATTTGCTTACTCATGTGTCCTTTATTAATGCGATTACAATTTCCTCTCCATGATAAATGAAATGATTTAACAAAATGACACATGCGTTTGAATTGACAGATCGCATATAATTTTTGTTCGGCACTGTGCTAATGCTTCAAGTGATTCATTAGATGGCATTCATCATGTTTAACAGGGGTGAATTGCAATATAAGTTTGAAAGGTAGAAAAGCTAGTCTTTTTCCAGTCAGTACTTATGTTTATGAAACAGGTCCTTTTTATTCAATCATGACAAAAGTCCATGAAATTTTCTATCCTTTCCTTGTAACCAAATACATGTAGCGGCCTTCTATGCATGAATGTGTGAATTCTGCGCTGATTTGTGCTATTGTAGAACATAATTGTAGTTCCCAGAGTTCCCCACTAGATGATACTGCAGCCTCTCTTATGGTCCGCCTCTCTTTACTTATATGAGAGAGTTTTGGATGCCACACAGTATGAGGCCATACATCACTGAAGGTGTGCTCAAAGAGACCGCCACTGTGACACGGTAATGGGAAATCGATGAGGCTGGGACTGCGGGCCAGCGAGTACGTAGTGGGATGATGGACATTAGGTCTCAGCCTTGGACAACTGGGTCGCATGCATAATGTCCAGACAACAGCAGAGATCAATGCTGGCTTTGTGTGAAAGCAGAAGGTTGTTTGAACAATGATAGTCTACTGGAATGCCAACTAATGTAAATGGCACGTGTTAATTCCCCGGTAATCAATTGGGGAAATAATGATCCCTTGATGAGTTCAATAGGTGTGGGAGCTTTGCCGTGGCCCCCCACAATACCAGTGATTGAATGGAGAGGTAAATGTCATGTAAATTAAATCAATCGCGATTACGCGGGAAGCTCTTTAGTTGGCTGCAATCATGTCAAAACCACTTATTCCCCTGATTGAGTGTCTTAAGCTGCCTGAAAAATAAATTAAATAAAAGCTATGTCGAGGAGCTTGTCAAATACGTCTCTGTGTAATAGCATTAGATGTTATGACACTTCATCAGTGCTCAGGAAAACCCGATAACTCTGGGGTGGCTTTCTCTCGACTACACTGCAGAGCTTTCTACAAGGACATGAGGGTGATTAAATCCTATGCAGACTTCATCACTAAAAAAGTATCGTGTTATATGGGACCCTGTCAGCAAGACCTATGTGGCAGTCAGTTTTACAACAAGTCCCAGGAGAGGGATGTAATAGTTCCCCCCCATTACGTTCAAATCCTTCCCTCTTTCTCCCACTGACCCAGTGGTAAATTGTCGTAAGGAGGCCGATGACGGACAGATGCTGACCCACTTTATGCTAGCCACCAATCCGTTGCTCTCTGCTCTTTGCTTACCTCTAAAAGCTGTCGATCTGGTCGGCTACAAAGGCTGCTGCTTAAAAAAAAGGCTCACTAAGTACCTGTGAGTTGATCAATGGAGTGGAAGAAGCCTCACTTGGCCCACACTGCAGCAGTGCTCCAGCATCCAGGCAGCATTTCTGTGCCTTCGCGCTTTACTGTGGCAGTAATGGAGATCCAGCCACATTTATGTTATTGCGTCGGGCTGCACAAAGAACCCAGGTGTGTTTGGAACTGCGCTGCTCCACTTCTATACTTGGACCTCCTATAAAGTCATCATCCATCTCCGTTAACCGTGCTATTCAACACAGGAGGCTGCCTTTACATCCGTCTCTCCCTGCTTATTATGCTTTAAATGAGTCACTCAAGTTTTTGGGAGAAACATGAAGGTGTCAGAATGGTTAATTACCCTGTACATAGGCGGGTACTGCGTTATTATGATAGCCAGCTATCGATAGGCTGAGGAAGCTGCAATTTGAAAGTTGAAAGCAATGTTAAACCACTTCTTTCTGAAAAGCAAGAGGCTCTTTATCCCGAATAGACCGTCTCTAGTTTAGTCCATGAACTCTGCTAGGCAGTATGAACAATCTGGGTGCATTTAAACGTGTTTTTTAATCTGGAGGGTGAGTAAAAACGGTGGATAGGAAGACATTTTTCTATGCATCTGCTCCTGCGTTTCTCTGCGTGACGATAGTTTAACAGGTTCTCCTTGAATTCCAATGGAAAATCACGCCTTTTCGTAGGCTGTCTTTTTGCCATCTGCAAGCTGGATGTGGGCGAGCTCACAGGCTGGTGCTAGTCACCCACTCCGCGTCACACTGTGTTCAGTCCTGATGAGTGTGTAACGATAAGAAAAACAAAATGTCTTGCGTGTCCACAAAGCGTGGCGTCAGAAGAACACAGCAGTCCAGGTGATATTCCATGTAGAAATGGTGCTGTGGAGTGAGCTCTTGCCGTCTTGTATGGAACGGTTTGATTCAGCTTTACTCGCCTCGTGTCCACAAGATGGGAGCACGCTTTTATTTTCCCCTGGTCTTCCTGGAGGTGTGAGATGCAGTTACCTGTGAAGCTTGGCTTGCGGGTCGATAGTTAATTTTTACGCGTGTTTGCAGGGATCAATAAGTCGCGGAGCAGGGCCCCTGGGCAGACAGGATGTGGCCCGCGCCTCGTCAGCAGGTTCCGCGACTGGCTTCGTTTTACTTGAAGAGGATGCAGCTGTTCCTATCTGCCATCCTTACTTCACTTGGAGAGGGTGCAGCTGTTCATATTCTCTCTCCGGAGGAGACGGTGTGTGTGTGTGTGCCCTTAAAAGTTTGTGTGTGTTTGTGTGAGATGAACACCATCTCAGTTTTCCCGATGGAGCTCCGCAATTTAGTTCCGAGGACGCTATAACTGTCCCTTCACCCAGTTTGCCTTCCTCCTCTTCTGATCTTGCTTTTCTTCTTCTTCCTCAGGGCTGTACTACGTTGACTCAGAAGGAAACCGGGTATGTGGCGACTTGTTCGCCGTGGGCTCAGGCTCCATGTACGCCTATGGTGTGATGGACAGTGGCTTGCGGCAGGACTTGACCGTGGAGGAGGCCTGCGAGCTCGGCCGCCGCTCCATCTACCAGGCCACGTACCGTGACGCCTACAGTGGAGGGCAGGTGAACCTTTACCACGTCCACAGCGAGGGCTGGAGCAGGATCTCCCAGGAGGATGTGCTCATGCTGCACCATAAGTACAAGGATCAGGAATAGTCATGAAAGCCCAAAACCTAGTGGGGGGGGGGGCAGGGACAAGGAAGTGAGGAGAGGATATGAAGTTATGTGTTTATTCTAGTATCCAATGTTCTGAAATGTCACTGGGTTTGACACATAAATAAAAAAAGGACTCAACTGCCGACTGATTTCCACGTGAGTTACTTCTGTGACCCATTTCAATTGTCGCTTAGCGTAAAGGTTTATATTGTACATTTCTAACAATGGCAGTGAGCTCCCTCTCCCTGGGTATTGTATGATTGGAAGGGCTGCAGAGAGGTGGGGTGCGATGACTCAAACATGCTTTGATACAGAGTGGGAGTAGTGTGGTGTTTGCCCTAGATACACTTAATTTGGAAACTCTGGGAAACATCTTTCTCAATAAAACTTGTCATGTTCTTTTTCAGCCGCGTTGTTGTTTGGTGTTTTGCACGAATGCTGTCGTTTCCTCTGTCTCTACTTTAGGAATACTAATACTTCTCTCAAAATGAACTCTTACTGGGGATGCATAGCGTCTTCGCCCGATCTGCCTTTCGATGTAGGCGTTATCCTACTTTTCGGTGTTTACTTCTCAGTCATCTGTTCCCCCAGCTGTTGGAATTTGGAGGTACTTCCCAGCCCTGTTTTGCCTCCCCTATAGGTTCTGTGTTTATTAGCAGAGAGTAGAGCTGTTGAAATAGCACTATTTAATTGCATACCACAGACCTTGGTAATTGTGCCTCCTGAGTTGTAACAGTGTTATCTCCCCTTCATTGATAATGTTCCCTTTCTCCACTCGCGTTGCACAAATAGGCCTTTTAATTGGAAGAGTAAATTTATTCTTTAATTCTTCCTCGACACACTTAGCTACTCTCCCCGCACCGCTGTGTGCCACCCTGCCATGATGTTTTATAATGTAACGGCCCGCGCTGGCAGTGTGTCCCTCTCTAGTGGGTTTTATCGCCGGGCATAAACACTAATAAAGGGGATTGATTAGACATCTGAAGCCAGAGCGCTTTGGAATCCCTGTTAAAATCTAGTTTCACAGGTGACTAGTTAGCAGATAGAATAGTAATGGGATTTCGATGAATTGAAATGAGCTGGTCACGTCTGTGATAATACGCTTGGTAAATGATGTGGTGGGAATGGCATCACCAATGGAAGCAGCCACTGATTGAGTGGTTATGCTTGTGATCCTGAACGTATTCTAAAATGAAACACATTTTTCATTAAAAGCAATAAGACATATTTGTCCTCCTGGGTTTAAGGGTTAAAACTGTTGTTTTTTTTCCTAACCTCTAACTGAAAATGACTTTTAATTACCCTCAGAATGGGAAAAAAAAAAAAATATGCAGAAGCCCTCCTGCTCCACTAAACCACCAACATGCTGCATTATCATTAAGGTATAGAGCCGTTTGCTTTGCCGGGATATAAACGGCCAGATTTTAATGGCTGCAATTATATTGTACGCTTGCTTGATGGCATGCAATCGGAACAAAAAGGAATAATGGAACCAGCAGCAGATTTTTTTACCACCACAGAGCTTAAAATCCTATATTTTACCCCAATTCATTTTCACCACTCATATTTGTACCCAAGTATTCTAGAATATGGGGTCTAATCGACCATATCAGATGTGTAAAGATAAATCCAGAGAAAATGGGCAGGTGAACTCTCTCTACCAGTTTTATGTGTCTCCTGATCTGAATCTCCACATTGTAAACATCCCTTTACTTATTTAACAGGTACTTGATCGATCCTGAGGGAAAGTCATGTATCCTGTAGCGTCTGATACAGACTCACCAACACCGAACCACCAATATACAATATTTAGAGCATCTATATCTGGAAGTACATCAGAGGCTCCGGTGGGGGGGACGACCAGGTCCAGCAGAGCCTTCATCAGATGTAGTGAGAAGTCAAAACCCATGACAAGAACTTCTGCAGGCATCTTGGCCTCTGAAAGGGAGCGGCAGCTGTTGGAGGACCTTGAGCACCAACTGAAGCCCCCTAACAAATTTGTGTTCAGCACCTTAAACACAGATGTTCTCCTGTCAGAGTCTAGCAGAAAAGTGATAGCTAGCTGACAGTCCATGAAGAAGAAGCCTTTGAAACAAAGTTTGCCAACAATGAGGGACTGGTCGGCGGATGCCAGCAAGAAGGATGGAGAGCAAGGTGTCTCCCTGTAGAGATTGGATGTAGAGGCATCTGGTGCTTCAGGGAAAGACCTGAAGCGCCAGATCATTCCAGGAGCGTCACTGAAGATATGTCCGGAAGCATCAGCAGAGGTACCTGCAGAGTACATACAGAACAATTCTCCCGCAGCTCGAAAGTCCTAGTCCAGGTAATAGCAATTTAATTTAGTTGAATTGTAATGCACAGGGTTTAATATTTCCTGTAGCTTCGGTTTTCTGCACTGAGGTAGTATAGAAGTAAAAACCTAAAGTTTTTGCATTCAGTCAACTTGTAATGAGAATAAAGTTAAAGGACATCAGGTTGAGGTAAGAGATTTCTCTTCTCATCTACAACCCAAGTACTGTTTAATAAAGACGTACCCGATGAGTGATAGTATAGACACCACCTCATTAACCCAAAAGAGTCCACGGTGACGCAGGTGTCACAACCCTTTTCTTTAAATGTCACGGGAAAAATCCTGATAGTTTTATTCTTGATTTTATATGATTTAAGTCATTGATATTTACAGAACTTGCACAATTCCACCTCCAGCAACCAACAGAGTTTAGCCTAGAGCTTTAGAAACAAGGTTGTAAATTGGCATATCAAATAAACAACAATTTCTCTTTTTAAAGTAATGGTCTTAAAACCTCTTCAGGAATAAAATAATGTCATATTTAACTTAAAACTGTGAAAAAGTTTGTTGAAAGAGATTTGAAGATATTTTCAAAGTCGGAATGTCACTTTTTTATGGTTTCGGCATCTAATGATACTCTGTAAAAAGAGAATTGTTGATATTTTCATTGAATCTTATTACAGCTTGGGAACTTTGTTGGTTGTTGGTATTTGTTTTCATTTCCGTGCTTATTATTTGAATTCCTGCTATTCTGTCAGGGGTTTGTTTCAGACGACTGTCGTAACTCAAGAACCAATCGATGTTTGTTTTTTTTCTCCTACCTTTACAGTATACACACATCTATCTGCTGGAGTGGTGTCTTTTTAATACTTGGGGAAATATTTTCATTTC
The DNA here is from genome assembly GCA_037951165.1 of Lophius americanus. Classification (NCBI taxonomy): domain Eukaryota; kingdom Metazoa; phylum Chordata; class Actinopteri; order Lophiiformes; family Lophiidae; genus Lophius; species Lophius americanus. Next base: position 1,337,830 of record JBBDHG010000210.1, on the reverse strand, counting down.
TTTTATTAACATTTTCATAAAAGTGTGGTTCTTCTCCAGATATGCAGTGACCAAGAAATACATGAATAACATCTTTCTCCCCCTTTTGTCCGTCCGTGGCAGGAAACCATGACTACTTCATGCTGGTTAGCCGTATTGTGTGCACGCGTGTGAGAGAATCACTCTGAATGCTCTCAGGAGACATTCCCATTCATGTTCCAGCTCTGATCTCATGATGCCTCATGGCATGGCTGTTTAGAGCCGGTATTAACTCCTTTGCCTCCAGACGGGCTCAGAAGTCGCTTCACAGAGATCTATTGCGCCGAGCGTTTCTGAGCTCCAGTTATGTATATATATACCATTTATAGCTATAGATTTACAAATAAGACCGGTGGCTGGTGTCTAGTCATGTTCAGAAACCCTTCTTGCTCCTGGATTTTCATCATATTAACTTTGGGATCACACTTCCCGTCTGTCTTTGAGTGACCTTGGCGTTTAACCAGCAGACTGTAGGCAGGGCGGATGATCGTCTGTGTCTGCGGGAGATTGTATGTTGTCAACAGGTATTTACAGGGCCGTTGTGAGAATATTTCCACAGCGTTTTACAGTCAAGATGGTCGCTCTCTGGAGAGACGCTATAAAATTAGGGGATATTTTATAAACTTTTTTCACCTAAATCAGACGGGATGCTATGATAAAGACCAGCTGGCGGTTTTGAGAGGTGCCAGCGCCATGATTTCACACCGTTAGAAAATACACCCTCTGCCCACATTACGCCATCTGTCAGGTTACCATTCGCGATTTCAGTCCAAGACATCGCCATCATTTATGGTCGTGTACATCCTATTTTGTGATTTCTAAAATAAATCAAGCTTGAGGGCAGAATGTTTGATTCTGACACAGGCGTTAAAAGAGACATGAGCTGCTCTTTCAAACTGATCATAATTCTTCTTCTTTCCGTTGTTACCTTAAGGGGTTTCCACAGTGGATCACCTGTTTCCATTTTCCCCTGTCTTCTGCATATTCCTCTGTCACACCAACCAACTGCATGTCCTCTCTCAGCAAATCAAGAAATCTCCTCTTTGGTCTTCCCCTTCCTCTCCCTCTTGGCAGCTCCACGTCCAGCATATAAAACAGTTTGTACCCTCCTCCAATGCTTGTAGCCTTGCTGCCTTTCCACCGTGTTTCTTGAACACGCTCTATACTGTATGTATCTTCCTTCTCTCTATCATATCAGCTAGCTCTCTATCTTTTCTTGTAATTATGCCATCATTTAAAGTTTCCCTTAACTATGCCGGTGGCGGTCGTCGTTAACCCTGGCCAAGACTGATCCATAATGGTGTTCCGCAACATTGATCTGGCATTGGTTTTACGTCGGTTGCCCTCCCTGACACAACCCTCCCCATTTATCAGGGCTTGGGACCGGCGCTGGAGGTACACTGGCTTCGTGACCCCCTTTTCATAATTAATAGCATTAACTCTTTGATATTACATTATATGTGAAGGGTTCATTTGCAAAACCGGATAAAAGCCTTTAAACGAATGAAACATCAGTTTGATTCATTTTCCCCAGAGGTCGCTATGATAAATACAAACTGAAGCTTCTGTTATTGCAAAGAAGAAGCCTTCAGATAATAATTTTGTGCGTTGAATGTCACGGAACTGTTTTTATTGAATAATACTGGCCATCAACTGTACCCTCATAAATGAATAGAAGGGCACTCAGTGGAGTTTATACCACTGCCACCGACATCCTAAATCATCCTCACAGGCCCGTCGCCGTGATTTAAGGTTACTGGACTTGTAATATGGTGGATCTTTTCCATTGATTTTTATTCTCACCTAATTGGTCACTCTGGTCGATAACAGTCCCTTAAATACGTCTAATTTTCCCTTCAGGGAGATTGATGCTTTGCTCCCTCTGAAATTAAGGAAAATTTTAAGAAGCGCTATTTGATTTAATTCTGGACCTGTCCCCTTATCGAGATCATAACCCCTCTCAGCTTAATGGAAATCCCCTCGGTACTTTTTAGCATAATAACCAACAAATCAGCACTGGTGGAAATATAACCTCCTTGGTGGAGTAATAAGGTGAAACGGTTGGGGGGGGGGCAAAAAAATTATGTTTTTTTTCAGGCGCTCCGGCGGGCAGATTTGAGTTAATAGTGTGATAGTTTCACAATGTTTGTTGCAGAACTTTCAACGAGATAATGGATCTTACCCCGCGAATAACAATGAAGGTAATTCAAAATAAGTTTAGCTTCTATTTAACTCCACTGCATTATCTTCGTTTTTCTTTTTCTTTTCCTCCGTAGCCCCCTCTGGGGGTATGAGGAACGGAAATCAACAATTCATAAACAGACAGCCACCAGGGCGCAGGCAAAAAACAAACAAACAAATGGAATCTAAAATTGAACAAAAGTTTTGCATCTTTGTTACGTGTAATTTTTTGACACAATAACAAAATATATCGCTGGATCAGTGGTTTAACAAGAGCTAAATGGGTTTATGTTTTATTGATTTGATGGTTTCTCTTATTTTTATTAAAGTAACACTTACTGTTTTTAACAGCCGGCTCTCGCCAGGTTTATCTCCAAACAACGTTTTAAAAGCAGATTTTTAAAGTCACCTGCTGGTCACATTTTCTGCAATATCTATGAACTTGTCACATCACAGTGTTTCATGATGTACTCGTATTTAACTCCCCGGGAAATATATGTCATATAAAAGAAAAACCCCCCTGCCCCCAGTCTTTGACTTCACTGCTTCTTGCTTTAAACCCGGAGAGCTTTTGGTTGCTCCTAAGACCCCGATTTTAGGGTGATGTAACCCTTTAGTCGTACTTTTGTATTACTTTTTTTTATTTGTTTGTATTCCTCATGTTTGTATCTATTGAAAACTACTGGATCCAAGCTTTTATTTGCTCTTAAGCGGCTGTTTTTAAGGGCCAGGGTCGTTTCTTCTGCAGTGATGCTTAGAATCGGCTCAGAGTCAGACACTGGCCCAGAACTAGCTCAGAAACCGCCTTAAAACCACCTTAAAACCACCCGTCCAACTATCCGTAGGTTGGGTAGGTACGTCTTTCGCCATTAAATTGTCTCTATACTTCCCTGCATGCTGAACTTTTCTATCAGGAACATCAAAGCCACTCAGATCCTGATGTTTGCCCATTTTTACTGCTTCAAGCTAATCAACCTTAATGACAACATTTTAGTGCCCCCTTTCCCCCACAGGTGACACCCACACTCTGATGCCTCTTTTAAACCACAGTCAACTAGTTCTGGTGCTAGACACAGTTTTGGGCTGGTTCTACAGGTGAACATCTGAAGAACTGTTATGGTTTCCCACCAGTATGAGAGGCATTGCAGTCATGTCATGACATTACAGAGGCACCATATTATTATGTCACTAGCTGCTAGAACAACGTCATTAGTTCATAGAGGCTCTAATGTCATGTCATTATGTCACAGAGGCACTGGAGCCATCTCATAACTTCACTGGGGCAACAGAGCCATGTCATTTCATGACCAAGACACTAGAGCCACATAATTATGTCACAGAGGCACTACAGCCTCGTCATTATGTCACAGAGGTAAATAGAGCCACCTTATTACTTCACAAAGGCACTAGAGCCGTGTCGTTACTTCACAGTTATGAGGTCGTGACAATGTACCCAGAGTTTCTTTTCTAAAAACTTTTCACGCGCCTCTTTTTCTTCTTCCGTGTGATGGCAGACATTTGTCTTGTCTTCCTTGAGTAATGAAAACCCTGTCCTGCAGTACTACTGCATTTTGTGCAAATCTTCACCCTTTTTCACAAAATGAGCACAAATACCGTAGAATACAGTCAGGACATGCGTCTCCATCTGTATCCATCAATAACGCCGATCACAAAGGAGCCATTACTAACATAACGTAACATTCTTCGTCATAGTTCAGTTGTTATCCTCCACACCACAGTGTCCATGCTTTTACCAAATGGTGGTCAGCAGGTTTTGGTTGGTTACCATAAAGAACATAACTGGTTTGTCCTGCCTGAGAACCGGTTCCAAACGAGGAACTGGAGCTGCACTGAGGGGAAAAGACGTATGAGAGCCTGAACACCTTTTGACCTCTCCTTTAATATATGACCACTTCTTTTTGGTTCCTTTTTAGTTTCTGAGCCAGCAGCTTTCACTGTTTCTGCCCGATGTTGCCACTCTAAAAGCTTTTTTTTTTTTTTGTATTTATTAGTCAACACTCGTGTGTCCATCAAACATCTTTTTTTCACTCTCCTCAACAAGAACTTTGTTTTTTACTCTGAGCCTTTCTCTCTGCGTTTCTCGCCATCGCCTTCATGCAGTTCATAAATATAATACTGTAGAATATTTGAAGGACAAACTACTCTGTGTTTCATCTGTTGTTCGACCTTCTGACACGGGTCCTTCACACAGGTGTGTTAAATCAGGCCACGGATCACATCTGAAGGCCATCCTAAAGGTGCCCTGACAATATTCTTGTTTTTTTTACACCCGGCGTACGACTCATTATTTCCCAATGATTCCATTTTACCACTTTGTAATTGGACCTTCAAAAGCGAAAAAAGTCCGAAGTTGCCTGCTTTTGCTGATTGAGTATCTCTAAGCCATTGTTTATTTCTGTTCATGGCTTACCCTGACGGAAAAATAAATGAGAAGTCTATTTGGCTTGGGTAATGACTCCCCGCTGGCCGCCTCTTGTCCACCTCGAAGGCTATCCGCTTGTCATATAATCAGTACACCCGAGTCCTTAACCGCGTGCCAGTTCTGACAAACAACAAAGCTGGCCGGAAGATAATTGCGTCTGTGGTCCCTGCGCATCCCCTTCCATGCCTCGCCTCGTTTGAGAGGTGCTGTTTTTCATCCCTCGCATTGACAGCCGCCCTCTTGTCATTCTCGCCGCGGCTCTACTCGAGACTGTCCTTTTTTTTCTTCTTCCCCTCTTCACGCCACCTCATCCTCGGCCCTGTTTTTTTTTTGCCAATTCCTTTCCTTTTTCTTGTTCTTTTTTTTTGTACTATATTAATTCAGCGGCACGAATGAACACAGCACGGCAAACTAAACAGCGCAGCCCTTGAGTTCTGTCCAGCCCGAGTCGGTGCTTGTCCGTTTCCCAGCGGGCGCCAAGGTGCTTCTGCCAACACTGTTGCTGCTCTTGATGATGATGATCATGAGGGTGACGGTGAGGATGAGGATGTTGATAGCCCGTACTATTAGTTCAGATTGTTCCTTAAGGGGCCCGAGGCGCTTGGATGTTTATCCCTTGTCATGACACCTGAATGTATAAATGGAGCCTGTCCGTTTGTTTTATCGTCAACAGCGTCAGGCCTCGCCTCCGGGCCAAACGGAGACAGGGTTCAGGGAGACTACAGCGAAAGACGTGGCAGCGAGAGCGATGGTGGCTGCCGCGGTCACTCCACTTACTCCCATGTGGCTCCTGGCTTCTCTATACTGCACTGCCTCCTTTAATACGTGGTGACCAAGCCCCCCAGGGGGCAGAGAGAAGAAAAGTGAATGTGTATTCAGTTTTTTTTCACTGAATCAATCGGTTTCTTCCCGACTTCCTGTTTTAGTGGCAGTTCGGTTCTGGTTATGTGAGCACTTACATTTGTTTTGGTGACACACCATTACAGAGGATTGTGTTTTTTCTTTTGACTGACCTTGCTCGCCGGCTGAGACGCTGTTTTATGCCCCTTTTTAATCTCATTTGGTGAAAATTTAATTCTGGGATGTGGAGGTTGTGGGTTTTTTTTTTTTTTTTATATCTCATGGGTGCCGCCGCCCCAGATTGGATGAACAAACATGATAACTCCAAAACTATTTCATGCATCATGTTCATTTTGTGAATTTTATACCCACATAGACGATAGTGAGAGGAAGAACTGGATTGATTTTGGGAGCGGTCAGTTGTATAGTTCCTACACAGAAGGAGCTTTATCCTCAAAAGTCTTCGGGCCTTAGTTTCTCTACCCTTGGTCCTATATGTCCAAACTTTGGGTTTGATTTATCTTGTATGAATCGTATTTTACTCTAATAGTTCATATTTTACTCACTAGGGGCAGTTTTTCCTGTTTAAACAGAAAGCACTGTCTTTCGGACACCACTTCCTAACCTTCAGTCCGATTTGGTCCAAATTTGCTGGCTATGAATCGATCGAGGAGATCTACCTTCTATATATGATGTTTTTCTCTATTAGTATATATTTTACTCACTAGAGGAAGCTTTTGTCACAAACAAACTACTGGTTGTGTACATAACTTCACATTTAATTTGAGGTGTTTCTATCAGGGGTATTTCTTGCATGATACAGAGGATTGGGGGCCTTCAGGGGTTACGTACCCTTGCTGACATCGTGGGCCTAGTTTTTATAGAGAAAGATGATGTACTGCTTCTACCGAGCTGCAGCTTTGGATTTCTGCATCACTTTCTCTCCGGACATTGTCTGCTTCACCATTCTGATGGAAGGCTACAAACCTACAGCGTGTTTTGTGTTGTTTTGAAGTGTCAGTTGGAGCGGAAGGCCTTTTGACAGCCAAGCCAACCCCAGTGGAAGACCAATCTCTAGAGACAAAACTCTGCCAGGCTTGAAGCACCCCCCCCCCCATTCCTGCTTCTCTTTTTTCTCTTTCCCCCCTATACATTATCCATCCATCCATCCCTTTTTTTTTTCCTGCTCCACGTTTTGACTTAATCCCCCCTGTGGTGCCCTCTGCCTTTCGCCCACCCCCTCTGGCCTGATCCTGCTCTGATCAATACCATCATCCTCCCCGACTACACCAGCTGGGAAAAATGGAGGCATTAATTACCCACCCCAGAGCTTGTAACCCGGCTCAGCCCCCTCGGCTTCCTGCCTCTCCACTGCCTCTACAATTATAATTCAGCTGGAGGTCCAGGACGCGAGGGTAATAGCAGAGGTTACCCATCCGAACGGACGATCGCCCACTGATAGATGATCCAGTTGGCCCGACGTGACCGAACCGACGTGAGGGCGCAGAGTGACTCGGGAATGATTGACACACGGCTCCGGCATTGTGTGTGCGAGAAATAATTTATGACTTGCTTTCTGGAGCCGAGACGAATGCCAAAAATGAGTAATGACCGCCGGGAAGTTCAGCTTCTCCATCGCAGACAATAGCCCAGGTTGTCGCCGCAGCAGAAGTGACAGACACGATGGAATTATAGGACGCTAATTGATTAAATCACGGAAACGGTCGTTTAATTGGACATCAGGACTCGGATGTGACCGAAATGTTCAAAGTGGAGACGATGTCCTCGTTGATCAGTAAGGTTCCTGGTTTCTGCGTAAAAAAAATTAAAGACACTCTGATAATTGCCTTTCTTTTGTACCAAAACCTGCTGATTTTTTTTAAACACTCAGTCTATTTAACCTTAAAGTCGCTCTAATAATATTCATATCCCGGAAGAGTTGGGCAAGTTATGGAACCGCCATCACGTCTTCTTCATCTGCGTCCACAGATATCTTGAAGATCTTGAAGATCTTCTCCCTGCCTGTTGATGCTGATGGTGATGCACCAAGGTCCTCAGTGGACCCCCTGTAGTTCCTCCTTCATGTTACTCCGATGTCTTCATGTAAGCACTGTGGAGAAAAAGGATGTTAGCTTGCAGAGCCACCGTCTCCCTTCAAGCCTGTCCCACCCTTTCCCAGTTTTTCTATTTATCGTCTGTCCCTCTATCAGCAATATTTCCGCATCCTCCCTTTCCATTTTCTCTGCAATCTGCTCCCCTCCCACGTTCTCTCTGTCAACTGTCCACAATCTCCTCCCTTTCCTTTCCTCCATCCCATCCACTCCCTCTTCCTCCCTCGTCCCTCTCCTCGCCTTTCTTTGCTCGGGACCGAGCGGCTCTCATTACATTGATGGCCCGATGATTCAGTTGAATGGTGCGCTCCCTCCCCAGCGTCCCTCCAAGGCCTTTTCTTTCACACAGCTGCATTCAGCAGCGACACAGGCCTCAGCTCTTCTCTCTCTGGGCACAACGATAGAATGGCACATTCTGCTCCAACGCTGTATCCTCTGGATGTTATTTTAGCGGTCAAGTAGGCGGGGCTATTGTACTAATTCATGCTTTATTTAACTACCACGCACCAGGTGTAAGTCCTGTAGACGAGAAACAAAAATAGAGCCGGGAGTGTATGTGTGTGCAACACTGGGAGTATCAATAAGTTAGATTTCTTTTCCCTCTAAGGGACTCTGTTTCACATCTCAAGTATTAAACTGCTTTTTAAAATTCTGGACCCCAGCCAGTAAGAGTCAGCACCGCTCACTACCTGAACCAGAACCACCTCCCATTTTTCTTCGCCAACAGCTAGGGCTTGATATTTCCTTTTTTCCCCCTCCCTGCTCAACAGCTGCTGTAGCTTGTGATATTCCACCTGCTTTTTTTTTCTTTTTGTTTTACCTAGCAACAGTTTAGTTGTTGTTAAATTATACATTATTTGATTAAACTAGACCACACTTGCCTCAAAAAGGTAAATTCACAACACTTTCAAATAGAAGTGGCCACTGTAAACAACTAAATAAGGAATAAATGAGGTGTATATGATTTTTGCAGTCAATCAAAATGTTGGACAAGGTGTGTGTGAAGTGTGTGTATGATGAAAAAGCAGATTCTGATTCTGTAAAAGAAAAAGTAGTGCAGGGGTGTAGACTAATAATTGATAAGATGAATATTAAACTGCAAAGACTTTTAACATCAGTGAACCTTCACAGTGGTTTTCCATCCCTCCAGTTGTGCTCTTCACAACTTATATCTTGCGTTCACGTGACACAATATGGGATGAGATTCGTGACAAAATAGTAGAAATCATCATCATCAAATCATCTATGCAAGGTAGAATAAATATACAGTGGAATTTCTTTTCTTCTCCCCAAATCATTTCATACAAAAAAAAGTGCTGAACACAATTCTGCTCATAATCGTGTGTTACTGTGTGTAAGTGTGTATTTGGGAGTGATGGAGAGAGACATAGACCGTTAGCATGTGTAAGCACTTCACAGTAATGTACTTGTTTTTATTGTTTTAAACCTGCTTAGGCAATGGTACGCCTATTTCCCATCGCAGCGAAGCCATTGGAGTGAGAATAAAATAGACATTATGTCGGCTTTCATCGTCAGACTAATCCCCCTTTGGACTCCCCGCTCCATGAAAACGGACGTTTGAGAGCGGGGTCTTGCAAATTTTCACGTCTGGTCGGTGGCTGTGGCTACAAGTCTGCAGAGGAGGCCAAGCAACATCAGCGCATCTGTTTATGTCTGACCCTAGTTGCCAACATTCATGGCAATGAATCCCTGCTCCCAATCATCGGCTGGAGCGAGGAAGCAAAAGGAAAAGGTCAACCACATGGAGGGCGTCCAGGCCAAGCTGCTGATTGACCTCAGGTCAGGAGGTATTTGAAGAACACTGGGGGCCTGCTCCGGTCTCGACCTCCTCCTACCGTCACCCCACACCTCAGCAGCGAAGGCATTTTGAGGCCGCAGAATATAAACCTGTAAACCCCCCCGAGCCTGGACACTGATGGTGGGCAACTCCTCTGGGACTGGAGCCGGAAGGATGAGGAATCCGAGGGACTGAATGAGGCGGAGGATGGGAGGAGGAGGATGTGCGGATTGGCGGCAAGAGAGCTGAGGAGGGAAGGGAGCCATATTTAAAACTGGGAGCAGCTCGGTGATTGGTTGACATGAGGAGAGAGGTGGTGGTCATTGGGTGCAAGTGAGCAGCTGATGAGAGGGGAGTCAACAGAACCAATCGCTAATGGGTGAGACAGAATGGGAGCATGTGGCTGTATGACAGCTAGCAGAAAAGGGAGAGATAGCTGTGGTGAGTCTTATTGTCTTCCTGACTGAACTTTCGCTAGATCTCCATATGATGTCTCCTCACGAAGAACGACAATATAAAAGAGGGATTAACCCTTTAATGTCCTGCTCAACTCTTTGGTTGAGTTTAATTTGAGTTACTATTCCTTCTTGATAAATGTGTCTGAACCCGTTTATAATATGACCCAGTGGCAGAATGGTGTATATATATATATATATATATATATATATATATATATATATATATATATATATATATATATATATATATATATATATATATATATATATATATATATATATATATATACACACACATGGGAAATTCACTGTGAAAACTCTTGGTCTTTTGGTCAAATTAATAAAAAATCTGTTACTGTTTCAAGCAGGCGATTACAGTTAAAGTATTATTCTGTATTAACAACGGATTGCATTTGTATGAAAATGCAACTAACCAACTTTAACCATTTAACAACTGCATACCATAATTTCTAAAGCCATAGAAAGTTAAAAATATTGCATGTATTTGAAAATAATGTTGATTTCTGGAGTTTAAGGCTGATTTCTGTTATATGTAATTAACTATATTTACCGTAACGTCGAGTCCACCGTTACATTTACCGTAAAATTCTGGCAACCACAGCCTTACCGTAAACAAAACATTTTATTTTGTTTTATTTAACAGTGTTAAAATCTTCGTTATGGCCCCAGGTACACAGATCATGGCAGAGAGAGTGGAAGCGAGAGAGAGAGAGGGAGAGGGAGAGGGAGACGGTGTGTGTGTGTTAAATCAATTTCTTAAAATCCATTTTATTTTGCACTGTTGTTTGCCAAGATAATCAATCCAGCAAACCGGTGTGGCATATCCGGACGCTGAGTAAACGACACGATTATTGGCCAAGTTTGCCTCAGGCTGGTCAAAATACAAGACCGCTGTTAAATGTGTCGTTTTATCCTCAACGTCTCGTGTGTCGGAAGTTTCTTTCCAAATCACGTAAATGTTTATGAGTCAACATAAAGTACACCTAGAAACTGATTTTACTCACTTGGATCGGTCGAGAAACTAGTTTGTATGCAGACAAAGTCAGGTTTCCCACTGATAGTAAATCACATTTACCCTCTAATCTCACTTATCACTTAATGTGTGTTTGAATGTGAGCATTGGTCTTCAGATGGCTTTTATACCCACACACACCTTTTATACCCACACACACCTTTTATACCCACACACACCCTTTATACCCAACATACACCTTTTATACCCACACACACCTTTTATACCCACATACACCTTTTATACCCACATACACCTTTTATACCCACACACACCCTTTATACCCAACACACACCTTTTATACCCACACACACCTTTTATACCCACACACACCCTTTATACCCAACATACACCTTTTATACCCACATACACCTTTTATACCCACATACACCTTTTATACCCACACACACCTTTTATACCCACATACACCTTTTATACCCACACACACCTTTTATACCCACACATACCACTTTTATACCCATATAAACCTTTTATACCCACATACACCTTAGTGCGAAGAAGAACTGAGTTGATTTTGGGAAAAGGTCAGTTGCATAATTCTGACACTAGGGCGGCCATCATTTCTCAACCGGTTGTCTGATTTCATCCAAATTGGGTTCATATGAATGGACTCGGGGGGATCTATCTTGTAAGGGTTGTGTTTGACTTAAATCATTCATATGTTTCTCACAAATGGGAGCTTTTTTACAAAAAACCCACTTTTTTTCTGACATAATTTCCACATCGTTGGTCCGCTTAAGTGCAACATTGGTGCACATGAATGGACTGGAGGAGATCTTCTTCTTCCTCTTTTCGGCTGTTCCCTTTCGGGGTTGCCACAGCGGATCACCTGTTTCCATCAATAGGTCGGTATCCTGCTGGCTAACAGTAGCAGTGACGGTATTTAGTTAATACCGCCCTAACGTATCCGCTTTGGAAATCAGTTTTTTTTGCGTTAAAGGATTTGGCATAGGTTTTACGCCGGATGTCCGTTCTGATGCAACCACCCCCATTTATCCAGGCTTGGGACCAACACTAGAAGTACACTGATTTGTGACCCTTTTGTGGCTGGGTTGACTGGAGGACACCTATCTATCAAGTATCATACTTAATACCTAAATAAAAAATATCATGCTCTAATAGCTCTCATAGCTTTTATACGCAAAAAAAACTTTTTTCCCCGGACAGAACGCAAAAACTACCGCATCATCATTTTCAAATTTTATTCCCCTATTGATTTCACTGAAGAGAAATACTGAATTGATTTTGCGAGAGATCGGTTGTATATTTCCGACACTAGGGGGAGTTTCATGTCCAAAAGTTTTTTGGGCCTTAATTTCCTCAAATGTTTTGTCCCATTTAGTCCAAATTTGGTTCATTTGAATCGACGATATATCATATTTTACTCTGAAAGTTCGTATTTCACTAATTTTGCGGGGCTTTCTTTCACAAAAAAGTACCTTGAACATAACTTTGCATTAAATCATGAGTTCAATCAGTGGGATTGCTAATAAAACGCAGGGGACTGGGGAATTTTTGGGGATAGACCTTGAAGCTATTGGGGGACGATAGACGACAGACGTATATTTTTTACTGATGCTTTTATCTGCTTTGACCTTGTAGCACTTTGGAATTCATCCAAATATAAAGTGCGTTATATATCAAATGTATTATTATTGTTTTAATTACTAAGTGCGACGATGATTTAATGAATGAAAGTGTTCAATGTTTTGCTCCATTTTGTTACGCGCAGCCTTTTCAGAGAACCAACATGTCAAACAGCGGCACAATGTCGCTGTTTGACCTGAATGGAGCAAAATCCTTTATTATTGGTCATTATTGATTGGTGACATCTGAGTTTACGCCACGGTTTCAGGCCTGAACAGCTGCTGGGATAAAAGGCTACTCCTGAACGCTGTCAACAGCTTTGATCATGTGATGTCTATAGTTCAACGCCCAGCTAGAGCACGTATCAGCAGGGGTGGCCCGATTGTTGGCAGCACAAAGCACAGCCATGAAATGAGCGAGTTGTTCAGCATCAGAATCCGGATATCCCTCCTGTCACACATGGATGGATCTTTTGCCTACGGATACATCGCAAAAATACAAAATCCTGTCGTGTGCATTCGTCTAACTTTTAGTAAAAATAGCACATTGCTCCGATCATAAGACACAATGACTGAACAAGTTAGATTTCAGTGAGATATAGAGACTTCTTCTAAGCATTCGGGCCAAAGAATCTTCAAAATATCCAAAGTGAGCCTTTCCAGCTAACTTAAATACATTTTTACGGTAAAGCCGACCGCTTCACAATAAAACTACCTTCATAAATGGTTTCAAATTATATTTTAGGTTGTAAACACTTTATAAACAGCTTATAACATAGCTCTCAATTTATCAAGGGCGTTTTTTATTGTAAAGCTGTACCTATTTTATTTTAAAATGCTTAAATATAAAGATTCTCCTAATCTAAAAAAAAGTTTAATTAAATAGTTTTACTTTATTACGACTTAAAGACGACTTCGATTCAGTATTTTTTTACCTTATTTTTAAAGGGGTATTTTTTTCAGTGTCAGAGCCTGCTTAAACAAATTTTTCACAAAATTTAACTTAATAACCCTTTAATGTCCTCAACAAGAACAAAAAATATGGAAAAACTTTTTTTGTTGCTGTATAAAGTTATATGATTCTGTTTGGTAAGTCCTCACATGGTTTAACCTGCGGTGTCCCTCAGGGCTCCATCCTTGGTCCCTCACGATTCATCATATAGATGCTGCCACTAGGTCTCCTAATAAACAGGTTCAGTCAAGAGGCACACATTTTTCAATCATAGACTCAAAATGACATTTGACAGGACATTAAACCTGAGAGTAATAAGTCCTAAGAGCTTTTATATTAGCTGCATTCTATGAATTTTACATGTACGCATGGTAGATTCAGAATTCTCTGTAGTGTAGTTGACTCTGTTTAGCCTTTGCCTCCCCATCCACGGGGGTCTCACTACTAATACATCTTCTTTTTTTTGTCTTACTGAAATGAAAATGATACCTGCTACCATCGCCCAAACACACGTCCTACATCGCCCAAACACATGTCCTACATCGCCCAAACACATGTCCTACATCGCCCAAACACATGTCCTACATCGCCCAAATACATGTCCTACATCGCCCAAACACATGTCCTACATCGCCCAAACACATGTCCTACATCGCCCAACACATGTCCTACATCGCCCAAACACATGTCCTACATCGCCCAAACACATGTCCTACATCGCCCAACACACATCCTACATCGCCCAAACGTTGTCTCCAACAGCCATAACGTTGTCTGCAACAACGTTTGGTCACGAAGCATGGAGATTGTTGCAGCCAAACCAGATATAGTGAATTTCTCCTCTTCTATTCAGGGGAAAACGGTGACTTCCTGGAGTGCCTGGACGTCAACCAAATTAAGACCACTAGATGATACCCAGGAAAACATTTTGCATAGGCAAGAGGAAAAGGTCCATTCTCAGCTGATCCCTCGCAAAGGGGCAACAACCGCAAGAAGAACATTGGTTGAGAGGAGGATCAAACAGATAATCTTGACTGGGAAGCACGTCGAGTTAAATACCGTGTCGTGAATCTCTGTAAAAGTGCAGGAGGGGGTCAAGAACGGCTCCAGGTTTGTCACAGTGCTGGAGATCTGCCAACATCTGTATTTACCCAGGATCACGTGTAGACCACCTCCGGTGCTGCACTGGGGAGCCGAGCCAACGACCAGTACTGAGATCAATGGAGAGTACAAACAACGGAGATCAGAGAGATTAAATCCAGCGTTTGGGGTTATAAAATATCACAGAGAGAACCGTAAAGGGGGCCATTATCTTCTTTGTAGTCAGAGTGGACTGGACGCCAGATGGAGGCCTGGATAAGAGACGTAGTTATCTGGCCACCACTGCCGACCTGTTAAAAGGAGATCGGTGGTGAATGTGGGTAGAAATAATCAAGTCGTGAGAAGTTTGTTTGTAAAGAGCTAAATCAAAAGAAAACGTTATCTCACGGCACTTTTCAAAAAGATGGGGTCCAGACTTTACTCTTCATAAGATTCCAACCCGCACAAACTCTTGGCAACAGGGTGAAAAAAAACACCTCCTCTCTAACAGGAAGCCACCTCAGGCAATCCTGACTCAGAAAACCCCCCCAGTACCACAGCATCAGGGATCCACCACCAGACTTCGCAGTGGGTATGAGGAACTTTTCTCTATGGCTTTCTTTCTTGGTACTTCATGCCCATCTTAGATGTTTGTTGCCAAAAAGCTCTCCTTTGGTCATACTGGATCGTGGCAAACTGCAGGCACTGTGTGGCTGACAGCAGAGGCTTTTTTTTCTTGCTACCATCCCAAACAGCTCGCGTTGGTGTAGGCGCCGTCTGATGGTGTCTAGGGCAACTTTCTGACCCCAACATTCAACTGCCCACTGCAATTTTCTAGCTGTAATCTATGGAGAGTCTTTTACCAGTTGAACCCTCCTTCTTACAGTACGTGGGTTTAGTTTATCCAGTCTATCTAAATTTCTTAATTATTGATCTAACTGTTGAAACTGACATTTTGAACTGTTGAGAGATTTTCTTGTCTCCTTTGCCAGATTTATGCGGCTCTAAACTTTTCTTTGCAGATCGTTGCTGTGTCCTCTAGGCTTTCACGTTCTGAAGAACGTGAAATATGATTTTGCCTGTGTTACCTCATATTTATACCCCAGTATAACAGAAAGTCATTGTTCACAGCTTCAAAGTTCCTACCCAAACAGGTGAAGTTAAAAATATCAAATTGGGCTGGAAATGTGCTTCAGATACCCTTTAATCACAGGATTTCCTTGGGGTGCCATTAATTCTAGAGGGCGCTGCATCCAGGTGTTCCCTGATATGTAAACTGAACAGAGTTCTGCTTAAAAGTAGGTTAAATATTGTACTGAGAGAGTATCATTAAAGGATTATTCTGCATTGGTTTGTTCCAGCTCTTCATTGAACAAACTATTTTTGATTTAGTCAAGTTAACCGCTTGATTTAGATACTAACACTCAAATGGAAATATTCAAAACACTTTGTTTATCATTTTACGTATATTTCTTCTTATTTTTCTGGTATGTTTAAAAACCTTTCTGATATTTGCTAGGATTAAAAGTGAAGTTTTCTGGTCAGTGGAAGCTCAGCATGTATATCTAAGACTAGACCATCCCACTGGTGGGCCAGTTTTTTTTTTAGATGTGAATGTTGTATATCATTGAACTGGGAGAGATGTGCTCTTCACTGAAATAACAAAAAAAAAACAAATTTTCCTCGTGTTAATCATAAAAGCAGATACCTTGGTTTTGAATTTATTAGCTGACAGACTAGCCTGAATTCTTTACCATCACTTCAAGTTGTACTAAATATTGGTTTCACAACTAGAAAACATTTTTTCTGGGTAACATTGAATTGTTCGCAGCCTTCACTCTGAGTACCTCTCACGATATTAGAGCGACTACTGAAGGAAGTCTCAGTACCGGCGTTGTACTTTTACAATTTGGCAGCTCTGCGAATAAAAGTTGACTCATGAGCAACGACAACAATGATGCACCAACAAATGGAGTTCTATCTAAAGATATTTTAACAGTATAAATTAGTTTTGTCTGCATATGAAATATTTGGTACTTAATAAATTACAATCGTCAGCATTTAAATTTATTTCAAAAACATAAATGAGTATAATCGGAATATAACGATATAATAACAGTATAAATTAGTATCATCTGCATATAAAGATATTTGATCCGTATAACTAAGTATCATCAGCAAATCAATAGATTTCAACAGCAGAGATAAGCATCATCAGAATATAACGATATATTAACAGTATAAATTAGTATCATCTGCATATAAAGATATTTGATCTGTATAACTTAGTATCATCAGCATATAAATACATTTCAACAGTGTAGATAAGCATCGTCAGAATGGACAGATATATTAAAAGTACAAATTATCATTACATTCTATAATAATTTTATCACTATAACATAACAATAAGACATTTTTAAATGATGAGTAATTATCGTTTATTGAGAGACAATGTTAGTATAGTGTATGTGATAAACTGGAGCGGATCCAGATCCCAAAAGTATTGAGTAAGTCAGACTCACCAATCATCAGCCTCAGCAAAGTCATCAGCCACCACCACCACCAGTATCCAGAGTCTAAAGGGGGGATATTCCAAGCTGCTGTATGTCAAAAAAACTTTCTACAAGATAAATTATCACACATCGTCTGTTTTTATAAATGATTAATCTTTTCTTAATTCTCAGTCCATTTTCCCATCAAAACTCGTTTTTGTGCTTGCATTAATTATAAGTTATATAACTTAGCTATTTATCAGGTGCCACTCGAAACCAAGGCCGCTTTGAAATGAGGATGAAAACTAGGACAAAGCCAATTACGGCTCAGTCTCCTGGAATAACGGTGGATAATCACATGACACGGAGATTTTTTGCAAGTTCTCACTCCAACAGATCTTCTCAGCAGGTGACGAGGATGAGCTCTTCCCCTTCACCTGACGGAGAGCTAATTAGCGGCTCTTTGGACACGGTTGACTGATTGTACTCCGGAGCAGCAGTTGTTAGGGAACAACAAACAGCTTTAATCAAAACCGCAGTTTTAGAGAAATCCAACACGCGTTGAACCTCAATAGAAAGCAAAGGTTTAATAGTTTATTATTTGTTTACTGCGGTTCTCCTGCAGCTGTCTCTGGAATTTGTCTAAAAGACTTCCAGCCGTGAACGGCCCCTCCGTTTCCTCGCCGTGCGTTTCATCATGAGACGGCGGTGTCCATCAACGGCTCTTCGGAACATTTGGAAACGCTTTCATCGATGCTTGGCAGCAGTGGAAACAGTCTTTGAACGCAACGCGGATATTATTATCTTTCAACTTAATATGGAAATCATGCTGGTGATTTAAAAAAAAAAAAAATCCAGCATATGCTGAGAAACACGGCGAAGAGTTTCTGGCTACCTGAAGGCGTACAATTATAATATTTAGCTCTCCGTTTGGTGCTAAAGCAATGAGCTCTAAAAATCTCCTGAAGAGATCAGGGGAACTGCAGAGCCGAGCCATTATTCTCCAGAACGCCACCGCGAGCAACCGCTTTAAAAACACTCCCAGTCACTTCAACCATCGCTGATGTACGAGTTGAATATAAACATCACAAATTTTATGCTTTTCTCACTGTTGGCATCGTCATGACAATCATACATACAATGGGACCAAATGACAGTAATTAAACCTAAAAATAACGACACCACTTCCTCCCTGCGGCAGAAATCTCGCTGGCATCTGACCGCGAGCAGAAGTTGATGGAAAACATAAAACGCTGTCGATGTTTCTTCTGAGTTACTTTTTTGATGCTGCTGAGTTTCCGAATCACGCGAAGGCGCTTCTCTGCACTGTACGAGGGACCCTCACTCTAAATGTTTATCCTCCATCTTCTTTGTTTATATTCATCGGATGGTGGGAAACAACAAAGGCAGCGTACAGATCAAAGCAGATGTGGAGCCGTGAGATAATGATAAGAGTCCGGGACTAATGACTGGAAATCCATTACGTGGCTGAGGAGGAAGTGTGTGTCTGTTTGTAGGGAGGAGTGTGATATGTGCTGTATGACGGCTGAGAAAAATAATAATAAAAGAAATAGAGAAACAATGATTGATAACAAATACATGATGCAACATGAGTAATATAGTAAACTAGAAATTTCTCAAAAAAAATTAATGTGTTTCACTGTGTGAACCTGGACTGTTTCACTGTATGAACCTGGACTGTTTCACTGTGTGAACCTGGACTGTTTCACTGTCTGAACCTGGACTGTTTCACTGTGTGAACCTGGACTGTTTCACTATGTGAACCTGGACTGTTTCTCTGTCTGAACCTGCACTGTTTCACTGTGTGAACCTGGACTGCTTCACTGTGTGAACCTGGACTGTTTCTCTGTCTGAACCTGGACTGTTTCACTGTGTGAACCTGGACTGTTTCACCCTCAAATATTAGTACTAGTAGTTTTACATTTTTACAGTGAAAACTGCCGTGTAGCCGCGGTTACCGATTTAGCTCTTTGAGACAAATATATCATTGTTTCTTACGAGATTCTTTAACGCCATTTCACAATATTTGCGTAATAAACTGTTTTGTAATTTGCTCCTGACGGGACACTAATCTTGATCCAGCCGCACATTTTGATAAATAATTTATGTATGCGCTGTAAAAGCTGAAACTACAAACACAAACGCAAAAATGGGCTGGAATCAAACGTAGTAAAGAATATGTGCCGAACACTCAACCTATGTAATGCTATGTAATACACAGTATGTGATGATGATGATGATCTGATGAATATTTACATTTAATGATGTACTTACTGTAATATTGTCATTATCAGCACCATAATCCATGTTAAATACACTGTAATATAATATTATAGCAATCCTAGGATTGCCTCCCGGTTGCTCAACCCGAACACAAATGTAAATAAAAAAGTTATCTATGCAGATTACAGTCAGAAATTAACGGTAAAGCTGTTGATAGTAACGTCAACAGTAGCTCCACGCCGTGTCGTTTTCTGGCGTGCGTTAATGGAGCAGACAGAAACATCATAAATGTGATAAGCCTCACCTAAACTGCTTCTGCTGGAACATCTGCCGCGACGCTGCTGTTTCTGCGACGCCCTGTGATTGCTGACTTAGTTTATTTGATATACTGGCGTATTTGTTTCTGTTCACAGCATTAAAAAGATGGCCGAGAAAAAGCAACCAAAAATGTCCAGGTGTCTATAGAATCAATAGTAAATATTTGATCATGGTGCGGTGCTGTTATGAAATGATCCTCACACACAAAATTTCTCTACCATCTCAATAATTAAGAAGTTCAAAGAGACTGGAGATGTTAGGAGTCAGCCTGGAAGAGGACATTTCTGCAAACGTACCCCAAACACTGAGGAAGATGATTTGATTGATTTCAGTTAGTTCAATCTTGGGGTCAGAAAGTCTCCCTAACCACCATCAGATGGCGCCTACACCCACACAAGATGTTTGGGAGCCTCTGCTGTCATCCTCACACAAGATAAAGCTCCTACAGTTTGAACAACACCGCTGGGACAGTCAGTGGAACAGGGTCAGAGGTCAGATGAGACCAAAGTAGAGTTTTCTGGTTAAAAACATATAAGATAGCAAGAAAGAAAGCGAAAAAGCTCCTCATACCCACAGTGAAGTCTGGTGGTGGATCTCTGACGCTGTGGAGCTGCGTTTCTTCCAAGATCCTGGAAATCTTCTTCTTTCCACGAAACCTTTCATCTAACTCTTCAGCGGTGGGCGCTCTGATTGCTCGGGGAGGAGGGTCTTCCAGCGCTCGCGCTTGTTGCGGATATTTACTGCTGCTCCTCGCCGCCGCTGCACATTATTGTTTTTCAGCACAACCTTGTAAAACTGTTGAGGTGTGTTTATTTACGCGGTGTGTCCTCGGTGGCGAGAGCGCCATGCCTCTGTCCAAGAACATAAAACAATCAACTGTTCTATCACCTCTGAGCGGGGAAGACATTCTTCTTACTTTTTCCCCCGGTAAACATATTTCTTGGAGATGGTTCCCGATGGTCGAATATTTTAAATGCTTCATTCAGGCACTAATGAATAAATCTGACACTGGGGTCACAGCGCTGTAACCTTCCTCCCGAGGCTGTTCCCTTCAGGCGTCGAAAGAAAAAGTGTCAGAACACATAAAGCATCACAGAGCTGTTTCGGGACTGACGGTCCTAATCTAATGGCTGATTGGTGATGCTTTTCTTCCGGTGCCTGTATATAAACATCAACTCTCCACAGAACTAAGAACAAATCCAACCTTTTGTAGTCCCGCCTTTTTTTTTGTCTTCCCTTTCACCGTCAGTTTAGATGAAACGTTTTTGTTTCTTGATGATGATTCTTCCTCCTGAGCTCCTGCTCCAGCTGCAGCTTTTGTCCTGTGACTGGTTCTGACGGCCTCTCCGAGGGGGAATTTCTTGGAGAGAGATGCCGCAGCAGTCTCCTGCAGCAGCGGCGGGCGCTGAGGGGTTAAGAGATCCTGCGCGGGATTAATGAAGGGCTAAAGCAACGGATGACAGCAGAGGGCAGGAGGTCTGATCGATGTGTGGCGCTGCATAACCCAACTGCTCATCCTCCTCTTCCCATTTCCTCTGCTGTCTGCTGCCGAGACCCCGGGCCGTGGCCGTGGCAGTGGCGGCGGTCAGAGTCGGTGGCGGCTGCGGGGTAAACTGTGGAGCGCTGTGATGCTTGTAACCACGTGGGATGCGTTTTGCTCACTTGAATTCGCCCTTGGTGGTTTTTTTTCTCATTTTCTTTATATCTGCTGGATGTGGCGGGATCATTTTCATGTGGCGGGTAGCATCTGTGGAAGCTGCGTGCGTGAGAGCGGACGGCATCAAGGCCGCCGTTCCCGTATTTTTCCGTGTGGTTTCATTCTGTCCATCGGGGGACGTCGCTTCCCTGATGGTCTTCTACTTGAATACAGTTGGCCTGGTGCCGGTGGCGACCCCGGTGACCTCCGTGTTTCCCTCCGCCCTCTGAATTGTCTAACCGCACCTGAGCTCTCCACACACACACACACACACACACACACACACACACACACACACACACACACACACACACACACACACACACACACACACACACACACACACACACAGACACACACACACACACACACACACACAGCCTCTGCCAGGTGTTTCCCCGATACCCACGCCGTCCACTCCATTGCAACGCTCCAAAAGGAAAGGGCTGGTTGTCATTCCCCGCCTGTGTTTCATATTGTTTCCCGTCCTTTATTGAATATTTGAACCAGCTGAACATCCTTGAGGTGTCCTGTCACTGAACTCTCCATTCTCTCTCATCTTCCTCAGAAGGTTGCGATCGCACTCCTCCTCTATCTCTAAACCAAATATCACTGCCTCCGCGTCTGAGGCACACAGGATTTGTGGCGCTGAAGGTTATGTAGGTGGATGTGTGTTTTTTTTTGTTTTTTTTTTTCATGAAAATGTCAAAATCACACTTTTCATTTTCACACCGTCGCTGCTCTTAGATTTTATTATCCGGGTAAGAGAGGTGGAGGCGTGAACAGCGAAACATCAGTCTGCCGGCTCGTCTGACAGACTGTAATTTGCGCCATCTGTGCATCTGTGTGTTTGTCCAGTCCGCCAGTCAGACTGTCTGCTTTGCTGCTGGAGTTTTTCCCTCTCTGCGATTCTCCGGTTGACTCTTGCCACGTGTGTCTGAAGCAATTAATCTCCTCCTCAGGCCGACGCCGTTTATCAGCCTCCGCCTGACGTGTGTTTGCCGACGTGTGTTTGCGTCTCTCCCGCCTCATGTGGGTTTTTACGTCTGCATGTTTGCGCGTTAATCTCTGCGTGCCCACCCGTCACTCTCACGTCTCCAGGAAGTTGTTTTTCTATCCGTACAAACACGCAGACGCAGTGACGCACAAACAAATAACAGGACCTAAAACATAGAAAGCTCATCCTAGTTTTAATAATAATAATAATAATAATATTCAAAATAGTTGTACGTGTCATTTCATTGAGTCAAAATGAAAAACTCTGAATTATATGTGACCTTTTTTATGCTTGTATAATAAAAGTTCAATGAAAAGCTATTTAAAAGTGAATAAAGTCTACGGTGTCCCACAGGGGCCAAAATGCGCTGCAACTTAAGGAATCGCATGCAAATACACGAAACACAAGCAAAATTAAGAAAAACCTCTTAGTCACACGTTACACATGTGCAGCGTTTGGAGAACTCGCTGCTAACGACACAACACAACGGTTTCCAGAGGACAATTAAAAACGATGCATCCTTGGCTTTTTAAATGTTCATTTTTTTTTGTTTTTTAAAGAAAAGAGCAGATTTAATTCACAAACACGTAAACGCAGCTTTCATTTTTGTTCATTCCTGCTTCACTTAACTTGTGTTCATGTGACCTAGAATAAAACCGCCATCAACGTCATGAAAACAAAAATTAAAACGTAATAATGACGCTAACAGGCGGAGGTCATACTCGAAAACTCTCAACCTCCATCTTGAATGTTGACATCCGGTGTCGCCATGGCAACGTGTAAACAATGAACCGCAGATACAAAAAGCGACGTCTGTCTGTGTCAATCGTGTTAACACTCCTGGGTCGTACCAACTCTCGTCTGTGTTGACTTTTGGATCTTCGCCTATGATTGGATTTTGCCTTTGCCTCCCAATCCTGGTTTTGTTTGCCTGGACTTTATAGATGAACTCAGAAAAGACGCTTTTACCACTCCACTCCCCGTGTCCTGAAGTCATGTCTTTGGGTCGTTATGCTGTACTTTCATGTGATTCTGGCCAAGGAAATGATGTCCTATTTCACAAAATATCAAAAATATTCCTTCAAGCAATAGATGATGAGGTCGGCGGTCAGGTCACTTTATTTACAGCCAGAAGGTCGATTTGGGTTGTAGATTAAAAGTCTATGTCATCCATCGACACATGGACAAGTTCCACGATTCCGTACTAACCAACGTCTTAAATAAGAGTAAAATAAAAATTCTAAAGTACGTTCCAACCCTCACCTATGGTCATGAGCTCTGGGTAACCACCGAAAGAATGAGGTTGAGGATACAAGCGGCGGAAACGAGCTTCCTTTCAAGGGGGCTAGGCTCCGCCTCAGAGACGAGGCGAGGAGCTCAGACCCCCGGAGGGAGCTCGGAGTGGAGCAGCTGCTCCTTCACATCTGAAGAAGCCAGTTGAGGAAGGTGCAGACATCTGATCAGGCTGCCTAAAAAAAATGCACGTCCAAGTGGGAGGAGACCCAGAACTCACTGGAGGGACTACATAACTCATCTGGCCCACGGACCGCCTCAGGATCCCCCAGGATGAGTCGGAGAGTGTCGCTGGCGAGGGGCATGTCTGGAAATCCCTTCTTAGCCTGCTGCGACCACGACCGGACCCGACCCCGTATATATAACAAAGGAAAAAAAGGATGGATGGATAAAATAAGAATAACTGTTAGAGATTAGGCAATACTAACAAAATATAAATATCACAAACCCTAGAATCTTGCAAAAGTCATTTTTTGGTCTTAATGAGACAAACATCCTCCCAGATGCAGAAATACACCAACAGATGGTGCGTGTGCTGCGTACACACAAAGCCAAATTTGGCTACCTAAGCAGATATGGAGTCAAACACGAACACACACATAAAGAAGCAGAATAGAGTGTGAAGGAGAGCCGCCGTCAGATACGCCATCAAAAGGTGGGAATGTGCAGAAACAGAAACTGGGAACCGAACACAGGCACAGAACACAAGCAATCAGTGCGATCCGGGAGTGAGCGAGTCACCCCTGAGAGTGCACGGCATCATAGGGAACCGAGGGTCCTGTGTGTGCAGAGCTTGGATGTGGACCACATGAAGCACAGAGCAGTGGGGGGGGGGAGAGAGAGACGGAGGTGAAGAGAGAGGGAAAGAGGGGGAGCAGATGGGTCAGCCATCTGGTGGATGGAGGAAAAGCAAGGGAGATGAAAAGAAGAGGGAAGCTGAGCTGGAGACAGGGATGGAGGGATGTTAGAGGCGGAGTGTGTGTGTGTGTGTGTGCGTGTCTGTGTGTGTGTGTGTGTTTGTGTGTGTACTCATCGGTGTGCCAGAGTAACTCAGCTGCATTGTCCGTCCCCCCGCAAACAACACACCCACTCCTACTACATTTAAACACACAAAAACACATGTATATTTCCCATGAAACCCCCCCCACACACACACACACACACACTCCGCCTCTAACATCCCTCCACACACACATCCCTCCACACACACACCTATAAGACCAGCTGTTAAATGTGTTACATCATAAGGAATTACTCTTACTCTTTTCTTCTTTCGATAGTATTAACATTAAATGACCATATAAGGGTATATCCCGGGAAATCCCCCCAATCCCTTGCGTTGTACAAGAAATGCCCCTGATTGAACTCCTCAAATTAAAGTTAGGTCCCAAAAACTTTTTTTTTTTTAAACAAAGAAAAACAAACTCCCCTAGCAATTCAAGTATGAGTAATATATAATATAAATAAGATATATCTACTCAATTCATAGGAACACAATTTGGACTAAATCGGAAATCGGAACAATTGGGAAGTTATGCCCAAAAAAGTGTTTATCTTAAACAAGGCTTCCCATATCAATCAAAACATGAACCAAATTAGATAAGATTTTATTTCCGTCACATATTTGTGACTCTTCTAATGTACACACATGTGTATTTACATATGTAAAACAAAACAAGGTTCACTTTCAGGTAAATATAAACTCCTATATTCCCTTTTTCCTTTTCTTATTTAACAGAAAGGTATATTCTGCTTACCCTTTTTTA